>NW_024121104.1:1485854-1797788 GCF_016745375.1 Pimephales promelas | reverse complement strand
CCTTCCAGAGCTGAGATATCGAAACTCAAAAATTCGGCCCGAAAAAAAAAACGACAGTGGTACCCCTTACGTTTTTTTTTTTTGGGGCGAAAAATTAAGTTTCTCCAATCTTCCCAAATTCTGATAGAGGGCCATGAGACTTAGACCTGAGTGCAAAAATGGAGGCTCTAGCCCCTTCCAGAGCTGAGATATCGAAACTCAAAAATTCGGCCCGAAAAAAAAAACGACAGTGGTACCCCTTACGTTTTTTTTTTTTGGGCGAAAAATTAAGTTTCTCCAATCTTCCAAACTCTGGATTCTGATAGAGGGCCATGAGACTTAGACCTGAGTGCAAAATGGAGGCTCTAGCCCCTTCCAGAGCTGAGATATCGAAACTCAAAAATTCGGCCCGAAAAAAAAAACGACAGTGGTACCCCTTACGTTTTTTTTTTTGGGCGAAAAATTAAGTTTCTCCAATCTTCCCAAATTCTGATAGAGGGCCATGAGACTTAGACCTGAGTGCAAAAATGGAGGCTCTAGCCCCTTCCAGAGCTGAGATATCGAAACTCAAAAATTCGGCCCGAAAAAAAAAACGACAGTGGTACCCCTTACGTTTTTTTTTTTTGGGCGAAAAATTAAGTTTCTCCAATCTTCCAAAACTCTGGATTCTGATAGAGGGCCATGAGACTTAGACCTGAGTGCAAAAATGGAGGCTCTAGCCCTTCCAGAGCTGAGATATCGAAACTCAAAAATTCGGCCCGAAAAAAAAACGACAGTGGTACCCTTACGTTTTTTTTTTGGGCGAAAAATTAAGTTTCTCCAATCTTCCCAAATTCTGATAGAGGGCCATGAGACTTAGACCTGAGTGCAAAAATGGAGGCTCTAGCCCCTTCCAGAGCTGAGATATCGAAACTCAAAAATTCGGCCCGAAAAAAAAACGACAGTGGTACCCCTTACGTTTTTTTTTTTTGGGCGAAAAATTAAGTTTCTCCAATCTTCCCAAAACTCTGGATTCTGATAGAGGGCCATGAGACTTAGACCTGAGTGCAAAAATGGAGGCTCTAGCCCCTTCCAGAGCTGAGATATCGAAACTCAAAAATTCGGCCCGAAAAAAAAACGACAGTGGTACCCCTTACGTTTTTTTTTTTTGGGCGAAAAATTAAGTTTCTCCAATCTTCCCAAATTCTGATAGAGGGCCATGAGACTTAGACCTGAGTGCAAAAATGGAGGCTCTAGCCCCTTCCAGAGCTGAGATATCGAAACTCAAAAATTCGGCCCGAAAAAAAAACGACAGTGGTACCCCTTACGTTTTTTTTTTTTGGGCGAAAAATTAAGTTTCTCCAATCTTCCAAAACTCTGGATTCTGATAGAGGGCCATGAGACTTAGACCTGAGTGCAAAAATGGAGGCTCTAGCCCCTTCCAGAGCTGAGATATCGAAACTCAAAAATTCGGCCCGAAAAAAAAAACGACAGTGGTACCCCTTACGTTTTTTTTTTTTGGGCGAAAAATTAAGTTTCTCCAATCTTCCCAAATTCTGATAGAGGGCCATGAGACTTAGACCTGAGTGCAAAAATGGAGGCTCTAGCCCCTTCCAGAGCTGAGATATCGAAACTCAAAAATTCGGCCCGAAAAAAAACGACAGTGGTACCCCTTACGTTTTTTTTTTTGGGGCGAAAAATTAAGTTTCTCCAATCTTCCCAATTCTGATAGAGGGCCATGAGACTTAGACCTGAGTGCAAAAATGGAGGCTCTAGCCCCTTCCAGAGCTGAGATATCGAAACTCAAAAATTCGGCCCGAAAAAAAAACGACAGTGGTACCCCTTACGTTTTTTTTTTTGGGCGAAAAATTAAGTTTCTCCAATCTTCCCAAATTCTGATAGAGGGCCATGAGACTTAGACCTGAGTGCAAAAATGGAGGCTCTAGCCCCTTCCAGAGCTGAGATATCGAAACTCAAAAATTCGGCCCGAAAAAAAAACGACAGTGGTACCCCTTACGTTTTTTTTTTTGGGCGAAAAATTAAGTTTCTCCAATCTTCCCAAACTCTGGATTCTGATAGAGGGCCATGAGACTTAGACCTGAGTGCAAAAATGGAGGCTCTAGCCCCTTCCAGAGCTGAGATATCGAAACTCAAAAATTCGGCCCGAAAAAAAAACGACAGTGGTACCCCTTACGTTTTTTTTTTTTGGGCGAAAAATTAAGTTTCTCCAATCTTCCCAAATTCTGATAGAGGGCCATGAGACTTAGACCTGAGTGCAAAAATGGAGGCTCTAGCCCTTCCAGAGCTGAGATATCGAAACTCAAAAATTCGGCCCGAAAAAAAAAACGACAGTGGTACCCCTTACGTTTTTTTTTTTTTGGGCGAAAAATTAAGTTTCTCCAATCTTCCCAAACTCTGGATTCTGATAGAGGGCCATGAGACTTAGACCTGAGTGCAAAAATGGAGGCTCTAGCCCCTTCCAGAGCTGAGATATCGAAACTCAAAAATTCGGCGAAAAAAAAAAACGACAGTGGTACCCCTTACGTTTTTTTTTTTGGGCGAAAATTAAGTTTCTCCAATCTTCCCAAATTCTGATAGAGGGGCCATGAGACTTAGACCTGAGTGCAAAAATGGAGGCTCTAGCCCCTTCCAGAGCTGAGATATCGAAACTCAAAAATTCGGCCCGAAAAAAAAACGACAGTGGTACCCCTTACGTTTTTTTTTTTTGGGCGAAAAATTAAGTTTCTCCAATCTTCCCAAAACTCTGGATTCTGATAGAGGGCCATGAGACTTAGACCTGAGTGCAAAAATGGAGGCTCTAGCCCCTTCCAGAGCTGAGATATCGAAACTCAAAAATTCGGCCCGAAAAAAAAAACGACAGTGGTACCCCTTACGTTTTTTTTTTGGGCGAAAAATTAAGTTTCTCCAATCTTCCCAATTCTGGATAGAGGGCCATGAGACTTAGACCTGAGTGCAAAAATGGAGGCTCTAGCCCCTTCCAGAGCTGAGATATCGAAACTCAAAAATTCGGCCCGAAAAAAAAAACGACAGTGGTACCCCTTACGTTTTTTTTTTTTGGGCGAAAAATTAAGTTTCTCCAATCTTCCAAAACTCTGGATTCTGATAGAGGGCCATGAGACTTAGACCTGAGTGCAAAAATGGAGGCTCTAGCCCCTTCCAGAGCTGAGATATCGAAACTCAAAAATTCGGCCCGAAAAAAAAACGACAGTGGTACCCCTTACGTTTTTTTTTTTTGGGCGAAAAATTAAGTTTCTCCAATCTTCCCAAATTCTGATAGAGGGCCATGAGACTTAGACCTGAGTGCAAAAATGGAGGCTCTAGCCCCTTCCAGAGCTGAGATATCGAAACTCAAAAATTCGGCCCGAAAAAAAAAACGACAGTGGTACCCCTTACGTTTTTTTTTTTTGGGGCGAAAAATTAAGTTTCTCCAATCTTCCCAAATTCTGATAGAGGGCCATGAGACTTAGACCTGAGTGCAAAAATGGAGGCTCTAGCCCCTTCCAGAGCTGAGATATCGAAACTCAAAAATTCGGCCCGAAAAAAAAACGACAGTGGTACCCTTACGTTTTTTTTTTTGGGCGAAAAATTAAGTTTCTCCAATCTTCCCAAATTCTGATAGAGGGCCATGAGACTTAGACCTGAGTGCAAAAATGGAGGCTCTAGCCCCTTCCAGAGCTGAGATATCGAAACTCAAAATTCGGCCCGAAAAAAAAAACGACAGTGGTACCCCTTACGTTTTTTTTTTTGGGCGAAAAATTAAGTTTCTCCAATCTTCCCAAAACTCTGGATTCTGATAGAGGGCCATGAGACTTAGACCTGAGTGCAAAAATGGAGGCTCTAGCCCCTTCCAGAGCTGAGATATCGAAACTCAAAAATTCGGCCCGAAAAAAAAACGACAGTGGTACCCCTTACGTTTTTTTTTTGGGCGAAAAATTAAGTTTCTCCAATCTTCCCAAATTCTGATAGAGGGCCATGAGACTTAGACCTGAGTGCAAAATGGAGGCTCTAGCCCCTTCCAGAGCTGAGATATCGAAACTCAAAAATTCGGCCCGAAAAAAAAAAACGACAGTGGTACCCCTTACGTTTTTTTTTTTGGGGGCGAAAATTAAGTTTCTCCAATCTTCCCAAATTCTTGTAGAGGGCCATGAGACTTAGACCTGAGTGCAAAAATGGAGGCTCTAGCCCCTTCCAGAGCTGAGATATCGAAACTCAAAAATTCGGCCCGAAAAAAAAAACGACAGTGGTACCCCTTACGTTTTTTTTTTGGGGCGAAAAATTAAGTTTCTCCAATCTTCCCAAATTCTGATAGAGGGCCATGAGACTTAGACCTGAGTGCAAAAATGGAGGCTCTAGCCCCTTCCAGAGCTGAGATATCGAAACTCAAAAATTCGGCCCGAAAAAAAAACGACAGTGGTACCCCTTACGTTTTTTTTTTTGGGCGAAAAATTAAGTTTCTCCAATCTTCCAAATTCTGATAGAGGGCCATGAGACTTAGACCTGAGTGCAAAAATGGAGGCTCTAGCCCCTTCCAGAGCTGAGATATCGAAACTCAAAAATTCGGCCCGAAAAAAAAAACGACAGTGGTACCCCTTACGTTTTTTTTTTTTGGCGAAAAATTAAGTTTCTCCAATCTTCCAAAACTCTGGATTCTGATAGAGGGCCATGAGACTTAGACCTGAGTGCAAAAATGGAGGCTCTAGCCCCTTCCAGAGCTGAGATATCGAAACTCAAAAATTCGGCCCGAAAAAAAAACGACAGTGGTACCCCTTACGTTTTTTTTTTTTGGGCGAAAAATTAAGTTTCTCCAATCTTCCCAAATTCTGATAGAGGGCCATGAGACTTAGACCTGAGTGCAAAAATGGAGGCTCTAGCCCCTTCCAGAGCTGAGATATCGAAACTCAAAAATTCGGCCCGAAAAAAAAAAACGACAGTGGTACCCCTTACGTTTTTTTTTTCGGGCGAAAAATTAAGTTTCTCCAATCTTCCCAAACTCTGGATTCTGATAGAGGGCCATGAGACTTAGACCTGAGTGCAAAAATGGAGGCTCTAGCCCCTTCCAGAGCTGAGATATCGAAACTCAAAAATTCGGCCCGAAAAAAAAAACGACAGTGGTACCCCTTACGTTTTTTTTTTTGGGCGAAAAATTAAGTTTCTCCAATCTTCCCAAATTCTGATAGAGGGCCATGAGACTTAGACCTGAGTGCAAAAATGGAGGCTCTAGCCCCTTCCAGAGCTGAGATATCGAAACTCAAAAATTCGGCCCGAAAAAAAAACGACAGTGGTACCCCTTACGTTTTTTTTTTTGGGCGAAAAATTAAGTTTCTCCAATCTTCCCAAATTCTGATAGAGGGCCATGAGACTTAGACCTGAGTGCAAAAATGGAGGCTCTAGCCCCTTCCAGAGCTGAGATATCGAAACTCAAAAATTCGGCCCGAAAAAAAAAACGACAGTGGTACCCCTTACGTTTTTTTTTGGGGCGAAAAATTAAGTTTCTCCAATCTTCCCAAATTCTGATAGAGGGCCATGAGACTTAGACCTGAGTGCAAAAATGGAGGCTCTAGCCCCTTCCAGAGCTGAGATATCGAAACTCAAAAATTCGGCCCGAAAAAAAAACGACAGTGGTACCCTTACGTTTTTTTTTTGGGGCGAAAAATTAAGTTTCTCCAATCTTCCCAAAACTCTGGATTCTGATAGAGGGCCATGAGACTTAGACCTGAGTGCAAAAATGGAGGCTCTAGCCCCTTCCAGAGCTGAGATATCGAAACTCAAAAATTCGGCCCGAAAAAAAAAACGACAGTGGTACCCCTTACGTTTTTTTTTGGGCGAAAAATTAAGTTTCTCCAATCTTCCCAAATTCTGATAGAGGGCCATGAGACTTAGACCTGAGTGCAAAAATGGAGGCTCTAGCCCCTTCCAGAGCTGAGATATCGAAACTCAAAAATTCGGCCCGAAAAAAAAAACGACAGTGGTACCCCTTACGTTTTTTTTTTTGGGCGAAAAATTAAGTTTCTCCAATCTTCCCAAATTCTGATAGAGGGCCATGAGACTTAGACCTGAGTGCAAAAATGGAGGCTCTAGCCCCTTCCAGAGCTGAGATATCGAAACTCAAAAATTCGGCCCGAAAAAAAAAACGACAGTGGTACCCCTTACGTTTTTTTTTTTTGGGCGAAAAATTAAGTTTCTCCAATCTTCCCAAAACTCTGGATTCTGATAGAGGGCCATGAGACTTAGACCTGAGTGCAAAAATGGAGGCTCTAGCCCCTTCCAGAGCTGAGATATCGAAACTCAAAAATTCGGCCCGAAAAAAAAAACGACAGTGGTACCCCTTACGTTTTTTTTTTGGGGCGAAAAATTAAGTTTCTCCAATCTTCCCAAATTCTGATAGAGGGCCATGAGACTTAGACCTGAGTGCAAAAATGGAGGCTCTAGCCCCTTCCAGAGCTGAGATATCGAAACTCAAAAATTCGGCCCGAAAAAAAAACGACAGTGGTACCCCTTACGTTTTTTTTTTTTGGGCGAAAAATTAAGTTTCTCCAATCTTCCCAAATTCTGATAGAGGGCCATGAGACTTAGACCTGAGTGCAAAAATGGAGGCTCTAGCCCCTTCCAGAGCTGAGATATCGAAACTCAAAAATTCGGCCCGAAAAAAAAACGACAGTGGTACCCCTTACGTTTTATTTTTGGGCGAAAAATTAAGTTTCTCCAATCTTCCCAAATTCTGATAGAGGGCCATGAGACTTAGACCTGAGTGCAAAAATGGAGGCTCTAGCCCCTTCCAGAGCTGAGATATCGAAACTCAAAATTCGGCCCGAAAAAAAAAAACGACAGTGGTACCCCTTACGTTTTTTTTTTGGGGCGAAAAATTAAGTTTCTCCAATCTTCCCAAAACTCTGGATTCTGATAGAGGGCCATGAGACTTAGACCTGAGTGCAAAAATGGAGGCTCTAGCCCCTTCCAGAGCTGAGATATCGAAACTCAAAAATTCAACCCGAAAAAAAAAACGACAGTGGTACCCCTTACGCTTTTTTTTTTCGGGCGAAAAATTAAGTTTCTCCAATCTTCTCAAAACTCTGGATTCTGATAGAGGGCCATGAGACTTAGACCTGAGTGCAAATATGGAGGCTCTAGACCCTTCTAGAGCTGAAATATCGAAACTCAAAAATGCAACCCGAAAAAAAAAAACGACAGTGGTACCCCTTACGTTTTTTTTTTTCGGGCGAAAAATTAAGTTTCTCCAATCTTCTCAAAACTCTGGATTCTGATAGAGGGCCATGAGACTTAGACCTGAGTCCAAATATGGAGGCTCTAGACCCTTCTAGAGCTGAAATATCGAAACTCAAAAATTCGACCCGAAAAAAAAAAACGACAGTGGTACCCCTTTCTTTTTTTTTTTTCGGGCGAAAAATTAAGTTTCTCCAATCTTCTCAAAACTCTGGATTCTGATAGAAGGCCATGAGACTTAGACCTGAGTGCAAAAATGGAGGCTCTAGACCCTTCTAGAGCTGAGATATAGAAACTCAAAAATTCGACCCGAAAAAAAACGACAGTGGTACCCCTTTCGTTTTTTTTTTTCGGGCGAAAAATTAAGTTTCTCCAATCTTCTCAAAACTCTGGAATCTGACAGAGGGCCATGAGACTTAGACCTGAGTGCAAAAATGGAGGCTCTAGACCATTCTAGAGCTGAGATATCGAAACTCAAAAATTCGACCAGAAAAAAACCGACAGTGGTACCCCTTTCGTTTTTTTTTTTCGGGCGAAAAATTAAGTTTCTCCAATCTTCTCAAAACTCTGGATTCTGATAGAGGGCCATGAGACTTAACTTAATTTAATTAACTTAACTTAACTTAATTCGTCTAAACTTATTTTTTTTTGGAGAAACTTAGTCTTGTCGTCAAGTCAAGTCAAGTCACATTTATTTATATAGCGCTTTTCACAATACAGATTGTATCAAAGCAGCTTCACAGTGATAACATGAAAGTAGCACAACACAGATCAACAACATTGCTAAACACTAAATAACCCCAACTGAGCAAGCTCAAAGCAAGCCAAAAGCAAGGCGACAGTGGCAAGGAACCAAACTCCATCAGATTGGATTTGTCGTGATACCGGGTTGAAGAAATTTTGTTTTCGCCACTTTGTTTGATATAATCACAACAATTTAACGTAAAAATGAATGGGATTTGAACTCAGATCTTCTTGATTAAAGCCCAACGTTGAAAGGTGAAAGGTGTATTGAATGAATTTTTATTGACGGTTTGGTTTTATTTGTTGGAAAAATAAATATAGAAATATAATTTGACACAAGAGGGCAGTAGCCGTTTATGGTTTTGAGTTTAAACTAAACCGTGACATCTACACGTTTTCCAAAATGGAACAATGTGATTATGTCACGTCTTGTCGTGATACGGGTTGGGCACTGAAGTTACAGGAGTTTCTTCCCGTTGCTAACGGAGGTCGAGTATTTAAAAGGTTATGGTTAACACGGTTGACGTGGTTTAACGTCGATGTAATACGTTGTTTTAGCGTACCTTTTGCTTAAACGAGGAGCTGGGGGACGCGGGAAAAATAGACATTTTACTCATTAGGCTGCTTCATTAAAAACGTGACATTTAGACGTTTTCTTCGCCGTGGATCCAGGCATATGAATCCTTTTCACCTTGAAAATATTATTATTATTTTTTTTTGCATTTTAAATAATAAAACATTTCTCAGTGATCGTAAATAAAAAAAAATCAATTTTTCTTGGTTTAATGAAAACCTGACATCACATTTTCCAACGTGGAATATTTAGGCTGCTTTAATAAAAATGTGACATTTAGACATTTTCTTCGGCGTGGATCCAGGCAAAGGAATCCTTCACCTTGACAATAATAAATGTTTTTTTTTTTTTTTTTTTTGCATTTTAAATAATAGAACATTTCTCAGTGCTCGTAAATAAAAACAAAATTCTATTTTTCTCGGTTTAATGAAAACCGATGGGTCGTTATGGCAGAGGCGAATAACATCTGGATATCTCTACACATGAGCGTGTTAACGCAAACGTGTAAGTTTCACGTTTGAGGGGGTTAAACCATGACATCAACACATTTTCCAAAGTGGACTATTTAGGCTGCTTCGGCGTGGATCGAGGCAAATGAATCCTTTTCACCTTGAAAATAATATTTTTTGCATTTTAAATAATAGAACATTTCTCAGTGATCATCAATAAAACAAAATTCAATTTTTCTCGGTTTAATGAAAACCAATAGGTCGTGATGGTAAGTTTCAGTTTAGGTTCACGTTTAAGGGGGTTGTCAAAAGTGGACCAACGTGAAATCACGTCTTGTCGTGATACCGGGTTGAAGAAATGTTGTTTTGGCCACTTTGTTTGATATAATCACAACAATTTTACATAAGAAAGAATGGGATTTGAACTCAGATCTTCTTGATTAAAGCCCAACGCTTTATCAATTGAGCCACTGAGTCTGTTGAGTTGAATTGTGTATTGAATGCATTTTTATTGACGGTTTTGGTTTTATTTGTTGGAAAAATAAATATAGAAATATAATTTGACACAAGAGGGCAGTATAGCAGCCCTATTTATGGTTTTGAGGTTAAACTATCACTATCAGTTAAACCGTGACATCTACACGTTTTCCAAAGTGGACCAACGTGATTATTTCACGTCTTTAACTTCCATTTCTTATATAGAATACAAAGAAAATATAGAGTGAGCAACACTTAATACAGCAAGAAAATAAATGTAGTTTAAGTACAAAAAGGATATTTGTAAGGAAAATAAACATTAAAAATAAATAAATGGTAGGAATAACATACATGACAAATAAGGGGTGAATGCATTCTTTGTTCAACCATTTATCTCAGTTAGGAAGAGTTTTAGGGTATCAAATATTTTTTTGTGCCTTAGAACCTTTCAAATTTTTAAGGATTTTATAGGCTATGCAGTTTAAATTATTTTCCAAAGTAGACCAACGGGATTATTTGTTTGTTTGTTTATTTTATTAATTTATCCTCGCGGAAAATTGTTCTGCACCTGTACGCCTGATACATATATACAAAGACAATTTTACATGACAGAATACAACATTCCCTCACCCCAACCACCCCCCTCCCTCATCCCCACCGCACCCCTACACATATCAGGACAGAAGACTCAAAGAAACCTAATTAAAGTGCTATTTCACGTCTTTATTGTGGGTTTGTTTTTATATGTTGGAAAAATAAATATAGAAATATAATTTGATACAAGAGGGCAGGATAGCCCTATTTATGGTCTTGATTTTAAACTATCACTATTAGTTAAACTGTGACATCTACACGTTTTCCAAAGTGGACCAACGTGATTATTTCACGTCTTTTTTGATACTTTTTTGAAAATTGCAATTTCAAGATTTACAAACAAACATGGCTGCATAACTTTTCTTATATAGAATACAAAGAAAATATAGCCAGAGGGAGCAGCACTAATACAGCAAGAAAATAAAATGTAGTTTAAGTACAAAAAAAAGGGATATTTGTAGCCTAAGGAAAATAAACATTAAAAATAAATAAATAAATAAATGGTAGGAATTATGATATAACATACATGACAAATAAGGGGTGAATGCAGTCTTTGTTCAACCATTTATCTCAGTTGGGAAGAGTTTTAGGGTATCATATATATTTTTTTTGTGCCTTAGGACCTTTCAAATTTTTAAGGATTTTATATACAGTTTAAATTCATTTAAAAAAAACTACACATTTGGGAGATGATTTCACAATTCTACACTTATGAATGAAGAATTTGGCTAGACATACAATTGTATTACAGTAATACAGCTCATCACCCTTGCTTTGCAATATCAAACCAAATGTAACATCGTCGTGATACCAGGCTGGGCACTGAAGTTACAGGAGTTTCTTCCCGTTGCTAAGCAACGGAACTAGGTCGAGTTTTTAAAAGGTTATGGTTAACACGGTTAACGTTTTTTAACGTCGATGTAATACGTTGTTTTAGCGTACCTTCGGAGCTGGGGGGCGCCGGAAAAATAGACATTTTACTCATTAGGCTGCTTCGTTAAAAACGTGACATTTAGACGTTTTCTTCGTTGTGGATCAAAGCAAATGAATCATTTCTTCTTGAAAATAATAAATGTTTTTTGCATTTTAAATAATAGAACGTTTCTCAGTGATCGTAAATAAAACAAAATTCAATTTTTCTCGGTTTAATGAAAACCAAAAGGTCGATATAGATCGAGGCGATTGGGTCGGCGCTATGGTGGCTGGGGCATTCGAGGGCCGTGCCCCCCTAGCGCTCATTGATGACCCTCACAGTTTCTAATACAATGCTAAATCATAAATCAGATGTAGGCTATACAATACCAAATGTCCAGCAATCTATTTGAATATAGTACATTGTGTTTAATTTGTTGTCTAATTGGTGCCAAGAATTTTCACGTAAAGAAATAGATGTATCCAGTCCTATTTTTTGTTGTAAGTGCTGTTGGTCCAGTGGCAGAACTTTAGACTGGCGTGCAAGAGATTCTGGGTTCTAATTCTAATCTACCCCCCAAAGTCCAAACTGTGGTTTAGAACCTGGTAGTTGGTTAGCTTGTCGCTTTAATTGAGAAAGTGAAACATGGTGCTGTTTAAAAAAATGTAGGGAAAAAAGAGATGAAAAGTCTAGCATTTTTAATATCCTCTATTTGTTTTGGGATTGTAAATAGATTTAAGATAATGAATTTCTTATTTTTGCAGATTCTGGGGCTTAAAGTCTATTTTCTTGTGCCTTATTAAATCTGAATAATAACAAAGCATGTAATTAAGTATGAACAATTACACAAATATTTCACTCTCATATTTTCTCATTTGTATTGAGTTATTGAAACCGAAAGTTTGGCACCTTTTCCAAAGTTCATTTAAAGTTTCCAAATAATTTTATTTCTTTGCAAAAATGTTGAATAATAGCCTATTACAATTTCCACGGCACGGCAGTGTCAAAATATGACACTTAGGCTATCTGATCAACAAAGGGCACCGCGCGTATGCTTTATCTGCACATGTTTTTTCTTTATTTTCTGTGAATCCTTCTGTGTCTTCCAGGTTAAGTAGTTACTGTCATCGCGTTGAATTTTCAGGAAAAACTCGTGATGTTCAGTGGACGTTCACGTAGGTTGTTGGCAGTGCATTAAGCGTCCAGCAAGTGGCGGTGGTGTTCTGTTAGAGGATTAACACACACACACACACACACGGATTGCTTTTAGTTCGAAGAATCGAATCATTTTATGGACGTTTTTGTTCTGTTTTGTGTGTAGTGAAGTTTCCAGCCATAATAACAATGAACTTAAACAAATGCTTTTATATGGCATGACAGTCTTGTCAAAAGACAAAAGTATGTTTGGGTGAGTGTGTCTATCTAAAACAATTAAACTGTAAAGGAGTGATCTTGTGGATTGTGTACAATGAACTGATTTAGCACTATATTATAGTTTTATATGAGACTCATTTCTGAATACATTGTGTCTTAGACCAGAGGAAAAAAGGCTTTAGGATGAAACTTCAGTGTTGAACGCCCTTTTTCTCTCCAAAGCTCAAGAAAATTTATGGTTTTGTCCCAGATTTCAATTTCCACAACATCTGGCCTTAAAAATCCTTGGCAAGTCCAGCACAAAGGCATTGAATAAGAGTGTAAAAAAGTGGGAATATCATGGGAAACCCATAGAAGCACATTCCAGTATCCAAGACGCTTCGCTGAATGCATTTACATGTATTTTCAGTGAGGCACTGAATGAAATATCATGGGAAGAGGGAAAAGAGCCCATTTTTGTGTATTAAAGTGTCAGACCTGTTCCAACAGCGGAGAAAGAGAAGAAAAAGATCTTCTCTGCCTTCTTTCATTCTTTTTTTTTTTTTTTTTTTTTTAAACAAACTGCATAAGCCCAGTCTCAGTTATTTTTTTTCCCTAAGCAGTTTCTTCAGATGTGTAAATTTGGGGTTTTGATAATGCGTCTGAAACAAAGCAAATATTCCCCATAGTTTTCTGTAATTAAGGACAGCAGATTGATTTCCTCAATTGATCCAGGCCATTACTTATTGAATTACATTTTTTTTTTAGATAAAAAAAAAGAATATTATTCGGCAATGATGTTTTTGTTATCTTTTCAAAAGAATTCTGGAGTGACACTGAAGACTGAAGTAATTCTAAAACTGGAGTATTCCTGAGCATAAGATAATCTTTGAACAGTACACTCTTAGAAAAAAGGGTTCATTGGGGTTCTATATATGAAGCATAGGGTTCTTTACTCAACTCCAAAGAACCTTACAAAGAAACCTGAAGGGTTCTTATTATTGAACCCTTAAAAAGGGTTCTGTATAGAACATTTTAGGGGTTCCAAATACGTATATAGAACCTTTTAAGGTTCTATAGAACATTTTCTTCTAAGAGTGTAGTGTTAGTCTAAAACTGAATCTGTTATTCCTATAGTTAATGTGATGTGGTTATTTTCTGTTCACAGATGTTTGAGCTTCTGGTCTCTGCATGGGCTGAGCACTACATGATTTAAGACAGGGGTGCCCAATCCTGTTCCTAGAGATCCTCTCCTGCTAATTTCATCTCCAACCCTGATCGAACACAACTGAACCAGCTAATTAAGATCTTCTGGACCACAGGTCTTCAACTCGGCTCCTGGAGACCCACTGCTCTGCATAGATATTTCCTGCTTCAGTCTTGCTGGTGTGATCCCAAAGAGCTTGAGCTGGTTCAGCTGTATTTGGTTTGGAGTTAAACTCTTCAGGACCGTGGGGGCAAACTCCAAACAGCATTTTTGCACCCTTGAAGGAGAGACGCCAAGAGGGGTTTCACATGAAAGTGAAAACTGGATCCCTTCATGAACAATTCAAGTTGTTTTGTTATATATGTCACATTGACACACCATGTTATAGGCTAGGTAGCCTATAATGCAGGGTCATGAGACATCAAGATTTAAAGTTGAGTGATAGACATTTCTTTCATAAGAACAAGTCTTCAGCTGATGGACACCATGCTGCGTTATGGGAACATCCCAGGTGAAAATAATCAGGAAATCACATTGTCTTTCATTGCTCCCTTCGCCGCCAAGTGTGTTCCAAACAGCTACAGTACATAATGGCACACAGGGGCCCTGCTTACACCAAAGTCCCAAATTCAAGAGCTCTGCCTTTCAAAGGGAGGAGGGATGCTCACTTCCGTTTGGAATTTGCCCTGGGTGTCCAGAAGCAGGGTTGAAGACCTCTGTTCTGGACCACTTGATCACAGACAGGTGTTGAATCAGAGTTAGATCGGAACTGCATGGAACAGGACTGGGCACCCCTGATTTCAGATGTCATTCATGTGACTTGCACAAACAGGAGGCCAGATTTTAATTGGGTTAGTGATTTGAATAAACCCAGTCTACCATTGTTGGTTGAGTCAGGCAATGTTACTGTAGCCTTTCTATCAGTTCAAACCAGTCAAGACATCAACAAAGCATTTGCATTTCACCCACAGAACTGCCATTCACTGGATATTTGCTCTTTTTTGGACCATTCTCTGTAAACCCCATAGAGATGGCTGTGCATGAAAATCCCAGTAGATCTAGGTTATGAAAGACCAGCCCATCTGGAACAAACAACCATGCCATATTCAAAGTCACTTCCTGATTCTGATGGTTAGTTTGAACTTCATCTCGACCTTGTCTACAAGTAATGCATTAAGTGCTGCCATGTGATTGGCTGCTTAGATATTTGTATTAACGGGCAGTTGAACAGGCGTACCTAATAAAGTGGCTGGTGTGTATAAATATATACTACTTGTTTATTGCTAATTAGATTATTATTGTATAATGTAGATGAATATATGCTGTAAAATTATTGTTTGTAGTTCATGATAGCTATGCATAAAAAAATGAAATATTATACTTTTGTGTTCTTTATTTTGTGTTAGACTCACTCCATCATCTTTTTATTGCTGTATAGACATCTCTCAATGTTTTATTCACAAACAGTCTCTTGCAACCTGGCTCTAACTCTATCAGTCACATGACCTCAACAGCCCAGGTTTGGTAAAGCTGCATGTTGCCATGGCAGCGCAGTCCGCCGCTCTACTAACAGAGGGCTAATGGAAAAATATCGCCCTTGTTTTCAGTATGTACATGGTTTAAGATAAATGTATCAATCTTCTTTCTCCTCTGTTTCCGCAGCCAAGGTCACCTACGACCCAGACAAGATCAGACACAGAAGAACACTTATATAGGGTCTCCTCTACTATCTTTCTGATTATGAATGACTGTCACTTTTTCACTTATAAGGTGCTGACCACACAAAACCCATGTTCCATCATCAAGATCAGTTCCACATGGTTTCATCTTCCATAATTTGGTTCTGGAAATGAAAAAACAGCCCTTTAAGTCATAATAAAAATGAAATCACCCAATAGATTCTCTGAATGCATGTAATTAGTCTTTTTCAATGTTTCAGGGGTTTTTTTTCTAAATGTTTTTGACCTTGTATTTTTTAATTAAAATAACACAAATCTTCTGGTGAAGACTTCCACAATCATATTTTTTTCCATATATATTTTTTGTCTATTTACTTGAAACTCTAACTTCAAAAGCCAGGCGGTGTGGGATCAACAACTAAAAACAAGATTGCTCCCATTATAATCAAACACATTACACTGCATTGCAGAGTCAAGTCAGTTGACTGGATAGGTTTGCAAAACTAGGATGAAAAAATGAATATGGGGATTTGCCATGTGATTTGCCTATTTCTCCACTATTCCCACCATATATAAGTGGACATAGATTACCCCACTCCTCTTAAAGGGATACTCCACTTATTTTTTGGAAATAGGCTCATTTTACCACTCCCCCAGAGTTAAACAGTTGGGTTTTTCCATTTTCGAATGTATTCAACTGATTTTTTTGATATTTAAAAGAATATCAGTAACCAGACAGTTTCTGTTCTCATTGACTTCCATAGTATTTTTTTTCCAACTATGGAAGTCAATGGGACCAGAAACTGTCTGGTTACTGATATTCTTCTAAATATCAGAAAATAGACTGAATGGATTTGAAAACGGTAAAACTCAATTGTTTAACTCTGGGGAAGTGGTAAAATGAGCCTATTTCCAAAAAAAGTGGAGTATCCCTTTAACCCTACTAGTAAAGTAAAAACACTACAGCACTATAGTAAAAACAACAGAATCCTACATCAACTCAATGGAAAACCATGCTTCTAAACTCCAAAAATCTATCCTTTAATACAGTTCACTCCAGTTTCCAGCTAAAACCCGGTCGAAGCTAAAAACTTCTTCCCTATTGTCTTTGTCTTCAGTGATACCAACTTAACAGGGTACAAAGTCACTTTCTCTCTCTGTTCCTTGATCTAAAAATATTTTTTACTCTGAAATTGTTAGTGAATTTTACAAAGAATCGCCTAGTAACACAGACTATTTGGGTATAAATGACTGTTCCGAAAAAGTTTGCAATAAGGTAGACACTATTAGTTGGACTCCGTTTTGTTTTAAACAGTGATGATGTGTTTTGTGGGCGGAGCCTACTGGAGAGACGGAACCAGCTCCCCCTCTTTAGACATAACAGGCCTATTTCACAAAAATGGCCACTTTTGTGAAATAAGCCTTATATGGTTTGAGGTTGAAGCTTCAGCCACACAGTTGGCTTGTTCGACCTCATACAACTCTGCACAGACCGACTGGCGGCTGACTTGAAACAGCACATGCTCGTTAGAAATTTTGTCCGAATTGAGACAGCGCCGACGCAATGCGACTGCGACGTTTGCCACCAAAATACTGCGAGAGTGATTCGAGAGCAGTCGGAGGACTCAGCCAGTGCAGCTTCCCAAAAGCGGCTACACAAGCTCTGATGACCATAGATATCGTATATGCTGCGTCCAAATTTGCATACTATCCGTCCTAAATAGTATTCGAAAATAGAATTAGTAGGTCCCAAATCGTAGGATGTTGAAATGAGTGTTCCAAAGAGACCCAGATGGTCTACTATTTCCGGTCAGAATCTGAAGTGTAAATCGATGCAAACTCTAAGGGCTGATATTGCCCACAACCCATCGCGAGTTGGACGAGGGTTCGGTTAGAACTACAAACACGAGTGAAAAGTGTTCCAAAACTACAGACATGGAGGACGCACGAGTCCGACGGTTATGTAGAAAGGTTTAGATAAATGGGTTTGAGTGATTGATTATCAGAATCTAACCTGAGGAAAATGTATTTATTCAATGTTGTCCACATTATATTCCATCTACAGCAACATTGTGAACTTTTGCAAAGATACGTTTAGCCATTAGCTTTTAAATGCATTATTATATTCAAATTCCAAACACATGAGGAGAGTCTCGGCATGAAAGACCCACGACTGGCAGATGAACGTGCTACAACATTTCTCTCCGAAACGGTAAGAAATTAGATTGAATGGAAGATTTTAACTGTGACGAGATGATCGACGGCAGATTACGGTGACAAGATGATTGGCAGGGCAGTTTACAGTGACAGGATGCACGTAAAGATGACGAAGTAGTATGTCCCAAAGCTTGCCTACTCTTTTTGCTACACACTCAAAAGTATGTACTTTTTCTTCACAAAATGAGTACATACTTTTAGGGCGTAGTATAAGTAGGTGAATTGGGACACAGCAACAGAGACTAGATGCCCATATTGGCCACTGGGCAGTGAGAAATCTGCGTGACTTCTGCATTGGTACTGTATATGAAACGGTGTCAATCGCAGTTGGCTCGTAATATTTTTATGAACGTAAACAAATGTGAACGACGACGCTCAGCACAGTTGACGGGCCAGTGCTGGTTATTCTCAATCCGTTACTTGTACGCTGCGTGGAAAGCTTTGTGTGTGCACACATCCGAAGCAGCGGCCTATAGCCGCGTCTCAGATAACGCACCAAATCTGAATTGAGCTCTCTTTCGTGTTCTTGCTCAAATTTCCCAAAACAAAGGCAAAAAGGAGTAAAATGTAATCAGTAGATAAAGATGTGGAGCAGTATCAGTGTATTGGATTCATTAGTCTTAAAGTGACAGCAGCCTAATATGTTAATCAAACAAATGACTAAGAAAAATAATTTATTCACTTCTCTTGACTGAATAACTTTTGTAACTTTAATAAGGGTTAATCTATGTTTTTATTTATTAGTCAGTGAATATCCAGTGCTATTTTATATTTGATTAATTTTGCCAGTGTCTCCACCTGAAAACTACTGTTACTTGTCTTTAATAATGTTTTAAATGTACACTCACCTAAATGATTATTAGGAACACCATACTAATTCTGTGTTTGACCCCCTTTCGCCTTCAGAACTGCCTTAATTCTTCATGGCATTGATTCAACAAGGTGCTGAAAGCATTCTTTAGAAATGTTGGCCCATACTTATAGGATAGCATCTTGCAGTTGATGGAGATTTTTGGGATCACATCCAGGACACGAAGCTCCTGTTCCACCACATCCCAAAGATGCTTGAGATGGTTGAGATCTGGTGACTGTGGGGGCCATTTTACTATACAGTGAACTCATTGTCATGTTCAAGAAACCAATTTGAAATGATCCAAGCTTTGTGACATGGTGCATTATCCTGCTGGAAGTAGCCATCAGAGGTCATTAAACCTGCAAATCCAGCTATCATTAAACCTTTTCTTAAAAAACCAAACCTAGATCCTGAACTTCTGTCAAATTATAAAGACCCATCTCTAATCTCTCATTAATCTCAAAAGGTCAGTTGTTCAAAGGTAAGGTGATCGGATTTTGGTTATCGGATTGGATCAAATCTTGAAAATGGGTTGTTCAAAAGGGAAAGAAGGAATCTGAAATCAGATCAGATCAGGGAATCAAATTGTAGTTTTAATCTGGATCAAAGCTTCAGTTTGTGTTGTTCAAAACTTGATTTGGATAACTTTGATCCAAAAAAACAGGATTATCCTGATCCAAACAGGGGGTAGGATTTCAAGGTGGATTTCAGGAAGAAATTGAAGAAATTGGTCAAATAATACATTTGTATCATTTAGTGTATATACTTATATTTATATTTTGCACTTGACTTGTGTAACCGTTGTAACAGTAAGTAGACATAGGCTAACAATTAAGCTAGTAAAAATAAAATAAAAATTATCTTGTCCCCATGAAATAATCCCCCAGATTTCAATAACAAATAAAAATAATATATTAATTTTTCGGTCATTCATCATTTTTTAAGACGTTTTCAAAATGTCCACAATGTATTTGTTAATGTATGTTTGTTGTTTATTTTGTTGTGGTTCAGATGTGGGTCATAAAATAAATTATGATTAGAAGTGGATGTTTATGTTATTTTTGAGTATTTTCTCAAAATAATAAACACTTACAGTGACCCCATGTTGGCTCTTCTACCTGTTCTTTACATAGCTGGTAGCCCACATTGTGAAATGTTGTCCCATTTAGAGCACTGGAAATCCAGATTTGGGAATCTTGAAAACTGTGTATCTGGTTCAGGGTGATCCAGTCCAATGTTGCTTTGAAAAACCGCCATAAAAGTAAGACGGATTACCTGATCCTGGATAGGAAAAAATGGGATTTCCAAATCCGGATAATTTTGATCCAGATTAAATGTTTTGAACAACTGGCCCAAAAGTGTTAGAAAAAGTGGTTTCCTCAGCTTCATTTTCATCTCAGTTCCAATGGTTTGTACGATAAATATCAATCTGGTTTTCGCTCTCAATACAGCACAGAGACAGCCCTCCTCAGAGTGACTAGTGACCTCCTTATGGCCTTTGACACGGGTTCCACCTCTCTGCTTATCCTTCTCTGCTTAAAACTTTTAACAGTGAACACTTTTGAAATTAGAATAGAGAATTGTGATTTATCACTGAAAAATTAAAACAATTTTAAGGCTTGTAAAACATATTTATGGCTGGTACATTTTGACAGGTGTGGCAAAAAGTTTTAGGTAAGTTTTAAGTTTTAGTTGTAATCATAAACGTCTTCAAAGGGTGATGAAGATGTTTTTTTTTTTGCATTCTGATTTTAACATCGAAAGGTACAAGACCTTAAACCATAAATAAAGTAAATACATATACTTACTCAAACTTTTGTTGTACTCTGGTTTAATTTTGAAATTGAGAAAATGCTAATAATATTAGTTTATGGTAATTGTTTGTGCTGAGCTGTTTTTTTCCAAAAGAGAATGCTTTTTTTTTTTTTTAGAGAGAGAAACACAAGGTTATTGAGTGCAGTGCAGTCTATTATTCTGACAGGAGAAGGTCTTTACCGAGTCAGTTCACGGACACTGGAACCTTAAAACAACCTTTTTCTGCAGTTGATTTTATAGGATTCCAGTCTTTGAACTGAAAATGACTTACAGGTTACGTTAAAAAATATTGTCCTGTAAAGTCGGATTTGAGATCATCTAGCAGCTCCTTCTTTAACTCGTCTGAAAAACAAGAATCTGGCTCTAGATAAGCTTTTTTATTTGTTGTGCATAAATTCACATAAATCTGAGCCTGAAAATAATCAGAGAAAATGACTTTGGCAAAACCTTTGTAGGAAAACGCTTAGTTTGTGCATAATTAGGCAACAGGGCATCATAAAAACTCCATTAGAACATGGAACCAAGTTTGATGGCACCCGGTCAGCACTGAGGAAGATTAGGTAGTCGTTTGTCAAAGTCTGAAACACTTTTATCATCTTCTTTTCCATTCCCTTTTCTCCTTTTTTTCTATTCTATGGAGGAGTTCTCTCTTATAACATTAAGACCACAGCCGAACTGGTTTAAGTGAAGAACTGGGATGTAATACTAGGGGACCCAGTTATCTATTGTAAAATCTCACATAAGCCATTAACTGAACCAACCAATAAGTCCATTTTGGAAAGTGAATGCCAGCTCATTTCTCAACTGGCTGTCTATTACAGGAGATAATGGAGTCTCCTAAAACCCAGCTCTGCCCACTCTGGCATTTGCCATTACTGCTGCCGTACAGAAACCAGTTGGAGAAATAACTGTAATTCAGAAATAATTACGAATGGCATTCTGCAAAATTAAACCTAGCCTGCTGAGAAGCGGTATAAGCAGCATATGACGGAATGAAAAATTCAACTCGCTGCCCCCTTGTTCTCTTGCTCTCTCTCTCTCTCTCTCTCTCTCTCTCTCTCTCTCTCTCTCTCTCTCTCTCTCCCAGCAAATGAAAGAGCGTGGAGAGGTCTTGAAAAGGAACACGCGGTTCTTTAATTCCTTTCCAGTTCCAGCTTTTATTTCTCTATGCCGTGAATAGGAGACGAACAGCCTAGGATAATGAAGAAATACAAAGATTTGCAGATGATTTCACATCCCTTTTGTGAAACATTCAGTTTTTGACAAAATCAGCAAATGCACATTATTTCTTAATTGACCTTAGTCAAGGTAACTTGACACCATATTGAGCTCAAGTAATTTGTAAAACTTTCAAAACTGCTTCATGGAGTTTTTGCACTTCAAGATTTTTTAGCTGAATTATTTTAAACAAGTTTGTTAAACAAACTGTTCTTCTATTCTGCAGCCTAATCTTCAATTCCAGTCAAGAAATAAATATAAAGCTACTCTGAAGGTCTATGTGCTATTTTCTCTGATTGATCTTAAAGGTGCACTCAGTCATTCTCCCCTCTTTTAATAAATAATAGTTATCGTTTAATATTTATTAAAACTATATTATTTGTAACCTAATAAAAGCTTTTCAAAAATTGGCTCATGGAGGCCTCCATGTTGATGTCATAAAACCAGCTGAATACTCCTCCCTTAATCTTGGTATCACTTCTTTCCTTGGTTTTCTAAGAGCATTTTGGGAATTTTTACGGAGTGCACGTTTCAGTGCCCTGGAAGTATTACGCGACTGAGACAGCCTGATAAATGTCCGACTACTTTGAAATACATCTCAATCAAAAGACTCTTCTTTCTAGCATATATTTCAAATAAGTCAAGTATACTTAAGTATAATTTATATAGGCCTATACCTCTGAGAACCTCTGAGAAATCTGAGAAGTACATAAAAAGTAAGCCGTAGCAGCTCCTGGCTATAAATTTAGGTAGGGCAGATTCTGGGCCTTAGCTCTAGTTTTTGATAACAGCATGCCAAATAGTTCCCGACCTGATGCAGACACAGCTGCTCACTGCAGAGCAAATGGAGCTGGTGGTCATTTGACTTTACACTGAGGACCACGCGTCTTGTTCTGTAGCGAGGTTTACGTAAGGTCACAAAAACATAAGCGGGGCGAGTCTGAAATCTCCCGGCGCTCTATGAGAGCGTGCTGCAGTTCCATTTTCACCACAGATTTACGTTGGAGATTTGTGGGACGCTGTTGAGCTAGGGAGGGCTCAGAGACGGGCCTCCTCGCTTAGGCCTATCCACATACAAGGGTATTTTTATAAGGGTAGTTTTTCCTCCGTTTAAAAAAAAAAACCATTGCATCCGCATTCCAAACCAACAGGTGGCAATATAACTCTAACCGTTGTTAGCCATGTAAGACAATCAGAAGCCTGGAAAAACGCCCTCTGACGTCACAAGACAAAATCTTTCACAAAAAGATTTTTTTTTCAAAATCTTCAAAACTCTAACATTGTGAACCTCCTTGCAGTTCACACCTGGTGACGTCAGGAAGTGCAGACCTAAGGCCACTGGCCTTGAGTCCAGGAGGGCACGCGAGAGTAAGCTTGTTCAACTTGAACCAGCGCTGCACAGACCGATCGGTGAATGACATTAGAGAGCAGATGGCTCCGCGTGCCATTCAATCGCTCTCGCCTTACTTTGATGTCATAAATCGATCGGTCTGTGCAGCGCTAGTTTATGGGGTGAGAATTGTTGCATTATTCCAAATAAATAGATTATGATCCACCACAAATAAATGTAAAGAGATTTACAAAATATATCAAATTCACAAATTAATAGATTAAGACCGGCCACATTGAGCTGACCAATCGTGGTACATTCTCGCTGCAACCAATCATGTTAGGCTTTACACTTGGGCGGTCTTGCCCTTAATTAACTTTGCTCGTTCAACTCTGTCTATGGTTCATCTGCATTGGCTCGAATAGGAAGTGTAAGGCTAAGGCCCAAAGCAAGGCTAAAAAAGGCTAAAAGCATCTATAAGTTTCTGTCACATGTCTGTCCTGTCTTGGACAGTTGGCTGCACCAACTGGTATCAGCGGGGTGTGATGATGGGAGCTGTCTCATATCGGAAGGTCATCTCGACAGATGCGTCGAACTTAGGTTGGGGCGTTCTCTTCGAGGGCAGACCGGCCTTTGGCCTGTATTCAGACCAGAAGAAGCTCCTTCAAATAAACTGTCTAGAAATGATGGCGGTCGAGAACGCAGTGAATCGCTTCCGTTCATACAGGACCACCATGTTCTAGTCCGTTCAGACAACGTGTCAGCGGTGTCCTACGTGAACCGATGTCAGATCCAGGAACCTGTGCAATCTGACAGAGCGCCTACTCACGTGGTGTCAGCATCACCTGTGCTCGCTGAGAGCTGCACATGTGCCAGGCCACCTGAACGATGGCCTAAACAAATTATCCAAGGACAACGTTCCCCCAGGGGAATGGTCCCTATACCCCCAAACATTCCCATTTGGCAAAGTGGAAGTCGACCTACAGTATTTGCTTCAAAAGACAACGCTCACTGCCCGATGTTTTTTTCAAAGAATGAGGATGCGCTGGCCCAAATCTAGCCCTGCCAGCCGCTGTATGCCTTCCATTTGATCTCTCTGTTGCCACAGGTGATCAAGAGGATCTGGGAAACACGCCATTCTGTGCTCCTCATAGCCCCGCTTTGGGAGAATCAGATTTGGTTCCCAGAGCTAACGCGGCTATCACAACAGCCCCGTGGCCGATTCCGGTGAGAACAGATCTCCTCTCTCAAGCTTGCGGCTCGATCTGGCCGCGCACCGGTCAACGCGCGACTGGTCATTAGGGAAAAATTTGCTTGTCATCCGCTTCCTTGCAGGAGCCAGAAGGATGAACCCTCCGTGCCCCTGTCAGTTCCTGGGCCAAATGACTCGAAAGTCATCCCCAAACCTAGACACGACTATGTTTCTAAAGTGATTGGCACTCCTTTCAGAGTGCAGGTCATTTCTCTATTGGCTCTGCCATCATCCGATAGCGAAAGCAATGTTATTTTCCTCTGCCCAGTCAGGGGACTAAGGGTTTACATTACATGCTCCGCTCCTTTCAGGCACTCGGAGCAACTTTTCGTTTCGTTCGGTGGGCGCACCAAGAGTCTCGCCACCTTAAAACAAAGCCTGTCCAGATGGATAGTGGATGCTATAGCAGCCGCTTACGCCTTATGGTGGACACTATAGCTGCCGCTTACGCCTTATGCCGCAAAAGTCTGCAATGCCATTTAGGCATCAGGGCTCATTCCACTACATGGGCATGGTCCAGCAGAATGTCTATTCACATCTTATGTGTGCAGCAGATTTTATAACCTTGAACTTCCCACTCTGCAGGCTAAATTTCTGTCAGTTTAAGTGAGGTGTACTGTTTCTGTCCAGATATGATCATGCGCAGGCTACTCTCACGTGTCTTTGCTCTTCTGGTTGAGCTGCACCAGTGGGTATGTGCTATCTGCTTATACAGACTGGCAGCTCCGCTCTGTATTCCCTATGAGTGCTTTTGTACAAGTGCTGGCCCACGCTGCTGGCCGCGTTATTTTCCCACTTATCTGGGTTCCACGGGAAACCTTGGGACTCATGAGTGGACACTAGGCGCGCACGGCGTTAACAAAGGGTTCCCGTAGCCTAAGCTACTGTAACTTACACAATTCGAGAGAACCTCTCGTAAGAGAACGTATTGGTTACCTGGCGTACCTTCGGTTCTCTCTAGATGAGGGAACGACTATTTCGTAACCTGCCACAAGTGGCTTTCGCTTCAGTTGATGAAAACCAGAGAAACAGCCTCTAAGCCCTGCTTACGTGACGTCACGTCTGGCTCAGTGCTGCTGCAGTTCCTGCAGGGCAGCCTATGAGCACGCAAGACAGACAACAAAATTTGCTCAATTTGAATAAAGCTTCCATAGTTTACAGCTCCATTTCAAAGGTGTAAATATATTAAAAATTTATCAGATTCAGTTCCCGCCCCGAGTGTAAAGCCTAACGTGATTGGCTGTAGCGTGAACGTACTACGACTGGTCAGGTCAATGTGGCCGTTATCTGATTGGCTTGAGGAAACAGTGGGTGGAGTCCACTTATTTGTAGATTTGTCTGCACCTCAATGCTGAAAGTGTTTCAAATGCATGAGGGGATTTACAAATGCTCAGGAACCGATTCACAAATGCTTGTGGGGATTTACAAATTCACAGAAAGTGGTTCACAAATAAATGCCAGGCAGAGTTGTGTTTGTGGCATAAAAACATTTGTAAATATTTTTATTTGCAAATCTCATTCTATTTATTTATGAGTTTTAACATTTTTGTGAAACTTGTGGATTTCTTTAAATTCATTTATGGATCATAATCTATTTATTTGGAATAATGCAACAATTCTCAACCCACATGGACCACTTGCACTGAACTTCCGTTTGGAAACAATACATATCACTTATTTCCAGTGTTCTGCCAATTTTTGCTGCCTTGTCGAAAAATGCTACCGTAGCGCGAATTGATCATAGAATGCCGATTAAAGTCGTATGAAATACAATTATAATACAATTCTAAGGAGTAGCTATGTATACTGTAGACTACTGTTTTTATTTTTAAAACGGTGTGAAAAGTAAAAATGATCATATAATATTCATCTTTGACTTGTCAAAGCACCTTTCCTCAGAGTAACTAAAACTTTCAGTTATTCCTTTTCAGCTGGCTGACCGTACAAATATTCATATGATAGTAAGCATTTTTTAAAGTGAAATTATACATTATAACAGGAAAATGTACCTTTTGTATAAAAAAAAAAAACAAAACAAAAAAAAAAAAAACACGGAGTCTGCACATGCGCATAACCGGTAAGTAGCAAATCTCGATGGGTATATGAATGGGCTATATGCACGCATAAGTTCCGCATTTGACGCAAGGATGCTCATCCATTTCCGGTTGTGGAGATTTAAGCAGAGGAGAACAGAGGAAAACGGGATTATGGCAGAGTCTTCAAAATTTACTGTCCTCCCGTCTTTGAAACGAAACGTACATTAGATGTAATTTTGTGTAGCCTATTGTTATGTTTATTTAATATAATTTTAAAAAGAAGCATAAACACAACGAGGGGTGTCTGTTTTATCTGTTTTTGTGACTAACGTTTCTTTATTATAACCATGGAGTATAAAATTCAATATAAATTCTCGGTATTGCATATTGGACTCTACGATCGGCGGAAGTTATCGAGCATCCTTACACATTCACCGGAAATACCGCCGTGCATAGAGCCCATTGTCAGAACACCTGTTATGTTTACTTTCAATGTTTTGTGGTCAAAGAGTTGAACAAATTCCTCCTAAAATGAGTGTCTGTAAGATTTTATATTTCGGACATTATTATTGACAGAAGAAATGATATTCTGATGTTTACTGTGTGCAGAATTTTCAAAACTCATCGGTAATGTTACATCTGTAACTGTGTTATTAAACTGTAATTAACTTTAAATTACAGCTTAATAACACAATTTGTTAGCAGGTTTTCAAGATCTTGCTGTAATTTAAAGTCCTCATCTCTGAAAAAATGTTAAATATTTTGCACACCAGCTAATAAGTTACTAATAAGTTTTATTGTCATGAGAATTACACAAACGGTTTATCATAACTTGGATATCTCTGCCTCGTGCAGTAAAAGGGGCGGCTCCAAGAGGGCGCGGCTGGCGGTGACGTACTTTTCTAATTTTTTATATCCAAAGACAGATTTCTTCCAAAGTACAACCAGTCAAAGTGCGCCATTAGGACACTACCTGCCAGCTGTTTGCATGTCCCTCTCTTGCGTCTGTCGCTCACTTCAGTGCTGCTCTTTCTTTTTGTGCGCGCAGTAAATCAGATCGATACGACACACAGCTGATCAAACAGATCTGCTCCCCAGCTCACATCACCTGCTGCCTGCTTGCTGCTGTCGGTAAGTGCCATTTCTAACTAACGTAAAACCATAGGCTACTAAAAGGGCAACCATAGTTTCCGACATTAAAATGTGCTAACAAGTGCTAGATTCCACTGTCTTAAAAACAAATGAAAAGATTCTAAAATATGTTTACACTGTTTTACATCCAGTATTCATGTAGGCTATTATTATCCTGTAAGTGACACGAACTATAGTAACTGTCGGAAACTATGGTTACCATTGTAATTTGTGTAAAGAAACTGATTTAAACTTTAAAGCCTGTTGAATATACCTTGGACGAATGCGCCTATATGATGATCAAATAATTTGCTTCGATGGCGATGCTGCTCACTAGAAAGAAAAAAAATACCCAATCTTTGTAAAACGTGTGTTGCAGTGGATGAATGAGGTGACTCGATTTTCATGAGTTTCATGATTTGTTGTTTAGGTGACCATCCAATGTTCTTCAGTGTAACCTTGCCTGACACCCCCTACAACAATATACGTATATTCAATATATTCAAGAGGGTGCTAGAATATATCGCTTAAAAAAATAATGAAAAATTGGACTATTAATGGCCATCATTTTAATAAGTCTGTTGGTCAGTGATCAAACATATAATTGGTTTACCTTAAAAAAAAAGTAAGTTACCTGGTTGCCTTAATTTTTAGGTAATTGAAATGAAAAACATTGTGGTACAAGTAAGTAATACAACAAAAAACTCAATGTTTCTGAACCATATTAATTATCTAAGTTGATTTGATAAAAGAAAAAAAAGTTGTGATAAATCGTGACAACTTTTGTAATAACTTTTAGTAACATAATACTAAAATCTTTATAGTCCTATAACTGTTGTTTAACTTATTTGGCCGTAAAGGTGATTATGATGTGCCTGACATAGGCTAGTCTAGACTTTTTGCAGACAGCGTTTTTTTCCTCTACACAAACAGTCTATTACTCAATGTTGATCATGATAAGATTATAATGACATTAGTGATAAGAGAAATTAGGGGTTTGGTTGAAAATGGTTGACGTGACGGACGGTCCAATGACAGAAGAAAATTATAAAAATTAGGTGTTTCAGTGAATAAGACATCAGAATAACAGACCATCATCTGAGTGGTGTAATTTATCAACCACATTAAAGTAATAACAAGAGCATTTGACATATTTATTGAATATGGTGTTGTTAACTTGACAATCTGTTGCTGTTTTTTGTTCATGTTTTGTATATTAGAGGCCAAGGGCAAATCTTTCAAAACATCTGTTCTGCGGATACATTAACCAAAACTCTTCATTTGAAGATTCAGTTGAAGTACATCATATTTCAGAAGTATTGTTTTGCGAGTGAGGGTTTGTATGGTGTGAACTCTTTTAGATAAGTGAACTATGTATTCTGTGCATATAAAACTTGAGTTTCAATCGTTTGGCCGATATATAATTCCCATACTTGAATAAACCAGCTGATTTAGAGCATATTGAAGCACATTTTTTGAAATTACCGACATTTTTTTTTTTTTTTTTTTTACGCTGGGGACCACCTGTAGTTAATCCTTTTCCATTCTCTTGTCCCACATGCTAAAGTTAAACTTCTTCATATAATCCCAAATGTCTTTGTCTATCCGAATCTAAATCCAAAGCAAAATTTAGAACATAGGCTACTGTAAGTTGCTAGGACACATTATCTCAAAGGATCAGTTCATGTGTCTCCCCTCTCTTCTAAGTTAAACCTACAACCTTTACAAAATTACAAGAATGGATTTTCAGTGTGTTTTGTTGAAGGGAGACACTCCAGAGAATGTGAGGGAGGAGAAGAAACACTTTTTTTTATCAGTTTAGACAGAGGTCCTTGTCCTCTTGAGCAATGGATGAGGACTCGCACTGGACATGATGATCTGATATCATTCAAAATGATGTCTACAGCCTGCGCTCCTTTTAAATTAATTTACATTGGATTGCCACACTGTTATAGACGACAACCTATGCAAGAGTAAACCATTCACTGTATTTACTCCTAATTCTTTGAATTTCTTAAAGAAATGTAATAGCCGTGTAGCATTTAAAACCAGATATTTCTGTTTTTTGGGTTAGTAGCAATAGGTTTCAGCTTTGGTCAAAACAAACAAATGTGGACTGCTCTGTTGACAGGTTTGCTGGCTTGACAAGTGCTATGATTAATTCGGTCTGATTTAGTAACGTCACTCTCTCTCCTTCTTATTTGTGAGAAGCTAGTCTCAATTAGGAGAACATGAATGGTGTCAGCAATTGGAGGGGTTTCAAGCGTGAAGAATGTGCATGTGTACAAAAACCCATGTGTTTATGTGCATAATTATTTGTTTGGAGGTTCGTTAAGTGTAGACGAAGTCCAGTTACTGGGGTGATGTGGGGCATTAATGTGAAATTAATGGAAACTTAATTCTTCTGTAAGTTCAAAGTAATCTCAAGTTGGCAGGAAGACCTTATTAGGATGGAGAAAAGTTCACCCAGGGACTCTGTGTGTTGTGTAGGGGTTTCTTCATCCTGTCCTTGGCTTTTTGTTCAGTGGTATGTGTGTCTGGACTTTAGCCAAGAGCTTTACCAGAATGGCAGTAGGAAAGTGCTAAAGTTTCACCGGCTCCCAACTGAAATAGACCATACTTTAAAAAAAAATGTAAAGTTATTACGAGGGTGAATTAAAATGGACTAGTGTTTGGTTGTTATGGGCTGCTGTTTGAAATTCCAAGGAGCAGGACAAATAATGGATGACTGAATAAATACCACGAAGAGTGAGAGCATATCAAACAACTAATGTACAATTAATACTGGACAAGTAACTAAGCAAAACTCAGGGCTTAAATACACAGGGAGCAGGTCTACAACACAAATCAGTGAGGTTACGTGTACACATCAACGATCTACAAAAAACGGAAAAGTATTTCCTTTGTGTTTTTCGCGTGCAGACCACAACGTTGTCCAAACGATCCCTGTTCACACGGTTAGGCGGTAACAACTAAAATCACTACAAGGCTGCCAGGCCAGAAGTTGGTGATGTCACTTTGTAAAGACGTAATGTGTATGCGCATGACATCATCATTTTCACAATTTTGAGACAATAACGGTATCTTTTTCAAAACGGTATCGTTTTCAGGCCTCCAAAACGATATTGTTGTGTAAATGGACAGCCAAAATTAAGCAGAAAAATGAAGTTCTATTCCAGGGTTCACATTGTCATAAAAAGCCTGAGTTGTTAAAATGGTGTTTACCAGGAAACATTCTATATCAATTACAGTCACAAAACCAATAGGACAATAATGGACATTTCTGCTGTGAATATCTAAATAATCCATAAACTGTGCCGTTTCATCATCTAAATGTGTTCTTTGTGAGTGAATCCCCTAGTAAAATTGTGTATAATTCTCATCCAGTGTTTACATCTGGAATAGTCATTGAAATTCATGGTCAGAAAGTGTGGCACGCCTGTGTTCTGCATTCTCACGCACACTCCCCCATCTTGCTCTGTCCCTTACTTTTTGCTGCGTGTATTATTAAAACAAATGAAGAATGCTTTAAAATGTTATACACTACTGCTCAAAAGCTTGCTGTCAGTACATTTTGTGAAAATAATACCTTTATTCAGCATTGAAATGATCAAAAGTGACAGTAAAGACTGTTTCAAAAGATTTTAAATCAATGGTGATCTTTTGAACGTTCCATTCATCAAAAATTGTAATGTTTCTGGGTCGATTCTTTATGTATGTATGTATGTTCTTCTCTCAGACAAAACGCAATGTTTCATGAGTTCAGTAAAAGCGTTGGCACATCAGTGTCTCACCTTTACTCTTTCTGTTTACTGAGGCAGCAAGCCAGATCTCTGACCTAAAACCCGCAGATGCCCTTTAGCCTAGAGAACAGGGAACTTGGCGTATTAAAGTCAAGTTTGTTGTTTTGAGTGTTTTTTTTTTGTAGATTTTGTTTTCATTCATTCACCCAGTTTCATTGAGATTTGATTTACAATATAAACATTTAAATTAAATTTGTCTTATTTCATTTCAGTCTCTGTACTCATAAAACTCTGAACTAAATGAACCCTTTTGAGTGAATTCACCTGCAGGAGAAGTATGCGAAATAATTATCTCTGTAATAATTCTCTATAAAGAATTTCAGTCATTTTATGATAAATGTCTTCTGCATTCAGAGTATTATCCCCATATTTCCACAGAATTTGGAGCACCTATCATTCAGAAAGGTCTACGCATATTGAGCCCTTGAGCATTCGTTTCTGAAATACTTATTAATAGAATAAATAAAAAATACTTTTTTATGCTTTCCCCACAAAAGCAGTGCCGTAAGTAACTAGTCATTTTCTTCTCTTCCTCTCTTTCTCTCTCTTTCTTCTTGCAGTTTTTTTAGTACGTTAAGTTTTAGACTTGCTTATATTATACATTTTTAAATAAAATGCAACAAAATATACATCATCCTTAAAAACATCTTGTTAAATAGCTGCGAGATAAGAATGGTGTGCATTTCAAGAGTGTATTGTTAATCTGATCTGATTTATTTATTTATTGGGTAGGGGAGGTTTTGGGTGGATCTCTATGTTGTGTGTGTTTGAAAAAAAAAAACATAAAGCCATTTCCTCTCAAAGTCTGCAATTTACTGCTTTTTAACTGGGTTATCTGTATTTTTCTTTTGCATGCTTTTCTCCTTTGCTGTTTTTTTCTAAGCAGTGTATGTTGTTGTTTTGCTATATTTTTTTCTCTGTGTTCGTTCGGGTTCAGTACTCACTACTCCTAATGTGTGTACTAAGTTGGATGGGTTAAAAGCAGTGGACAAATTCATAGTGTGGGTGAACATACTTGGCCTTCCCTAGTGAAAATATTTGTATGCTTTGTATACTGCGGTATATAGATCAGGAAATAATGGTCCAACTAAATATTTACTTCTGTATATTTGATTGCTAAAGTGAAACTATTGCAATTTATACTTTAGGTAGTAGGTACACTTTACATATCTTGAATTTTAATTATACAGTGATCATACTATAAATCAATAATTTACTATCATTACTTATATTAAACACATTTTGGGCCTAATATTAAGAAACATGTATTCTGCAATACAGAAAACTCCAAATAAGGTTTAATGATAATATTTATATCAGCAAGTCTCAAGCAATATTTCAGTGAATATATTAATGGGTTTGTAGTATAGGCTAGTTAGTAGTATTAAATAAATGTAGAATTTAAAGACATTTTGAAATAGGAACCTGCCAATCTAGGACATATATCTATCATGGAAAACACTCTGGAGTGGTCACACCACATGATATTTGGTCGGACCACATGATGTTTTCAAATTCAGTCAATTTACAGTACAGAATTGGCCACCTAAACTAAACAAGCTAGCTTCCCACAAAAGGTCACTATAAAATGTATACTAAATATATATATAACTTTAATAGTATTATTTTTTAAAGTCATACCACATGACATCCAACTTTGGTAACTAATTACCAACCATTACAAAGGTTTTTTTTTTTCTTTCTTTTTTTCAATTTAAGAGAATTACAAGCCTGCTTGTGGCTTCCATGGGTCCTTGGTAAATTGGTATGATGTAAGTTCCTGTGTTTGAATAGTTTAACATAAAGTCCCAAAATGGCAATTTCTTGATGGTCATCATCGGACAAAGTTTGTTTGCTTTGAATTTTTTTTTTTTTTTTACAGAATTACAAATCATTCCATACAGAGCAGAAAATAAATTAATAAATTTAGAGTAATTTCTAAGACGTTTTCTAAACAGACAGGGCCGGATCAGTTTGGGCCAGACGGTCGCACCACATGATGATTTTGACACTTTAAATAACAAAAAAAGTTACCAATAACTAAAGGTTTTTGAAAAGTTAATGTGAGTACACATGGGAGAGGAACTACGAATATACAGTATCTTTTTAGGCATTTAGACTCGTTTGTACCTGAAAAATGCAATCGGACAGAAAATGTAGGCGCAAGGCCGGCGATTGCTATAGGCGAACTAAGCGGTTGCCTAGGTGGTTCGGGTGCTCTCTAGTGTCGCCCTTGACCTACTTAACATTCTCTGCTACTTCCCGTTAATCGGAAAATCACAGAATTAGAATGACAAGCGGGCGGGGGTGTGTTACATTACGTAACGTTAGGCAAGTGCTCAGCTGCTGGTGCGTTGATCAAAAATGAAGCGGTATAAATCCTCTGGTGCACAGGACAGGGAAAGCAACAAAATAAAAAGAAAGCCCAGTATAAAGGTAAGTCTTCTTATCTCAGCCATTAAGGTGTCAAATGAAATAAATGTACTTAGTATTGTGCACAGGCATTTAGGCCTACTAGCCATCGAGACTACCGGGAGATTCAGTGACCGACGTGCTTTTTGGGCCAATACATCTCATAGCCTACTTTTATTTATTTTTTGTCTTAACGGCCCATAAAACTCGTACATCGGCAGCCCATTTGTTTTGTTTTATTTTGCTGGGGGCGCTGAGTTGCTTCCAAGGCAAAAATCAATCTCGCCTAGGGCAACCAAAGGGCTAGAGTAGGCGTCAGGTCATTGACCCACATGTAAATAAAGTAAACAACATATGGTCAGTTTGAATTGAAATGTTGAAAATTGTATTATTTTTTTTTATTACACCAAAATGCACCTATAATGTACAAATACACTTTTCCCATTAATGGTACTTTAATGGCTCATTGCACATTAAAATGTGGACTTTGGGCTGTCAAATATGATGAATTATTAAACCAATAACCAATTATTAAAATTATCCTGACCAGTCCTCAAATTACACAAATTAAAGGGGTGGTTTAATGCCCTTTTCACAAGATGTAAAATAAATCTCTGTTTTCCCCAGAGTGTGTATGTGAAGTTTTGGTTCAAAATACCCCACAGATATTTTTATATAGCATGTTAAAGTTAGATTCACTTTTTGAGGGTTAGCAAAAACACGCCATTTTGTGTCTGGCCCTTTAAATGCAAATGAGCTGCAACAACACAGTGGGCAGAGCTTCAAGAGTGTTGTGTGTTCGACATCGGCTGAGGCTGGATCAAGCGGCAGCATTCTAATCTGAAAAATGAAGCCTATCCGGAAGTGCGAAAAACTGCAATACATCGAAAATCCGCTAGAGGCCGGTCCCAAAAGAGGCCGGTCCTAAAATGTCCGTTTTCACAGCATAAATTCATGCTTTTACAGTATGGTCCCATGGACTTTTATTGTAATCTTCAATATGTTCCGCATGCCTAACAAATGTGAGGGGGTGAATTTTTTTCTGACTCATTAGTTTAGATCGTATTTAGATATAAAATGTATGACAAATAAGCGTGGTTAACTTTGATTGACAGCTGATAACGGGCTGCGCCGAGTGGAATTTGACGTCTCGGCCATGATCTGACACAACACATCATACCACCTCTGTATCCTTTCTAAAACTTTTGTATTTTGTATTTCCCAATATTTTCCAGTATGGCGCCGCCCATACCCCCCATAAACAGCCTCAAAACTGTTCTTCAGAGAGTCTATGGGTGACGTCACAGACACTTTGTCCATATTTTTTACAGTCTATGGGCTGGATGTAACCGATCGACAAGAGTAGCCGCGTGCAGGCAGGGAGGAGCTGCAAAAGGAGACGGACACTTATATTAAAGTCGGACACTTTCTGGTTACTGTAGTGACAGCTCACGTGGTGTTTGCATACTTTACCACAGCTGAAGTGAAATAAATGCAACATTTGCCAATATTTCGGACACATTTTCATTCAATACTTTACTGCTTCGTACAGCATCTGTTTGAACTAGAATAAAGATCAAAATAAGCCTATATCCATGAAGTGGAGTCAACGTTTTTTAATCAGTTTTATTTTTATAAACATGACACAATATAACATCGCGACTACATGAAAAGACTGTTAACTGTTAAAAAAAAACTGATTTGTGAGCTTTAGTGGAACTAAAGGTGTGGGAATAAACACGAAAGTTTCACGTGATCGTTGTCATGCGGTAAATCTGGCGAATCGTGGAACAGCTGTGACATCATCAGAGCTTGTGCAGCCGCTCTTGAGTTCTCCGGCTACTCTCAAATCACTCTCGCGGTAGTTTGATAGCATACGTCACAGTCATGTGGAGTCAGACAACATTTCTAACCAGCATGCACTGCTTCAAGTCACCCATGAATTTATGTTGCTTATGTGGAGTTAACTATCTTTAATTAGCATATTCTGTCAGGATTATCTATAAATCGCTTGTATAGGAACTGTTGTGAGATGCACACAGAGTGACTTTCTATTGCATGTGAAAAGACAGATGCTACAGTTTGAGTTGACTCACAAATGTGCTTGACTACAACAGCTCTTCCTCTTCTCAGCATGGACTGCGTGTTCCTGGGGGCGGGGTTTATGTAAATGATACGATTAGTTATGTCACTAACCCGGGAGGAAGCTCATGCACTTCCTACCAGCCGTTTGTTGTAGTCCTTAAAAAACGATTTCTTTAAAAGCAAATTATATTATCATCCTTTGCTTTGAATTTTGAGCGTTATAACTTTACAGATGTTGTTAATGCTCAAACAGGAACATTACACACTAACTAAAGTTAGAAAAGTGAAATCATCATCAACAACTTTAAATTCAGAAGCGTTAACTGCATGAAAAATAACAACGTAAAATGTATTAAAATAATTTCAGTTCGAGCGAGACCGTTAAACTGCCAAATCGTTTCATTGTGTTTTCCATCAGGAGCAGATTGTTTTGCAGTACATTGAGAGTTGAAGCGGCCGAGACAATCAGCAGAAAAAAATGTTACTGATGGTTGTATTCCATCCGCACGGACTCAAAAACAAGCAGTTCTGCACGTTCACATTCTTCCACCAACGAACTGGCTTTCTGTGACTCTGTGTTTTAGTGCATGCACAAGAATTAAACTCATGTTATGCTGGTTAATGCAATAGCTTCCTCGCAGCTTTAATGACAGATCATGTCAGGTAAAGGGAAGCAAAACAATCTGCAGATGATGTTTAATGTTGTGTCTGCTGGCTTTATTTCCTCAACAGCTTCAAGTTTTAACACACTTTCGTGTTCTCTAGACTTTTTTGCGTTTTTTTTTTTTTTTTTTGGAATGATGCCATTAGCACACTCCAAGTTTATTTGGAATGCCATTGCAATGTGATTTTAAATCACTTAGTATGACCTCAGTTTGTTATCAGTATAATATTAATGGTTGTTCAACACTGTAATTGAATTTTAATGTCACCAAAATGCATTTAAAGTTTATGCTGAGTGAAGTCTGCATTTCAAAACTTAAGTTCACTTTAAATATTTACTCGTATACTTGGAATATTTCAAACAAGTATATTTAATGCAACTTTAGTTGAACTTCAGCACTGCTTTTGGTACAATATTAGTTGTTCCAATTTAACAGACTTTAAGTATACCAATTTATAGTGTGCCACAAATACATTGTTATACTAAAGTACATATGAATAAATTGTGGTTAAGTGTTATTATTTTTGAAGACCGATGTAATGTTTGTGCACTATTTTATTCATTTGACATGCTGACTTGAATTTGACTAATGATCCTGAACTGTGGTCACATAATATTATTCTCTCTCTCTCTCTCTCTCTCTCTCTCTCTCTCTCTCTCTCTCTCTCTCTCTCTCTCTCTCTCTCTCACTTACACTTACACACACACACACATATGCTGACTCACTCTCACACACATGCTGGCATGCTGTTTATTCTGGCTCTCTTGAGAATTATCATAGTCTATTTGTTCATCTTTGGTTACATAAAGCATTGTGGACTCTGGACCTTTGTGACAAACTGTTTATAAGAACTTTCCCCTCTGCATCTCTTACTAAATAAACATTGGATTTCGAATTAAAACCAGTGACTGACATGATGTGCCTTTACTGTACACTCCAGTATTGGCCCTCTTTAAGTTACTCTTCTTAAAGTTGCAGACTCTTCTCAAATTTATGGACCGTTGTTGTCAAGGAAATTGTCCATCAGCGCATTTTGTAGAGTGGCCTCTTTCAAAATGTCATCTGCAAAAAAAAAAAAAAAAATCTTTACTAACTCCGTCAAAGCAGTTGTCCTTATCCTGTCTGTTTTGGTGTGATGAGTAGTCTAGAAGAGAGCAGTGTAACCCGCCACAGCGTGCATCATGTTTTTCTGTGACGTTCTTCTTTTTTTCCCCAGTCACTTTTTCAGAGAAAAGTAGTAAAAGGAAGTGCATCTGCTAATATAACTAGGAAAAAAAAAAAAAAACAGGTGTACTTGCAATCATTGGTTGTAGCCTGCCAGGTTTTGTGTCTGGAAAAACCATGTAAATCACAAACAGACCAAGAGACTAATAAAGAAAACGCTGGCAACACCTATTTGACATTTGCTGGACACATTAAGGGCTTGTGCAACATGTACACTGCCATTCTAAAGTTTTTTTAAGTTTGTGAAAAATGTACAATTTTTAAATAACTTTATTTTAAAAATGTAATTTATCTGAGTGAAAAGCTGAATTTTTTTTTAGCATCATTACTCCAGTCTTTAGTGTCACATGATCCTTCAGAAATCATTCTAATATGCTGAGTTGCTATAGAGAGCCTAAGTCCCTCCCCTTCCGGTCGACCACCATGGGACCTTATTTCGGAAAAATATCGAATTGTAGTCAATGGCGAGAGACAACAAATATTTTGATCTCGTTTGAATTGTGCCCTGAATTACACATATGATGTTTGTCAATTTAAAAGATAGATTTTAAAGTAAGTGTGATGTAAAACCGTTGAGGTATAAGACTGTGAAAATACGTAATTACAAAGACTACAAACCCCAAAGGCGCACATTTTCTCCCAATGAATGAAGCTAACTTTACTGAGGCTGTCTGTCATTGTTTCTACAGTCTTACGTTATAATCGTAACGTTACGCCGTCCTACCTGAGTGTTTTGTACCAAACTGCACACACACGAGCAGCGGATCTCGTTTCTCTTCCTGGGAGATGTAATTCATAGAGCGATTTTCACATAAACTAAATGTTACTCTTCTGTTGTATGACAAACTGCGACGTTTTTGACTTTCAGAATAATCTTTTAAATTGACAAACATCATATGTGTAATTGAGGGCACAGTTCAGAGGGAATAAAAAGATAAGTCGTCCATCGCCATTGACTACCATCAGAGAATGTCTAATTGAAGAGAATTGGCACTGGCTGGTTACTTCCGGGTTCTGGACTGGCTGCAGTAACATGTCTCTGTCCATGCGGGGGCGCTCGCGGTCGAGTGCAGAATGAATGGGAGTCAATGGGGTTTCACCCCCATAAATCCACTTTTCTCAGGATATAATTTTTTGTCAAGTAATTTGAAATTTGTATTCAAAAGGGAGGGCTAAGAAAATACACTCAGCTGAAAATTGCATTTTTAAGTTCACTTATCTGTTCTAAAAATCCGTTCAAAAATGTGATGATGTCACACAATAGCAGAATGCTAGCGTGTTCCGGCCAACAACAGCCTAACCTGTAGGAGATCAAAAGGACATAAGTACTCGTTCATTCGACTTTTGGCCTATAATCTATATTGAACTTGCGAAATCAACAATAAAATCTATGTTGATTGAACGACAAGCAGGTGAAAGAGACACATTTAGCCGTTTAGCCCCATAGACTCCCATTCATTCTGCTCTCGCCCGCGATCACCTCCAGTGGAATTCTAATGGAACTGCAACCAGGATGATACACAACGGGGCTAATAGGAAGTGCCAAGGCTCTCCGTTAGACGGGCTCTGCTACCATTCATATTTTTTCCGAAATAAGGTCCCATGAGCCGGAAGCGGAGGGGCGGGACTTAGGCTCTCTATGGGCTATATGCACGCATAAGTTCCGCATTTGACACAAGGATGCTCGTCCATTTCCGGTTGTGGAGATTTAAGCGGAGGAGAACCGAGGAAAACGGGATTATGGCAGAGTCTTCAAAATTTACTGTCCTCCCGTCTTTGAAACGAAACGTACATACGTTTAGATGTAATTTTATATATGGTTATGTTTATTTATTATAATTTTAAAAAGAAGCATAAACACAATGAGGGGTGTCTGTTTTATCTGTTTTTGTGACTAACGTTTTAGTATAACCATGGAGTATAAAATTCAATATAAATTCTCGGTATTGCATTGGACTCTACGATCGGCGGAAGTTATCGAGCATCCTTAATCCTTCGCCGGAAATACCGCCGTGCATAGAGGCCATTCTCACAGTTATACCTGAATATTTTTGAGATGCACAAAAGGGTTCTTTGATTAGAAAGTATTATTTAAAATATTTATTTTTTTTCTATCAATGTAAAAGTCTTTATTGCCATTTTTGGTCAATTTATTTAAAAACTACAATTCCACACTCTTAACTTTTGAACTGTAGTGTATGTTTAACATGCAAGAGGAGGTGTAGCGTGTTATTCTGATTCTAATTTCTTCTTTCAGCAAGAGCTTCCTCTGACACAGTTGGGCCTGTGATGCAGTAGTCTGAGTTCTACTTGAGTTCTCCAGAATGAGCTCCTCTCCTGGTCCAGTCCCTGCGTCAGTCTCCCCTGCCCTGGCTGATCGAGGGGACTCGCCTAACCTCTTACCCCGTCTGTACTCTTCCCCACACGGCATGGACAACCAGACGATCTGCATTCCATCTCCGTATTTGGAAGGCTGCCAGGATTATTCACCGCCGCACGGGGGAGAGTTCAACCATGGAGCTTTAACACTCTACAGCCCGGTGTCCTCCGCAGTGCTAGGGTACCCTCATCCCCCTGTGTCTGAAAGCCTGGTCCCGCTCAGTCCCACAATCTTCTGGCCTTCCCACACCACACACTCTGGACTGTCTCTGCACTGCCCACCTCCGCTGGCCTACAGCGAAACATTCTCACACACTGCCTGGGAGGACGCCAAGACACACACGTTTAACCAGAGCAGGTGAGAATGTGTGTTAAACAGTGCAGTGCGTGTGTTAAACTAGCCACTAATAGCCGAAATATTCCTTTCATCTCCAGGTGGCAGCTGTCAAAGGGATAGTTCAGTTGCCATAGAAACAATAACAGCCAAACAAAATGTTTTATTTTCCCTGCACTTTATTGGAGGTGCTTGCTACAGTATTTTAAATCACGCAGCTTGTTGAGCAGACAATAAAAAGTGGTTCTCTGCTTCTGGGTTAAGACCCAGGATGTGGTCATACAGCAGGTTTTTTTCTGACAACAGGGAATAAATGATTTTAAAAGCAAATAAAATTCACCTTGGAATAGTCTCTAGTTTGTTTAGTGAGATAATTGGGCTATAATATTAAAATGTCAGTGTATGGTTGCAGGATCTAAATTCAGAAATTATTTTTGGCTCTTGTAAGGACACTGGCTCCCTACACATCCGGATAGAGACTCTATTTCTGGTAATCACTACATGTATTTATGAACAGCAGGAGAACTGATTTCTGGCATTTAATTTTGTTTAAATGGTATTTTAAGTACATGATTATGATAAATACTTTTGCTACATAATGTTTCTTGTTACATGCAACATTTCAGTTTCTTCTAGATTATGTTCATTAGTTGTCTAGTGACGTACAGTATGTTCAGTTGTGTACACGTTTTTTCAGGATTATTTGAGCAATAGAAAGTTCTTTTATCTGAAATAGAAAGCTTTTGTAACATCGTACACTACGGTACAAAAGTTTTTGGTCAGTAAGAATTTTCTTTTTAAAAGAAATTTAATTAAATTTGAAAATATATTCAAATAATAATAATAAAAACTATTTTACAGTCGATTTTTATAACCCGTTATCTATTTTAATAATATTTCACAATATTAGCTTTCATTTTGTATTTTTAATCAAATAAATGCAGCCTTGGTGAGCATAATTTACTGATCCCAAACTTTTGAACGTATAGTATGCACAGTACTATAATACTAAATCAAGCACCTAGAGCAGATTAACATAGCAACACATTTGCAACCACCCAGAACACCCCGACATCATGCTGAGTTTTACACAGGGCAAGCATCACTCACATTTTTTTTTTTAAATAAATTTAAAAAAGTTTTCTTCTTGTCCTCTTTTACTTTATCTGTACCTTCATCTTTTATAGTTCTGTCCTTACTCATGCAAAGCTGTTAGGGCAGCAAGTGGAAGGTGCTGATGGCTTGAATCCTTCTCCAGGCATTGTGGGTAAAGGAGACACACACTTTTGTGCGGTGTGTCATGACTACGCCTCTGGGTATCACTATGGTGTCTGGTCATGTGAGGGGTGCAAGGCTTTCTTCAAACGGAGCATTCAAGGTAATACTCATGGTCAAACCATTTAATGTAACAAATACATGCTCTTCAGAAGTTTGGGTTTCTGAAATTCCGTGGAAATAAATGGAAAGTATCTTCCTTTTAAGTTTTTTTCCCCCCCACGAATCCTCAAATACTGTACTTGTTCTGTACACAGATTTCTCTGGATATGTCAGGGTCAGTGCACTGTGTTCCTACATAAGGACTTAAAACAAGTTTGTTATGACCTTTCAACCAATAAACGCGCTACTCAAAAGGCCAGATATGTAAAAAAAAAAATGAGAATAATGAATCTCAGTCAAAACCACACAATATTTTTTTGTTTTTAAAGGACAAGCACTCTCTTATCATGGATTACATTGACCAGGGAATTTTTTTTTTTTGGTGATGTTTGTACTTATGTACAAATTATGTTATGTTGTACTTATGTTGTACTTATTCTCTCCAAGGATTACTTGTAATTTATATTTACAAACAACAGAAAAAAATTAATACATTTTTGAAGATTACATTTAACCTCATTCAATTATTGGTGCTTTTCATGACTGTTAAATAACGACAACGGTATATATGACTATATATGAATATGTTTATATTAATAATTGTTTCTATTAATGTAGAAGAGATATAAAATATATATTTTTTACAATTATTTATAAATCAGTCAATATCCAATGTTACTTGGTACTGACATATTGAGCATCGGTTTTGTTTGTTTTAACGAATCGGTTTTGTTTGTTTTAACGAATAGAGTGAGATGAGATTAAAAAGCTGAATCCAAGGTGTCCACTGTGGATTTGTAGTCCAGCTTCCCCCACAAGAATGTGAACTGATTATCATGTTTTTTTTTCTCCCAATATTCTTCAGGACACAATGACTATATTTGTCCAGCCACCAACCAGTGCACCATTGACAAGAGCCGACGCAAGAGCTGCCAGGCCTGTCGACTCCGCAAGTGTTATGAAACGGGCATGATGAAGTGTGGTATGTGGCCGCCTATCACTTTTCTGTGTGTAGCCCCATAATCATTATATAGAAAGAAAGATATAATACTTATTTCCAAACAAAAAATCATTTGATATATTTTTTATCCTATTGAAAAGATGTTCAAAGTTACAGTAAGTGAAGTGGGTTGTGAAAACCATTTCATGTTGATTTTGTCTGGTGTTAAGACATACAGTATTTACCCATTTTTCTGCATTCTGCAACTGTCGTTAATAAAAATTAAACTCACACCGTCGTCCTGGAAAATGTGAAGTGATGTCATATGATTGCATTTATATTAAAAGGCACCTATTATGCCCCCTTTTACAAGATGTAATATTGGTCTCTGGTGTCCCCAGAATGTATTTGTGAAGTTTCAGCTCAAAATACCCCATAATTAATTTATTATAACCATTTGAAAAAGTCATTTTTGAGGCCTGTTTTAAAAAGAGCTGTTTTGGTGTATACAACCTTAAATCTAAATGAGCTGCATATCCCCACCCTGCCTTTGGATGAGGGCGTCACTTACATACCTATGGCAGTCGGTCTAAGCAGAATGGATGAGAGTGAGAGACCCACTGTTTTGTGTGTCATTCAGCCGTACATGTTTGAATCGGAATATATAAATAGTCTCTGATCAGACCCAGATGACGAAGAGACTCCGGCAGAATAAACATAAATGAGAATGGACCTGGACGTCTCGGTGTGGTTATTTGATACATTTATGTTTATAGAGTTGTAATCGCGTCCCCTTTGAAATTATGGATGTGCAACACACACAAACACTAACGTTGGCGCAATTTTTTGAAACTACAAACACATACTGTGATAAAGTTTGCTACGTAGGCTACAAGCGAAATTACATTTATGCGAGGGACCTGTTGCGTCATGTTTACTTGTCATACAGGTGCTTTTGTGGCAAATGTGAGAAGATGGCTAACTTAAAGAACAACAAAATATATGCAGTTTTTAATACAATATCTTTAAAAATATATATATATTTATAAATGTGTGGTTACACTGTACAAACAAGGTTTAAATTATATACACAGACATCCTCCGACAACAACAACTTTAGACGCATTTGTTGTTGAATTGGCTGACATCGACTGAAATAACTATTTGCTCAAAAATCATAAAATACACTTACTGTTACTGGAGGTGTCGTTGGATCGCAAACAGAGTAGACGATGATCCACAGTTGAGGATTAACTTTGAAGCAAGACCTGCTTTCAATTGACCCTCGTTCACAAAACAGTTAGTCAGAAAATGATTCGCTCAAACATAAACTTATTTATGAAGGAAAGGCGCCACTTAAACTTCCAAAATACAGTACATCCACTGTGTTTTCAGTGGCTCTGATGTCGGAAATAAGTGAAAACTGTTATATAGTTTTATAAAACAATGTTATAAGTTAGAATGATAATAATTGTGCTGTGCTGAGTGTGCATTTTTGATGCATGTGTGTAATTGTGTGAACAGGTGTGAGGCGGGAACGCTGCAGTTACCGTGGTGCTCGTCATCGGCGAAACCCCCAGATTAGAGACAGCTTGGGTGGGGCGTTAGGGGTCAGAGGTTGTTCCCAGCCTAATTTAGAAATTCCTCTCAATCCCACTGATCACCTCTTCCCTTCTGGGGGCAGAGCTGAGGGGTGTGTCCTGACCTTCTCCCCTGAGCAGTTGGTGAACTGTATTCTGGAGGCGGAGCCTCCTCTGATTTGCCTGAAAGAGCCAGTGAAAAAGCCGTACACTGAGGCCAGCATGATGATGTCACTCACCACCCTCGCTGACAAGGAACTGGTGCTCATGATCAGCTGGGCCAAGAAGATACCAGGTGTGTGTGCTTGCATAAATATATGAAATATTCATCTGATTTGTAAGTTCTTAGGTCAAGGGTTCACAGCATATTGAATTTCTTGTCACTTCTAAAAGGTTAATGGGTTTTAGTCATCATCAAATAGTTTAGCAGAATGTTGCTCTTATCTGTGCAATGAAAGGTGAACAGGGAATGCTGCAGAAATGACAAAAAGTTTAATAAACATCGTAATTTTGTGTGTATCTGTATGTGCTCTAACCTCAAGAAGGGCAGCAGCTGTGTGTACAGTAGGTGTGTGTTCTGGAAGGCTTTTGTGTGCTTGTTTCTCCTCACAGGTTTCGTGGAGCTGACGCTTTCAGATCAGGTGCATCTATTGGAAGGCTGCTGGCTGGATATTCTGATGTTGGGATTGATGTGGAGATCTGTGGATCATCCCGGGAAACTCATCTTCTCACCTGACCTCAAACTGAACAGGTAAAACCTCCTACTAACATAGGAAAACAGCACCTTCCACAGTAGAAAATGACACTGCCATTTGTGTAAACGTCACAACACTTTCTTAAAACCAAGAATACATTCTGAGAGGATAATTTGGGAGTATTTACACTGCAGAGAGTTTCGATTTGTTTTTAAAGTGCCCCTGTTATCCCTTTTTAAGGTTACCTAATGTTGTTAAGGTGTCTCCTACAACAGGTTTACATGTGTCAAAGGTCAAAAAAACTGTTTAATTTCCAAATAAAATGCATTTGCACATCACCAATGATTATCAAACGACTCCTCAGATGAATCAATCTCTCTAAATCCCTCTTTTCCACAAGCTACTCTGATCTGATTGGCCAGACAGCTTAGTCTGTTGTGATTGGTCTACAACATACAGCGTGTCGAAAACAAAAACGTCTATTGCTATGTCTATCACTTTGTCAGCTCTGAGTGTCCTGAGGCTTCCTACACCATAAACTAAACATAGTAATGATCAATGACGTCAATTTTACCATATCAATCCGTGCAAGTTCAATGATGAAACATTGGAAGAACTAGTTATTCAACTCGTACCTCCATCACAAGGGCGACTTGAGTAGGACGTTTCTCTGTGATACACTACTTAGTTTGAGGTAAATTGAGATGTTGCAACTGTAATTCCTCACCATCCTTATTCAGACCCTATTCAATAACGCAATTAGAACAAAACACTTAAGAATAAATAACTTACTGCATCAGCTGGATCCGTCCTCGAAATGAAACTATGAAACTGGGGTAACTTTTCCAGGATTATTACGATAGTATTATTCCTCTCAGCGAAGCAAGACGAGGTAAAGTACAAGATTCTTATTAAACTGGATGTTTTATCCAGCTGATGTGGGCATTTTCATGGCTTGCCTCAACATTTGCATTTGAATAACGTGCGCTCTCAGTAGGCGTGGTCAAATTAACATTATAGCAATTCGCTATAATTAGCTGAAAGGAAAAAGACTGACATCTCTCTCTTTTAATGCAGATTACATAAACTAAGAATATTAGTTTTTTATATAAATTACTTAATTTAAAAAAAGAGAATTTCAGCTTCATAAAAAGAAATCTTTCATGCCTACGTGACAAGTATTGACTGAGTTAATATTTCGGATGCTTTCAGACACGTTTCAGAATGAACTTCACTGTCAGAGAGAAGGCAAAATTCGCATCATGTTTATTTTCCTTTATTTGACAAAAAGCAGAACAATTTTTCTTTATTGTGAGTATGCATGTATGCATGCTAATGATGTATAACCCTTATATGTACGATCAAAAACAGAGTAATTTGAGCAGACAGATGCATTATGGATAGGGTTGGGTACCGAAACGCGGTGCCGATAGGGAACCGGTTCCGACGTAAACGGTAATAATAACCAGACCGAATAAGAACAAAAATTCAGTACCTTCGTCCATATTTTCAAAAAGTTTCTGCCTGTGAAATCAAACGCACTGGCACTGATCTGTGATAGGGTTGTTAGCGCATTAGGTCCAACCCCCTAAGGTAAATAGGTAAAGGTAAATAGCGGATTTTTCTCGTCTCATGGTAAAATGTAGAGTGTTGCACGACCATTCAATAGTACGACTGGATTTCTAACAATGGAAATCTTAATGCAAATGAGTGGAGTGTCCCTTTTAACACCTTGCGGGCACTGCAGGATTTCAATCCTTTGCAGCCTAGTGTGTTACCAATGGTTTGCTTGGTGACTGTGGTCCCAACTGCCTTGAGATCATTAACAAGCTCCTCCTTTGTAGTTCTGGGCTGATCCCTCACCTTTCGCATGACCATCCTGACCCTATGAGGCGAGATCTTGGACTAATCTGTGTTCCACATGGGCACATAACCAATCTGTGGGAGGTAGAATTCTTGCTGGTTGTTAGGAGATCAAATTAAATACTTATTTTGCTTGATAAATGCTAATCAATTTACAACCTTTGAGATTGAAATTGATATTCTGTCTCTATCTGTTACAATACACCTACCATAAAAATAATTACTTTGTAACTGGGTGAACTGACAAAATCAGCAGGGGATCAAATAATTATTTCCCCCTGTGTGTGTGTGTGTGTGTGTGTGTGTAGCGGAATCACTCGGACGTTAATGGCGTAGATATACACGCATTCACGCAGATACACGCGGATAGCTCAAAATGCGTAGAGACAACACGCCACTTGACTCGAAAGTGGCGTGTATGTTTACGCAAAAGTCATGATGTCATGTTGTGTGTGTATAAATATATATATATATACATATATATACATTAATTGGGGAATATACTTGAAACATTTGTAGTGTTGACCTATTTCAAATTCAACTGAAAATACAACTTTTAATGAATTGAACGATACTAAGAAACTGAGACTAAACCTCGTATCTCGAGTGGATCCTCAAACTGTTGGCAAAACCTCATGACATCATGACTTTTGCGTAAACATACACGCCACTTTCGAGTCAAGTGGCGTGTTATCTCTACGCATTTTGAGCTATCCGCGTGTATGCGTGTATGTCTACGCCATTAATGCCCGAGTGATTCAGCGTGTCAGTACACGCCGTCAAATGTCCGAGCGAAACGAAGCAAAATGTAGATCTACATCTGGGGAGCGATATTTTTTTTTTCCAAGGATGGTAGGGGAACACTCATAAATGTCATTAACCCCAGTGACGGGTAGGTTTAGGGACGGGGTTGAGGTAAGTCATATATTTATATTAGGGGCGTAGCCAGGGTTGGGCCAGCGCGGCACTGGCCCGCCCAGGCAAGTTTGATAAAAAAAAAATGTAGTTTGTTTTTATTATTCAAATGTATTTAAGAAAATATATTAAGATTTATTGTTGACTGGTGTGTGTGTTTAATGTGTTTCCTGGCTGTTAAAGCAAGTTCTCTGGAACGTTATTGGTTGCTGGGGATTCCAAAAGGGAAACTCTCTGAGCGGCGCCGGCTCCATAATAATGGCCAAACAACTTTCTTTAATGTGCTATTTGAAAAAAGCGAGAGTTGAGGAAGAAGACACGCCACTGCCTTCATCTAGTGAGTCCAAAGAGCCCAGTTCTTCAGACTCACTTAGCCAAGAAGGCTAGACTGGTGCTAGCGGTGGCCGCATCTTGCTCACTTTCTCTCTCCTGGTCAGCCTGACGCCGATCTAACTGCGATATTATTATTTTAGCTTACTTTAATTTCTGGTGAACTGTCTTTGCACTGCTGACTAGCCTGCATAAAATAGACAGGTTAACGTACTGGTTTGTCCAGCCTTTATTGAGCTCTGTTGGTTGAACATGATGATTTGCCGAACAGCTATTGCAAAATAAAGGTGTAACTGTTTTTTGCAGTTTGTCTATTATCTTTAAGGTTTCATTATTATTTAAGTCTTTTTTTTGTTCTAGTAAAAATAGGCACTGATTTGATGGATTTATTCATCAGCCTTCAGATAATCTGCTGTTGTGCGTGTCCAGTGCGCACAGTGTTTGTGTGCGCATGCTGTGTGTAACGTGCATGAATGTTGTTAAACTTCATTAATTAAGATCTGAATGCAAAAAGATTTCACCCTCTTTGTTTTCACTGCAAAAAGATTTCACACTCTGTTTTACTGTATAAATCTCTTAATATTTCAAGTAATTCTGTTTCTCAAGTTGTATCTTTATTTAAGAATTCTGTTCTGGAAAACAATGCAAAAAAAAAAAAAAAATTCTTCCTCATTATTTTTGTTGTGTTTGTCTGGTTTGCATGCATGCATGTTGTGTGTGCATGTTTATTCATTTGTGTCTCTGTGGAATTGAATATTCCTCTTCCTTGGTGATTATCTCCAGGGTCTTAACAAACCTTGGTGTGTTCTCATAACACAAGCTTAGTTTGTACTATTCATTTCACACACACATTTGAGTGTGTGTATGAGAAAGTATGTGAGAGAGACAACGTGTGCTTCCTTTTGTCTTTCACCTGACTCACTAAGGTCGTCTGTAATCATTCAGTGTAAGCTGCTGTATATTAAAGTGCCCCTTTTATGCCATGTGTTGTATAGCTGTTTGTGAATGTAAAATGTCTGCAAAGTTTTAAAGGGGATGTCCAATGCTATTTCATGCGTTCTGACTTATTACATTTAAAGAGTTGGATTCTCTTGCTAAACATGGCCAAATTTTCAAAAAAACAAGTTGGACGAATATTTCCGAAAGTAAAGAATCAATTCTGAACTGCTGAAACGAGTCTTCAGCATTTCCAGTCTCAGTTCCTGTTACAGTTTTGCTAAATGCCAGCATATGGTCTCTATTTGCTGCCCACGAACAACGTCTACTTTGACCTGCCCTCAAGCACTGTAGGTGAGTTTGGCTTGTGTTGTCGACATGTTGAGAAGATGCTGTATTCAGTGCTGCAAATCCAATTTGCATTCATTTCCAAAGGATTAGGACTCTCTGTGGAATTGACTCAGGAAAAAAACAATACCATCATTACGCTGTAAATGGGCATTTTGTTTCTGACTCACACTGTAAGCAGGTTGATCAATCACAACAGACTGGGCCATATCAGAAGGGTTTATAGGGGCCGAATCTTCGAATAAACAATTTTCAGACACTTGAAATGAGTTGATGTGCAATGTATTATGGGAAGATTAGTGACCATCAGTTTGACCTTGGATGCATGTAGTCCTATTCTAGGAGACCTCTAAAACAAAATTGAGAAACTTGTTTAAAATAGCCACATATATATTATAATATATATATATATATATATATATATATTATATATATATAATATATATATATATATATATATATATATATATATATGTATATGTATATATATATATATTAGTATTTAGACTAGTATTTAGTCAGCCACTGATTGTGCAAGTTCTCCTACTTAGAATAATGAGAGAGGTCTGTAATTTTCATCGTAGGTACACTTCAACTATGAGAGACAAAAATGAGAAAAAAATCCAGAAAATCACATTGTAGGATTTTTAAAGAATTTATTTGTAAATTATGGTGCAACTCAATACTTTGTAACATAATCTTTGTTGGCAATGACAGAGGTCAAACTTTTCCTGTAAGTCTTCACCAGGTTTGCACACACTGTAGCTGGTATTTTGGCCCATCCATGCAGATCTCCTCTAGAGCAGTGATGTTTCGGGGCTGTCGCTGGGCAACACGGACTTTCAACGCCCTCCAAAAATGTTTTATGGGGTTGAGGTCTGGAGACTGGCTAGGCCACTCCTGGACCTTGAAATGCTTTTTACGGAGCCACTCCTTTGTTGCCCAGGCGGTGTGTTTGGGATCATTGTCATGCTGGAAGATCCAGCCAAGTTTCATCTTCAAGGCTCTCACTGATGGAAGGCTTAAAATCTCACGATACATGGCCCCGTTTATTCTTCCCTCAACACGGATCAGTTTTCCTGTCCCCTTTGCAGAAAAACAGCCCCAAAGCATGATGTTTCCTCCCCCATGCTTCACAGTAAGTATGGTGTTCTTGGGATGCAACTCTGCATTCTTCTTCTTCCAAACACGACGAGTTGAGTTTTTACCAAAAAGTTCTATTCTGGTTTCATCTGACCACATGATATTCTCCCAATCCTCTTCTGGATCATCCATATGCTCTCTGGCAAACTTCAGACGAGCCTGGACATGTACTGGCTTAAGCAGGGGGACACGCCTGGCACTGCAGGATTTGAGTCCCTCTCGGTGTAGTGTGTTAATTATGGTAGCCTTTGTTACTTTTGTCCTAGCTCTGTGCAAGTCATTCATCAGGTCCCTCTGTGTAGCTCTGGGATTTTTGCTCACCGTTCTCATGATCATTTTTTCCCCACGGGATGAGCTCTTGTGTGGAGCCCCAGATTGAGGGAGATTATCAGTGGTCTTGTATGTCTTCCATTTTCTTACAATTGCTCCCACAGATGATTTTTTTCACACCAAGCTGCTTGCCTATTGTAGATTCACTCTTCCCAGCCTGGTGCGGGTCTACAATTTTCTTCCTGGTTTCCTTCGACAGCTCTTTGGTCTTGGCCATGGTTGAGTTTGGAGTTTGACTGTTTGAGGCTGTGGACAGGTGCCTTTTCTACAGATAACGGGTTCAAACAGGTGCCAATAAGGAAAGAAGAGCTTCTTAAAGAAGTTGTTACAGGTCTGTGAGAGCCAGAAATCTTGCTGGTTTGTGGGTGACCAAATACTTATTTTTCCACCCATAATTTACAAATAAATTCTTTAAAAATCCTACAATGTGATTTCCTGGATTGTGAACAACATATATACCAGTAGTAACTCTCTCTCTCTCTCTCTCTCTCTCTCTCTCTCTCTCTCTCTCTCTCTCTCTCTCTATAAATGAGAACAACATAACATACAAATAATATGAAGTATTTAATATGTAGTACATAATATTTCTTTGCATTACAACACATTATTGTTTTAGGGGCCAGATTTTATTTGGTGGCTCTCAAAAGTTTATAATGGACTCAGGATAGTTTGGGATTGTGCCTAGTGGCACACTTTTGTTGTGGCTCCCGAGTGATTCGTCACATCAGGTGATTGGCCTTTTCTCCTCTATCTCAGTTTCAGACTCTTTCTCTCTACTTCTTTCAGGGGTGAATGGAATTGTGTTGAAGGCATCATGGAGATCTTTGACATGCTGCTAGCCACCACCTCCAGATTCAGAGAACTGAAGCTACAGAGGGAGGAATACGTCTGTCTCAAAGCCATGATCCTTCTCAACTCCAGTATGACACTTCTCTGATTGTGTGTGTGCATGTGTTATTTTATGAGAGTAAAATGCTGTAAAATAAAATGCTACATATCTAGTTTTTTCTCTACACAATTGTAGGGCTATATTAACTAAAGTTAGCATGTTGTTCAATAACAGAAGCTTTTGTTTTGATTTACATGACTAGTCTCTGATCATCTGCCAAGGCCAACAACTTATATTTTAACCCTGTAAAGCCTACTCCTATTTGATACATGAATTGCTAAGGCCTCGAATTATCCAAATCATCCAAACATTGCTGAAAAACACAATCTGACAGGCATTTTAGTAGAATTAAAAAAAAGTCCACCTTCAGTCTTTTTGTCTTGAAATATTTACTGATTTTATAAAGTTAACGTAAAAATAACTTTTATATTGTTAGTAATTTTCCAATAGGAATATTTACTGGACTGAAGCAACTTAGGTCTACTTGATTATTCATGCATACTTTTTTCATGTTAAAATGTATGTATCAAAATAAGTTGGAACATAATTGCATTGAGTTATACGTTTAGCTCCCACAATTAAAAATATAGAGCTGTGATCAAGAAACGAATTTAAATATCATCTTATCAAGGCATATTTTAACGATATAGGGCGATTTATTGCATACAATCCATTTAAATATCAGATATCTAAATCTAATTGATTTACATAAATTATCTAAGTTGATTTAGAGGCCCAAACTGAGCAAAAATATGTCATTTGTTGCAACAAATGACATATTTTTGCTCAGTTTGGGCCTCTAAATCAACTTAGATAATTTATGTGGTTCAGATAAGATAATATTTTGAGTTCCTGTTGATTTAAACCAGTCTCCTTCATTCTATTAACTCAGTTTCAATGAACTTAAAGGACAACCACAGAAACCGAAAATTCTCGGGCCAGCAGCATGTCCAAATGTTAAAGCTATGGTATACGATGTTAAAAATCGGTCGAGACGGTAGGGAAGTTTTAAAAAACTCATCCCGCCCCTCCACACACACACCCCTCCCCTCTGTGCTACCTGATCCCTGACGTATGTCACGTTTGAGTTCACGTCAACGCAAGATTAGCAACACATGAAATGTTCTAAACTCCCACCACCATTATAATACTACTAGTATTGCTAAGGTTTTCAGTAATTGTTATCGCAGCACGCAGCGCATCTTGTTCAAATTCCGATCGGCTCGAACAGAAACCTCGAACAAGAAATATAATTACTTTGACCCGTGATAGGCGATGCTAAACGGCTAACATTCCAATGCCGACCGGCAGCATGAGCAAGTTGTCAAACTGATAAAAAGCCATGTAATACGTCACACCATAAAAGAATAAATAAATGTTTACCTGCTCAACAAAAAGTCATCCGTGTCAGCGTCGTTTTCAGTCCCAGATCTCCCTGAAGCTTTCTCCAACGGTCAATGAAGGACGCTATATTTATCCTACTTAGAGTCCGGCGTTCTTCACATTTCTTTTTAATCTCTGATCTTTCCTCCACAGACTTTCTCTTTCGTCCAAACTTTACAGTAGGGGCAAGCAGGGGCCGCTTGCTGTTGTCGTTTATATTTTTATCCATTGCTTTATCCATTGCTGATCTGACGCTACTAGCTAGCTACCATAGACAGTCTGTCAGCTGTTTGCTTGCGCACGGAGGGGGGCGGGTGCGGTTGGGTTGGAGACGCGAGCGCCAGGCGGAGTTTCAAGTGGAGCTGGTGATTGAATGAGAGCAGTTGACCGGCCGCACAGCTTACATTGGTCAACTTTTCTGCGGCTGTACAGCCAATACAGTGAATGGATTTTTTCGTTCTTTTTTCTATTCATATTGTTGGATTGTACTATATAACCATAACCAGCATCTAAGCGAGGATATTAATAATGAACAATCTTTGAAATCGTATACCCTAGCTTTAATCTTAATCGTCCTATTTCATCAGAAACTATCTTAAAACAGGGCTTTAACTAAGTGTAAAATACCGAACTTGTCCTTTAAAGTGAATAAAGTTAAATCAACAATACATTTATAGTGTACAAAAGGCTGATGTATCAGAACAATAAACGCATTACGCATATATATATTTTGTCTAATCAACTGTTCAATAAAAAAATAACGATTGTTCTGAATGTTACTCTTTACCTGCATCAGATCTCATTTTGTTTTGTGCTAATTAACAGATAACTGTTCAAGCTTGTCACAGACTCCTGAAGGTGTGGAGAGTCGTGGGAAGGTTCTGAGGCTGCTGGACTCTGTGACTGACGCTCTAGTTTGGAGCATCTCCAGAACGGGCCTGTCCTCTCAGCAACAGTCCATCCGGCTCGCCCATCTGCTGATGCTGCTCTCACACATTCGACACCTCAGGTACCACTGCAGACTCACAGAAACTTCCCTCTCATCCGTCACTTTGCTCTTCTTGCAGATAGAGTGATTGACTATTCTCTTCTTTTGTCGTCCATATAGCAACAAAGGAATTGAGCACCTGTCGAGCATGAAGAGAAAAAACGTGGTGCTGCTGTACGATCTTCTGCTGGAGATGCTGGACGCCAACACGTCCCAGAGCAGCCGGATGCTGGGGACACACACAGAAACCTCTCTCCGGCCGGACGCACAACAGACCCCAGAGATCCTCCACACGTCCAGGCCGCAGCCTGCACCGAGAGAGAGCGACCGGGAGACACGGCACAGTCCACAGTGAGTGGATACTAGTAGTGATGTGACGTTCGGCACCGAAACTTGTATCAAAAAAAAATGAAACAACTCACATGAACCACTGTACCAGAGCTTGACTCGTTTTGGCATAACCATGTGATCGGTGACGTCCGAAGCTTCGTTTCGAGCCACAACCACGTGACTGCTTCATATTCTGATTCAAAAATTGCGCAGATTTCGAGTGTCATGCGGCTCGGTAGTGAAAAGAGGCCATTCGGAAGTCTGACAGCATTTTCAGGTCGTATCAAGTCCCATGTGAGAGAATATTCTCAAAGGCAGGGGAAGTAGTAAATAAAAAAGAAACAGACAGCCCTCACACTGTTGAACAAGTACTTTTCCTTAGTAAAAAATCTTCTATTACAACTCCCCAGTTCACAAGCACTTTCACCATTCCACAACAGCTTTCTTCTTGAGCCCTGCCTATGAACTCATAGGTTTAGGGCTATGGCTAAAGTTTTAAGGCTGCATTTGTTTAACAAAGCAGAGTTAATGTGTCGTATGTATTAATTCTTTCATGAATTAATTAATCTCTCATTTGGTCATACATTGTGTAAACATCAACACTAACACTGATTCTATTACTTTGTGGGTTTCATAGCGCAAAGTGATTTATAACAAAACAATAAATAAAAAATTGGGAAAGGTAGCTTTTCCACCTTTTGACCACAAGATGTCGTTAGTGTGCACCGTGATGAACAGATTTACCATACACTGGAGGGAAAGCCTCATTGCTTCACAAGGATTCATTTCACCATCACTAGATACATGCACGTGTTGAATTATGAGTCCATCCACAGAACATCAGTGCCTAATTCGCCTAAAACAGTAGTACTTTATTTAAAATGTTGATTCATTTTTAGAGATTAAGTTCTTTTTAACTGCTTAACTGTGTATATACTCATTCAAAAGTGTTAGAAATATTTATTTTTTTATTAAAGAAATTAATTTCTTTCAGCAAGGATGCATTAAATTGATCAAAAGTATGCCACAATTTAAAAAAAAAATCAAATTTGTCTAAATTTGAATCTTCTATTCGTTAAAATAATTCTGAAAAATAATTAATCACGGTTTCCACACTAAAATTAAGCAGCACTGATAATAATAAGAAATTCTGGTCACACTTTAGATTAGGGTCCAAATCTCTCTGTGTTCAATAAACTCTTAATTACTGCTCATTAATAGTTAGTAAGGTAATTAAGTTTAGGTAATGGGTAAACAGACAATAATATGCATGCCAATAAGCAACTAATTAATAGTGAGAATTGGACTAAAGTGTTACTGAGATGTTTCTTGAGCAGCAAATCTGCATAGAATGATTTCTGAAGGATCATGTGACACTGAAGACTGAATGCTGAAAATTCACCTTTGCTATCACAGAAATGCATTTTAAGAATAAATGCAACCTAAACATTTAAAAAAAATTCTTAATGACCTCAAACTTCCAGTTCCAAGCTCACGATTATTTTGTTTGGTTTACAAATGTAAATTGAATGTAACTTATTCTAAACCTCCTAACAAGGTAACACAGATTTTGTGTCTGTCTCTCTAGTGCTGAAGAGACAATGCACTGTAGGACATTGGACATGGACACAGACTGACAATCTTTCTTCTGTATGGTAATTGAAACGTGGACAATCCATACTTTTTTCAAGCCACTTGTATAGGGGATTCGAACCACACCTGTGATCAATGACAACCTGAACCAAACAGGGCTGTCATATACGGCATTTAGTGCTACTTCAACACAATATAGTTCGAACTATTGTTTCCGTTTATGCCATAATGGGCCCATTTACACTGCGTGGTTCAAGTGACCCAAATCCGATTTTTTTTCCTCTCATGTGGCACAGATCAGATATGACGGGTGAATGTGTAAGCAGGAAAAAAGTGCATGGATTCCGATTTTCCTCAGATCACATTCAGGCCTCACTCATATGTGGTAATAAATTGGATATGAATCGGATACGTGCATTTGCGTGTGCCATGTAAGCAGACAAATCGGATATTCCCCAGTAAATGTGAGTTGTACGTCATTAAAAAAGTGACGTCGACTCAGATGGACACCACCAACTGAGATAACATGACTTAATATAGGCGCGATGGTGGACGAAGGATATACACAGCGGAGCAATGTGGAGGTTTCGTGTCTTTTGAGTGTTTGGGGCGAAAAATGCCGGCAAAAATGCAGGGTTGTTACAGAAATAAATCTGTGTTTGAACACATTTCACAAGATATCCATGTCTTTCTTTCTTCAGTCGAAAAGAAATAGTTTTTGATTAAAACATTCCAGGATTTTTCTCCATATAATGGACTTCAATGGGAACCAAACGGTTCCCGTTCATCAAAACGAACGAATCTTTTTCCAAGTCAACTCGTTCATTTCGTTCGTTGAATGAACTAAATGACTCAAAAAAAGATTCGTTCATTTTGATAAACGAGTTCGAAAAGGAGAGTCACGAACGTGCATCACAGAACAGAGCAAGGCGAGCATTTGAGCGTACTTTTTTTTTTTTAAATGAGCGATCGTTTCGCTTGATAAGACCCTTATTCATCGTCTGAAATCGTTTAAAGCCTTTTGAACAGTTTGCACTGAAACTGTCTTTTGGACCTTGAACCGTTTGGTTCCCATTGAAGTCCATTATATGGAGAAAAATGCTGGAATGTTTTCATCAAAAACCTTAATTTCTTTTCGACTGAAGAAAGAATAAAATGGACATCTTGGATGACATGGGAGTGAGTAAATTATCAGCAAAAGTTTTTTTTGAAAGTGAACTACTCCTTTAAACGCTTGTGGCTACAGTGCCAACAAGGGCTATCCAATTTTTCTCCGCCGTATGAGACCAATGTTTTGCTGACTTTTTGGATGACTTTTCAAAATATTGTGGAAAGCAAAACACTGCATAATTTTATTTGCATCCGCATCCATTGCATTTCGTGTTGTTTTACTCCCTTTTCCGGGTCAGAACGTCTACATTTGGTAGTTTCAGCAGTTTATAGTGTAAATGCAAAAATCGGATACGGGTCACTTTTAAAAGATGATGTAAGCGGGTCGTCAAAAAAATTGGATATAGTCAGAAAATCGGATTTGGGCATCAAGACCTGCAGTGTAAATCCAGCCTTAATCTCATCCAAACCTTTTTAAGGCTGTATCTAGTTTTGTATAATGTGAAGTGTGTTATTTCTGTGTCACTAATAAACTGTTTTTAAACTAGATTGAAACACTCCCCCTTTCTACCATAGCTCAGGAACCAGGTAGCTCCACCCCAAACTCATGCCATTGGTTGAGCCAGTGTAAAGTTGTCTCCTTCTGAGCCATTCAAACTCTCTGCAGAAATGACACACTGCACATTTAAACGTTTTGTTTGTCAACCAAGATCTCTGAGAACGTTTGATTCAACATGACTGTTTCTCTGAAGACTGGTCAAACTAAAGGAAATGGTACGCACACTTCTAATAGTTTATGCATTTTGTACTCTGTGTCTGTATAAGTGGTTATTTTGCTGTCCTGTGGTGCTTTTCGTGGTTTATAAAGTACTTGTCATTGACAGTGAATGTGACGCTTATAAAAACGTTTGCAGCTGTACTCTTAAAGCCTGGATTACACGCACGATCAGGTGTATCATCCTGGAAAAATGGCTTTGTAATGTGTTATTTCCTGGTGCTACTAGTGTTAATAATGGTGCATCCTGAAAAAATGTCTTGTGTAATCACAACCTGCACCTACATTTTACTGGGGAAAAGCAGTTGCATTTAAGCTGGAGTATATAATTGCTGTACGTCACCAAGTAGTATTGCAAAAAGTCATTTTATAATAGTTTTTTCCAAACACTCCCTCATTTGCCATTGGTTGGACAAACTCATGCCATTAGTGAGTCAATGTTACTGTACTGAACCGGTACAGATGCTCAAATGGCGTTTTAGCTCTTTCCCCACCTTTGAGGGAATTTTCTGGGAAGGTTATTATGCTGCAGTAAAGTAGAGTATCTCAGGTGCAGAAACATTCATATTTTGCCTGGTCAGATATTCAAACAACAAAATAATCTGGGGGCCATGACATTTTTGTGAAACTTTTTTTTTAAAGGAGCTGTATGCAAGATTGTGGCCAAAACTGGTACTGCGATCACTTTCAAATTAGGGTGTATCCCCGCCTTCCCCATGACTCGAGGTTGCCAGATATGCTGCAGGATCCAGCAGGAATGTAGGCTGCTGCAAGAAGCTGTGCAAGTGACAAGTCCTACACAGTGAGTTTTTTTTTTTTTGTTAATTATTTATTTTGGACTTTGTCACAAAGTATTTTGGATTCATGTCAAGTTTTTTGAGGTTTCGCAACGTTAGAATTTTTTTTATCCGAATCCGACACATTTGTATCTGCAGCTGTGGTAACTAGAGAAGAGCTGGCAACCCGAATAGCCCTTAATCCTGTAATTGTGGACAAATGTGGGCACAGAGGACTCAGGTGTGATCCTAATTTTTATTTATTATAAATGTTATATCACTTCGATAAAGTTTTGTCTATCCATTGGTGGGTTTTTTTTTATTTTGGGGGTATTTTTGAATTTATTTACTTTAAAAAGTACCATATTTTCTATGTAAATTATTTCTATGTAAATTAATTACTATGTAGTTTTATTTTTTATTTAATTTTTTTTTAACTACATTAAAATATCATTCCAATAAGTTCTTAGAGCTAAAACCTGCTGTCACCTGCTGTCTTATTTTGGCTTATTTCTCTATGGCTGCCCATTTTTGACCCAAATACAAGATTAAGGAGTTTTTTTCACCAACTTAACATTGTAGAATTGAGGCAAAAAAAAAAAAAAAATTGTGTGTGTTCAGGTGGCAAACTTAGGAAAAGTCGCCATGTCATGTATCGCTCAGATCAAGGGAAGTATTTTTAAAAAAATAAATCAAAACTATTTTGCCCACATTTGTCCAGAATACGGTTTTAGGGTTAATTGACAATATCCTGGTTGGACTACTGTTGTCAGTGATATAAGTATTTGAAATGAACATGATTTCTTAATGTCTAGTGACATATCAGGCAAAATTTATGATTAATTGAAACAAATTTCTTGCATACAGCTCCTTTAACATTGTCAGGGAAAGAGTTAATAGCTCCACTGTTAACAGTTTTTGGGATGTTTACTTACAAACAGCTTATAGTTTTCTCATTAAACTGAGGTAGCGGATGGTATTTTCTCAAAATAACACACTTCAGATTTAAACAGGAAGAAATATACTTGATAACACAACACTAAGTTTCTAAAGGTAGCGAAACTGTATACAGCTGCAAAATAAATGTGGGAATTAAGTGAACACTTGTGCATATTTGTATTTGATGTTTATTTGTAGTAAAATTGACTTCAAACGCAAAAAAAAAGCACCAAAATCACATCTAACTTTCTATTCTCTTCAACCAATGTTTGACACCGTCAGTGCAAAGTTTGCTGTAAAATAAATTCATAATAAAGTAAATGTTTTTTCTGTGATTAATGAATATTTATATCATAGTCTATTTCAGTTGACCCATAATGTAACTCACTATAATAAATCAATTAAAAACATCAAATGAACAGCATAAAAAAAGTAATATGAAGTCTCTGAGACTTTGGCAGTTAGTACGAGCAAATGATTGACTTTTTACCATGTAATTACTATCACAACTGATATTCAACTATGTGGGTAAATAAACATAAAAGCCCATGTGGATACATATGTGTATCTATGGGACGTTTTTGCAAAACAAAAAAGTCTCCAGCCAGAGAAATTCTACCGATGAACATAATCAGATGTAATTTAGATCTCCAATGAGATAATTTACCAATTATAATAAAAAAATATCAGCAGTTTTGCATTATTCACACATGCACAATTGAAAACAACACAAGCCACCAAATGTTAGACTGAATAAATTAAAAGACTATTACATTTGCACACACCCTGATGCCTCTGTCTCTTCTCCACGGCTTTAACCAAAGAAACGGCAGCTACAAATAAAATATATTCATCATTGACTCCAAGAAACAAGACAGTATGAACACAACTGATATTCAAGAAGTCCCATCATCTCTCACACATATACACTGGGATTCTAGTTCAAAAATACAGGCCGTCAATGAGCGAACTATAGGTTCAATTATCTGTCATTTACATTTAAAAAATAAATACATTTGTTTAATGTGCCCTGCTACATCTAAAAACAGTTAGAGCGCACCTTCAATGAGGGACCCTTGCCGTCAGTGTTCTCCAGGAAGACAGGTTTCAGATTGCTTCAGAAAGACCTTCTCCTTGAGCGACAGATTCGGACACTAAAACCTAAACTCCAGAGCTACAGGTTCTGCAACAGGAGAGTTAACCCGGGACAACATCCCAACTGATGCCATGTGTTCATGCTCATGTGGGCGGGGGTCCGTTGGTGTAGAGGAGCATGGGGTAGAAGGATCGGGCAAAGTTGTTGGAGAGAGTGCAGCTGTAGTCGTCCTCTGAGAGAGGCACCAGACACGCCACAACCAGCAGCAGCAGGAAGAGGATGTGGAGGGGAAAAGCTGCCCGCAGGACACGATACAGGAACGGCCTCGCCGGGGACCAATCAGCCTTATCGGCCCTTCAGAATGGACGGTTACACAGTCAAACATTTTTACAACACCACTCAGAAGTGTGGCGTTAGCAATTGATTTTTTTTTCTTTTTTTTTTCTTTTTTTTTAGATAAAAGATTGAGTGACAGTAAAGACTTTTACATTGTTACAAATTTAGCAAGAATTGTCATTATCATTACCATTTGTATATATATATATTATCATATATATCATTTATTAACACAAAAATATTACGCAGCATATTAGAATGATATCTAAAGGATCACGTGACACTGAAGACTGGAGTAATGATGCTGAAAATGAAGCTTTATCATCAGAACAATATATATAGAAAATTCTAAATAGGAAACAGTTATTTTAAATTGTAATAATAATAATTAATACTTGTAATTGTGTTTAAATTGTCACTTGATTTTTCGGTTCATTGCCACTGTTGCCTTTGGCATGCTCAGTTGGAGATATTCAAATTAATTAACCAATTATTACTACCCTTGATCAGCTCTACTAAACGTGGATGTTTTTACACTAAGAAACGGACATTGTTATTATGTTTTGATTGATACTGTGAAGCTGCTTTATTCTATATTGAAAAAGCGCTATATAAATATACTTGACTTGATTTAAATAAATGCAGCTTTGTTGAGAGACTACCGCATAAGAGACTTCTTTCAAAAATCCTAATGTAGTGTATACATTGTAATGTAGTGTATACATTGTTGTATGCAAGACATTTATGTTACATAACATTTCAATTCCCTAAATGATGTTTGGGAACTGTCACTTGATATAACATGTTCTTGTTCAATAAAAGTGTTAATTTCTATAAAATGTTTAAAAAAAATCTTACGGACCACAAACTTTTGAAGGGTATTGTTTATAAATTGTAACTTAAAATGTAGATGCTGCTTTAAGAACATTCTTAAAGCTACACTGTGTGATTTTCACCCCCATCTAGCGGTGAAAAGGTATATGTCCATCCAGTGAATATTAGTTTCTGTTCCTCTCAATTCCAATTTCGTTTGAACTCCTACGGTGGCCAATGTTGTCCAAGATTAACATGGCTTCCAGTTCGACCTCGTCCATGAGTGTTAACTCAAACGTAAACGCGAAAGGCGAAGCTTGAATTAACGGGTATGTCCCTCTTTGGCTAATGTACTTTCAAGATGGAGGGTCAACATGTATGTATTTTCAATGGCATATTATACACTCACGAGAAAGCTTTAATACTTGAACGAAGTAAATATACATTAACGAGCACATATATTTTTGAAAGAACTAAGTGTTTTTAGCTAAGAATAAACTAAAAGAGTTACACAGTGTAGCTTTAAGTGTCATGTTATTTGTCACCTAGTCATAAAACAACATTAAAATGTGAGTTGTACTTGAAAATGCAAAATATGTTATGTTGAGTGGTGAAAGTGGAGCAGATGTGTGAAAGTGAGAAGAACCAGAGAGTGTGAAGAGAGCCTAGAAGTTCAGCAAGGTCACAAAAGCACACGACAAACAAACGCAGATGCATAGAAGTACTATCAGTGTGTACCTGACACTCGCGGGAGATCCCCGTGGAACATCCTGAGCCTCTGCGACTTCCTAGAGAGAGAAGAAAAACGAGTCGGTGTTTGTTAATCAGACTTTTCAGAGATTTATTGCCAGTGTTAAAAATAAAGTTAGAAGACGAAATAAAATTATCATGAGCTACAGCTGCAATCATTACCTAGTACTTTTTAAAAAAAATCCATCTAATTTATTTTTATTTAAAGAGCTTGTGAGGATTCAACCTTTCCTTCATATTTTGAGACAGAACTCATTGTACAAGATCACTTCAGACTAGGACTGCACGATATTTGAAAAAGTTGGCTATTTTGTTTTTCTGCAATAATATATATATTGCTATATGAAAACAGTTTCACCAGACAAATGGCTCTTTTTGTTAATAATATACATTAAATTACATTAAATAATACACATTAAATATACATTATATAATATTATATATATATATATATATATATATATATATATATATATTATAGCGCCTTTCAAGAACCTAAGGTCGCTTCACAAAAAAAAAAATACAAAGAGACAGACAAAAGAAACAGGCAGTCAGCTTAGGCTAGGCTATAGGCTACAGTATATCAAACGAACAATTAAAGAATGAATCATTCTAGAACGAGTGGGGTGATTTTGTATGGAAAATAAGTATATATAAATACAATAGAACAAAAGTTACAAATTAATTAAACAGTGCTTTATGTTTTTCAAGTAAGTCTAACAGTATTCAGATATTCAGAAAATATAATTAATCTGTTAAAGCTACAACAGAATTAGATTTTCTCTGACTTTTTTAGTTTGATTAACATTAATAACACTGACAGCAGCCTAATATTCCGTCTCTTAAGACAAAATGCACGGATCAATATAATGATGCACATCTGTTTTCTTTCTCAGCTGTTTATGGTTCTCATAAGTAGAACGCTACTGTGTTTACAAGGATATTCAGCCAGATGGGCATTTTGAGTGTGTCCGCTCAAGCACAAACGCAGAGGAGAACAGAATTTGGTGTTCCGACTTGAGTTCTCTTTCGCATCTTCTTGTGCTTGAATGGTTTAAAATGGCTTGAATGTTTAAACTGACAGGATCTAAAACATGTGCAAAAAATAAACTTGATCTTTGATGGTTAAACTTTGGTTAAAAACTACACTGGACATGATGGCAAACCCACAGCACAAGGCTGTTCATTTCACAGACAGAAAGAGGAAAAATTGAGAAATTGTTTAATTATGACTATATACTGTATATTAATCATTCTTTTGCTTCTATATAATTCTTTTAAAAATATATATTATTCAAGCAGACCTCAGGGCAAAATTAACAATAATAATATATTAACAATAACATTAATCTCTTAACTGTCAGATAAAATGACATTTCCAACTTAAATAATAAAAAAAACATACCAATATTATTAATAATAATACTAACATACTTTGTAAATAGCATCAATTTATAACACCAGAAACTAAATCAGAGCCTTTTACTTTCCAGTGTGAACAGGGTGTGAGGGGAAAGGTTTAGAGATAGTGTTTCTGTACCTGGTGTTGTGTTGATCCTGTCCCGCCCACATTTGGACCCGACGAGTCCTGCGACAGAACAGCAGAGATCAAAACATCAGTGTGTGTGAGACTGAAACAGAGCCTGCAGAGAAAGCAGTGTGTGAAACATACCAGTCTGCTCTGCAGTGTGTGCAGGTCGTGAGCGATCTGTCTGATCAGCAGCCGTAACTTGTTGCTGATGACGTGAACCTTCTCTTTGGCCTCCAGGGTGTCTTCTCTCTGGTCCTGTAGCAGGATCTGTGAGGAGATCTCCTGCAGGGAGTTCACTTCCCCCTCACGAGACTGCAAGTCCTGCTGAACAGCCTGTGCACAGACAACAAGCCCACAATTAGTCCCACAATGAATCAGGTTTATCATGTTTTGTGGGGAGATTTACAAGAATAGCAGAATTTGTCTGCAAACACACACACTACTCTACCTTGAGCGTGTCTCGATGCTCTTCCAGGATGTTGAGGTCTGTGTTTGTGTCATGGATGTTGACCATGTAGCGCTGGCTTTCTGCTTTAGCTAACCACAGCAGCAGAGAGTGAAGAGTCTCATGAAACTCCTGGGAGAAAAAAAAAACATCGGAATATGCAGATGAGTCTGTGTTTTTCACAGGTCTTCATTACATGAGGTGTGTGTGCTCAGTTTAGACCACTATACCAGGGCATTTCCAGGAAAAAATGGCTCACAATCTTTAATAAAGTCCTGAGAATAACCTCTTGCACAGTAAATCAGGGTTATTATTAACTAAAACTATTAAAACATTTCGGTTTATTTGAATAAAGCTAAAATAAAATATAAATTAGTTGAAAAACAAACTAAACAAGAAATATAAAATGTTGCCTTGGCAATAAACAGCTCTAAACTTATTAATTGGAAATAAATAAAAATATAAAACTAAAATAAAAATAAATTAAATGTAAATTGCAACAAAATAATAAAATGACAAAAATAAAAATACAAAAGCCAATTCATAATATAAATAAACTATAATAAAACTATAATAACGCTGGAGTAAATCTGACTGAAATCTCAAACCTGACTGAATTTTATTTTCTTTTTTAAAGAAATGACAGTTCAAGAGAGGTTATGATCTTGATACGACTCTGTCCCCAGTACAACAACTCGTTTAGCATTTCTGCAACCTTTAAAAAACAACCAAAATAACTAAAGTTGTGGTTTTTTATCCAGAGATAAAATCTAACTTCCACAGAATGTAAAGTGCACATGTGTGAACAGAAATGTATGCGTCCACAGAAATGTACTAACCAATTGCATGTTGTGTTGCAGTTGCAAAACAAACAAAACGATCAAGGTTCATTGCACTCTTGTCTCAACTCGAGACTTTTAAAGCACTCACCTGACACTCCATGAGTGCTTGATGCAGTCGGTGCTCCCAGCTGTCCAGGGCCGCACAGGCCTGTGCCCATTTCTGATTGGCTAACTGCAGATTCTCACGCAGTTCTCGTAGTTCAGTGCTGTCTCCATGCTGGAAGCCCCGCCCACTGAGATTGACACCAATCATCACCGATTTGTAGCCGTTAAAAGTCCTCTGCATGTCCTAATGAAAAAAAAGGAAAAAAAGAAATGAACCTTTTACTGCATATTCCTTATTAACATACACTGCCTTTGAAAAGTTTAGGGCCTGTAAGATTAATTTTCATGGTTTTGAAAGAAGTCTATCAGGCTTTTATTTTTTTATAAAAACAGTAATATTGTAAAAAAAATTATTACAAATATTACAAAATGGCAAAGCTGAATGTTCAAATAAATTATAATAAAGGAAGGTCCACTTGCAATGCACAGCTTCAAGTGGTTTATTGACTTTCAGTTTTTGCATTCGATTCTATATCACTCTCTAAATGTCTCTCTCAGTACCTTAAGTTTGTGGATATTGCTCTCCATGTCTCTGATGGTGATTTTTGGCTCTAGAGTTTGAAGTTTCTCTAGCTCAGGCATCACAGCGTTCAGCCATGTCATCACATCGCTGAGGTCAGAGGTCAGTCTGTGCCACTGCTGAAGATCCTGTGGCACGCCGCACGACTGCACCTGCAGGAGCTCCCATCGCTCGATCACACCTGAAGCCACATGTCAGAGGGCAAAGGTCAAATATATTTGAATGAGTATGCCTGTAAAAGTGTGTACACATAATACAAACAGCAGTACCTGTCTTATCTCCCGCAGAGAGGACCGTCAGTCCCTGATCCTCCTGTTGTTCTTCCTCATTCAGAATCAGCTTCACTCGCTTTATACTGTCTATACTGCCAGCACACTCAGACATGAGTTTATCCTGGAGAGAGTGAGGAAATACAACACAAAAATGTGTTTATATATGTGTAAGCCAACGTTAATGTGTGTGTAGCCCAATTGGAGAAGTGTGTGTGGGTCCTCACATAGGCCTGTGGGTGGTACTGTGTGCTGGTGATCTCTCGGTTCACTCGTGTCCTGTCCGGCGCATCAGGAGAGTGCCACGTCTCCACCACTGATCTTCCCCCTGAGCAAGAGACAGAGAGATATTTGAACTCCTAAAATCACTCGAAACAAGCATGCAGGAAATCAACACACAGTTACAGAGCATGCTACTGAAAAAATCAATCAAAAAAGAGGCATTGGACCCTTTTCACAGACTGTGATTATGAGTTTCCATAATTTTTAACATTGTAAATTGAGCAAAGGTTTTTCATATTTTTATTAAAAAAATCTAAAGTACATTTACAACACTATACTTAGTTTTTTCTTGCCTTGTTATTAAATTACAGAAAGCTGGTTAATGCCGCCGATTAAGCGGTTGACGGCTTATGTTGTAGTTTCCGCTCACCACTATAGACCATTTTGCAAGATGTAAAAAACACTGGTCCAGAAACACTTCGTTTCAGTTTGTAACTGTTTTCTTTATTTCACATGTAAAGAAAACATCTTAAAGATGTTTGTTTAACTTTTTGATTAAGTTTTATATGTTCTGTTGGTGGTATTTTATCCCAGCTTTTATGTAGTGTTAAAAAACTGAAACAGGAAGTGCTTCTGGACCAGTGTTGTTTACATCTTGCAAAATGGTCTATAGAGCCCGGAACACACCAAGCTGACGGTCGGCCATCTGGCAGATTTTGTGCGTTGGCCAACTAAGTTTCCTCGGTGTGATACGCACGGTTTCGTGCCATTGGCTGAAAATAGTCCTCGTCGGCTTTGTTTAGCGCGATTCGACATGTTGAATTGGCGTCGGGCCGTTGGGGAAAGAGAGAACTCTGATTGGCTGTTCAGCTTAGTGAAAGAGTCAGTGCATGAGAATAAACGCAAAAAAGCAAACAAAGAAGTCAAAACGGTAAAGATAGAAGGCTGTTCTTATGTTACGTCTTCTTACCTGAGTGGTCCTTGGCGAATATTTCAATATTAACATGAGTGGAGTGGAATAAAGAAAGTGTTTAGCAGGATTGATATTCAAAAAGGTAATCATGTGCTGCTTTGTTTACATTATGTGTATCTGCAGCCAGCAGCGTCGGTTTTCCTTTTTGAATGACGAATATAGACTAATATATCTGCAGAAATAGACAGTTGGCTCATTAAACACAGACGCAGAACGCACATTATAGCTGACAGTCGGCTGCAGTTTTCTCGGTGTGTTCAAGTGCAGCGGCGAGAGCGGACGAGAGGCGACAACACAGTTGGCTTTCATCAGCACTAGTTTGTTGGCGTTGGCTTGGTGTGTTCCGGGCTTAGAAGTCTACCCAACTATAACTACCTTACCATCCACAGTTTTGAATTTAACTTATGCAAGAAATTGGAATTTCGCATAAAACTTTTGCGAATAAAGGCCCGATCCCATCCCAAGTTTTCAAAAGAACAAAATCGGCACTTTCTAGGTAATTGTCACAAAATATCTGTAGTAAAAAAAGTAAAAATAGTTGCTGCAATGAGGGAAGCCACTGTGGATCTTTTTTCATACATCATAAATGACTTGAGAGCATGCAGACGAAACATTATCATGTTATTTTGTGTATGGAGGTGAATGCCTGGTGTTCAGGAATGTGGATAATGACAACTTCGGCTTCTGAGAACCCTGGAAATGTGAAAAGGGTTGAAAAGTACTGCAACACATGCCGAAGAAGGTTCTTGTCAAACATTAAAACATACACCAGAGGAATTTAAAGGGTTAGTTCACCCTAAAATATGAAAATTATGTCATTAATGACTCATCCTCATGTCATTCCAAGCCCGTGACTCCGTTCATCGTCGGAACACAGTTTAAGATATTTTAGATTTAGTCTGAGAGTTTTCTGTCCCTCCATTAGAAATGTATGTACGGTATACTGTCCTTGTCCAGAAAGGAAATAAAGACATCATCAAAGTAGTCCATGTGACATCAGTGGGATAGTTAGAATGTTTTGAAGCATCGAAAATACATTTTGGTCCAAAAATAACAAAAATTATGACTTTATTCAGCATTGTTTTGTCTTCCGGTTCTGTTGTGGATCCACATTCAGTGACGCTGGTGATATAAGACGCTGCTGACATGTATCTGGTGCGTCCGTGTATTTGGGTTCAAATAAACATGGCTGGGCAAAAAACTGCAAGTCTTCCTTTGTGTCAAAATCCTTAGACATGTTTGCGAAGATTATTTTGTTTACTCCCTTAGACTGTAAAAGAAAGCTCTTTCGCACCAGATACACGATACACATCCGCAGCATCTTATATCAGCAGCGTCACTGAATGTGGATCCACAACAGAACCTGAAGAGAATGCAATGCTGAATAAAGTCGTAGTTTTTGTTATTTTTGGACCAAAATGTATTTTTGTTTTGCTTCAAAACATTCTAACTAACCCACTGATGTCACATGGACTACTTTGATGATGTCTTTATTTCTTTTCTGGACAAGGACAGTACACCATACACACATTTACAATGGAGGGACAGAAAGGTCTCGGACTAAATCTAAACTATCTTAAACTGTGTTACGAAGATGAACGGAAGTCTTGCGGGCTTGGAACGACATGAGGGTGAGTACTGACATAATTTTAATTTTTGGGTGAACTAACCCTTTAAGAGCATGACATGGAAGCTGCTTGAGTGAGGAAGCAGTGAGCAGCAGGCAGCTTCTATTTATTAAAGACAAATGAAGGAAGCATGTAGGATGCATTTGGGTTAATGCAGATATTGAATGCATGCTAAAACACATTTGTAATGTGCAGTGAGTGCTGACAGCATGCAGCAGGCTGATGCCTACCGGACACAGCTTTCAGAGCTTTAGATGTAGCTTTAACAAATGACTGAGAGCTCTCAGTGACCTCTACATCTGCAACAGAAGAGCGGCAGACAAACAGATCTAGAAACGCTGTAACAGACAGAATTATCTGAGTCTAATAGAATAGAGCAGATAACAGACAGAGATCTAAATACACTCTAAAAGAGCGTTATATAAAAGACAGCAGGATATAGATATAACAGAGCGGCAGACAACTGACAGGAAAGATGTACTTTAAATACACCGATAGAGCATTGTATTACAGAGATCTAGATACACTAACAGTTAATTACATGGCTCATTCTATATAAGTGTTTTTTAATCTTCAATATTTATAGAGATTGTTAAAAAGGGAATTTTAAAGGGGTGATGAACTGAGAAATCAAATTTTCCTTGAGCTTTTGACATCTAAGAGGTCATCATATTATAAGAATATCCTCTAAGTTTGAGAACTGAAAACGTCCTTGTTAGTCCAATAAAAGCTTTTATTGACACCAGGCTCTGCAAATGACTCGTTTTTCAAAGTGGGGAACTATGACGTCAAAGAGGATAAAACACCACCCCCGCAGGTTTAGCCCCGCCCACCGACTTGCCCATTACACGCAAAGCTAAATAACATAGATGCCTACCTCGCAGTGTTGTGCAAGTTACTTCCAAACTGTAATACATTAGGTATTACTTGTTACTGTTATTTAAAAGTAATTCATTACCTTACAATATTACTGTCTCAGAATTGTAATGCGTTACATTACTCATGTATTACTTTTGAGTTACTTTCACCAAAATAACTAAGTAGAACTTAACTTTGGGGCTGTAACGATATGCAATATGAAACCAAAATCGCGATTCGCCACACGACTCAGATCCACGAACCTACAGAATCGCGACACACCTCTTCCAACTTCCAGCGTTATTCTCCTTACCGTCCAGATCCAATGCTGCCTTATCTTTAAATTAGGCTATTAGTATTATTTGAAGTTAACATTATAAAATACGTAGACCTACACCACAAAACTAGTTGAGGATAAATTATTTAAAATTGGGTCCAGCATTATGGATATGACATTTGTAGTCAAAACTTGAAATAAAAATTCTCAGAAAATACATGTATTGAAACGTATATATATAGGCTACTTCCTTAAAGGACTCCAGACATTAGACAAATATCAGTCTGTTTTATTTTTAATATTAGGGAAAAGACACACATTCATGCGTGACAAAAAAATAGGAGGCAAAATATATTTTTTGTAATTCTGTTAATTACACTGCGCAAATCGGATGAGGAAGGGTTGGCTCTCCAGTCTCCATAGAACTTAAAATATTCATTTTATTTTAGTTTTCGTGTTCGCATTTATGAGGAAAAAACAATGTTACAGACACGACCGCTCTGAACTGGCACTAAAAGACTGCTTTAAACCTTTCACATAGTCTGTTGCCTTTAAGAAGTAAAAGCAGACAATACACTGTAATACAACTGTAATACAAGCCTCACTGAACATGTAACGAGTAAAATATTACTGAAAAATGATTAGTAATGCCTTACACTACTGCGTTACAGCAAAAAGTAATGTGTTACTGTAATGTATTACTTTTGTAATGCGTTACTCCCAACACTGCTACCTCGTGATGACAAACCGGGTCAAGAGTGAAACTCATTATAATATGCAAAACTGTTATCCACTCACAGCAGTGGGCATTCACTTCCAAGTCTTCAATGTGAGACGCCCATAAAAACCGAGCGTTTTTGAGCTGGGCTCAAAATTAGGGTATAAAATAGCTTATTAGTTATTCATTTTGATGTTTTTGAATGCAAAAACCAAGCGAACGTCATAAGTTGACCTCAGACAACAATCAACAATTTAATAAAATTTAAAAAGCCAGTTTATGACCCCTTTAAGAATTTTTTTTTTTTTTGCCGGAATATCAGGGGGTTTAAAAAATGTTGTTTTTTTTGTTAACTATTGCACACATTATTAGCTGATCCACACACAGTCTGTTCTGACAGGTAGGTTAAATTAGGATAAAAACCTATGGCAAACAATTCATCATCAGTATAGTGTCACACAGTACACTACTATGTTAACTAAGAATTTGGTTCTACACGGTAACTTAGTTGAATGGAAACATTTGACTCAATTTCAATGGCAAACTCTGCCCTGCAGCGAGTCAATCACAGTGCTGATTGCCTACACAATGATAAAACAAATGCTAAGCCCTAACCTACACCCTAACCTTTACCAATAAATTTGTCTGCAGAGCGGGATTTGTGCCTAACCCGTTTGAAGGAAAAAATCTTACATATAATGATGGTTGATAACAATCTCTTATTTGCAGGGGATTGTAACATAGTTGAGAACTTTAAAGGAAATAAATATTTTCTTTAATTATGCACACATTATTTGTGTGAGATTATAATATGCTTTTCACTAATTGAGAAAATTGTTCTCCACTAATGGAGAAAATGACTCATCATAATATATAAAGAGATCTAGATAAAGTATAACGTAGCGAGAGGATCTTTATCTTAACAGACAGGAAGATCTTTATACACTAATAAAGCATTGGATAGTAGAAACAAGAGAAAGCGAGGTCTAAATTAGGTCTACCATTGTGGCAGATAGCAGACAGCGAGGTCTACATTTGTAAGATATGTAAACATTTTTTTATAAAACGGTTACCACACAATAAAAATATTAAAGTAAAAAAAAAAATGTATTACTGCAACTTTCATGAAGTAAATAACTAAAAGCCTTCCTTCCGCTAGAAAAAAAGTCCCTAACCATGGACAGCAACAACGTTCCAATGTGTAATATGCATGAAAACTCAAATAAAAACAGCATAGGAACTGCAGTGTTGCGCAGTGAGAAATAGAACCGTTGGGTGAAGCGGTCATAGCCATGTTTTATCATGAATAAAGCGCTGCTTTTGACCAATCAGAATCAAGGATTCAAACTAACCTATTTATAAACATTAATACGGCAGCAGATTACAGATAGTGAACTAGATATACTCTAACAGAGAGGTACATAACGGACAGAGATATAGACACACTAAAAATACACAGAGAGATCTATGCAGACAGTGTCATGTAAGAGACAAAGAAATATAGATACTCTCTAATAGAGTTGCAGATAACGAAAAGATCTAGAAATGCCAACAGTGCAGCATATAACAACTCAAGATATGCTTTAATAAAACGACAGAGACCAGTAAGTAAAGAGTTACCAGATAGGGCACTGTAGTACGTCAACTCCTCATCATCCTCTGGAGATGAAGATCCTCCCACATCAACGGTGTGGTCCCACTCCAGCGGAATAGAATCCACACTGACGGGCGTCTCACGCCCTGAGCGCTCCAGAGCAGGTGGTAACAGGTGGGACACGGCTTGACGCACTGTCAGTGAAACATCGGATCCCATAGCAGCCTCATCTTCCTCCCTTTCCCTCTCCCACACCCCACTGAAATCAGCCGAGTCTTCCGGATCTGTGTCTCTGTCTGAGAACTCTCGGTCCTCCTCAATCACCTATGAAAGGTTAGGGATGGAAGGGTTCATGTCAGTACTCATTCTTAGTATTTTGTTGAGCGTTTGTGAGATGAGTCTTTTCAAACTGACCGGGCGTCTGCTGATAAGACGATAGTGGAATCGGGAGACCCTGCCAAATACTTCCTGGCAGTAGGAGTGCAGTTCCTCTAGTTCATCTTCGATGAGTACAGCGTCCAGTGGAGCGCTCTTCTGGATCAGGTTCTCTCCAAACACAATCAGCGCATCAATCTTATTTGTGTTCAGAGTGATCTCTTGCTGAAATGCCTGCAGGAAGTCAAAGCACAAGATATGCTGTATTCTGACTGCAGTCCAGGCTCATTAAATATGTTGTTCGGAGAGTACTTACGTTTAGTTGACGCATCTTTTCATGGATATCGCTCTCTGAAAAGTGCTCCACATTAGTGAGCTGAAGGTCCATCTCAGTCAGCCAGACCAGAATCCCCTCCCTTGTTCCTTCAAAGTCTTCCCGCTGAGATGTGAAGTGCTGCACAGAGGAGCGTTTAGATTTTACCAACATTTTCTTTTCAAATTCCCCCCTAAAAATATTATACTTTGTTAGCATGTAAATGAAAAGTGGAGCACATTTCTACCAGGACAGGTGAGTGACAAAAATGTAAAAGTCAGATGCAGTTAATTTTATAAATTTTTTTGGTTTATTTACTTTAGTGTCATTGCCAAACCACTCAGTATTTGAGAATTTAAAATTTAATATACAGTACTGGTCAAAACTTATGCTCACCAAGGCTCAATTTATTCCACCAGAAATACAGTAATATAGTGAAATATTATTATAACTTAAAATAGCTGTTCCCTGAGAAGTGGAACATCTGGAGTGAAACGCTATGGTGAACACCCTTGGTGTGAGCGGTGTCTAAAAGCTTTTTACTCAAACAGACAAGCCTACTAGTATCAGAGGGTGCCTGAAAAATACGCCATCAGCTTTATCAGGCCGACCTGCTCAAGGACTTGGACCCGGAGCAAGGGTTATCTCCTGAGGCGGTGGTGGAATTGGACCAGACCATAGGCCTGGCTCTCCGAGCCATCAAACATACTGCCTACAGTATCTTGGTTATGGAGAGGCACCTGTGGTTAAACCTCTCAGAAATCAAGGAGAAAGATAAGTCTTTCATTCTTGACATCCCAATCTAGCTTTTGGGTTCCTTTGGCACCTTTGTTGAGACAGGGGTTAAGAGATTCAAGGAGGCGAGGGTGCAGTCTACTGCCTTCAGAAGACTCTTCTCCTGCAAGGCCGAGTCCAGACTCTCTGCCTCTTCTAAGCGATCTCATGTTAATTCATTCTCCATCAGATACTGGCAGTGTGGTGAAAGGTCACCACTATAACCCATTTATAAACCACTACAAACCCTCACTTTCTAATTGGGTGATTACTGCTTATTGAAGCAGTTTAATCTCCTGCCAGTGAAGCTCAATTCTACCAACTACTGGTATCGGTTGATGTAAATTATCTGTCGACAAACTGATGACTGACGATCACGTCCTACATTCAGACTCATTTGTGCTTGATAATAAAATGAGGAAGCTCCCCTCTCGTACTATAATGCCCTCAACTGGACAAAGTGCTCCTGCAGGCTAGGGTTGATGCAGGGTGCCTTATTTTGTCCTCTTCCTGATGTCAGTTGGGTTAGCTCCCCTTAGCAAGGATGTACAGGTGTGGCTCCATTTCCAGCCAATTTCATGGGTGAGGGTTTAGGGCTTTCCAGGATGGGAAGAAGGTTATAACCTGTAATGCTAAAAGCTAGCATTTTGCATGCTGCCTTTAATATTTGCTTTAGTGTTTTATAGGAAACAGTAAAGAGGTTATGACCAGACTACAGCATCCTTCCTTGCTCTTCATTTACTCTCTAAGGAGAGAAGTTGCCTCCTGTGGAATCTCTGAGGCAATTATGTGGAAAAATCAGGGGTAATCCTCATAGGCATCCTCTTCAGAGGCTTAGTTGATGTTAGCTTGGATACACTTGAACAAGCCCTGCTTTATTTTTTTCTACAGTCAATGGGCCTCCCTTTAGAGGAAGAGAAAGATGAGTGGGGACTAAGCCAACTAATACTGAGTCTCATTTAATTAACAGCAGTGAGTCATTTTCGCTGTTACCTTTGTTTTCTCCTTTACCTTTTTTCAACATTAATGACAGACAGCATTAGTGGCTGCTGTCACTTTAAGACCTGCCACTGCTGCACCTGATGCGGATCTAAACATACATCCAATTTTCCCACAAATCGTTAAATCCATTTAAGACTTAGCTAGGTAACTCAAGACTGCTCTTATGAGGATACTAGACAAAACACACAGTTTGGCATAATTGTTTGTTATTGTTCGTTCAAGCGGGAAAGAGAACTCGATTCTGACGCGCATCTTTCTGTGCGTTGTGTGTGTGTCAGGACTTCTCTTTGTCTTGTCATGTTTGCCTTTGCGTGATTAAGAGCGTGATTATCATATAATGTAACTTAGCTTCAGAATGACAGAAAAATGGATGCTTTGTTAATTGCGTTTAATATTTTTGAAGTGTTAAACTGGTTAGTGTTAAATTCACGTTAACAGCACTAATATATATATACAGTATATATATATATATATATATATATATATATATATGCAGTATATATATATATATACACACACACACACACACATACACATACACCCGTATGATAAAAAATTCTGGTGTTCAATGTTCAAAAGAACAGCATTTATTTGACATTGAAACCTTGACCTGTAACATTATAAATGTTTTTACTGTCACTTTTTATCAATGTGTTCTTGCTGAATTTATTAAATTTATTACTGAATTTTGAATGGTAGTGTATGACCCAAATCTGACCTTTAACCTGCGGAGCAGAGCAGCAACTCTCTTCTGTAGCAAATCCCAGCGCTGGTTTCCTTCATGAACCATCAACTTCAGCTTACTGGCACCGTCTGTCCGGTTCTCTCGTGCCAGACGCCGGTATTGTTTATTCACCAGCTCCAGCTGAGTCAGACGCTCATGGACCTGACGCTGGAACGCCTGCATGTGTGCATGTTTTTAAAAGGGTTAATGTCCAATAGATCTAATAAAAACTGCAAAGCCACTACTTAAATATCCAATTTTAATTTGTATAACAGAACTGGTGCTATTCTCATATGAACAGGCTACTATTACAGTTAGTGAAAAAAAAAAAAATCAATAAACAGAACTAAACAGAATCAGACCTCAAACTTTTTGAGTTCCTCTTTAGCACAGGTGTAGAGTACATCTTTAGTGGCGGGGTTGGCCACTGTGCGCTCTGCCGTGTTCAGCCACTCTTCAAAGTGTGCATAGTCGTCCAGGAACTTGCACCACAGACGCCATGTCTCCTCAATCCTGCAGGGGGCAGTGTAGAGTCAGGGGCCCGAATATAACCAACAAAAACAAATTAAACTTTCGAAAGTGACATTGATGCGGTCAAACAAGCAGATTTGGGTGTTTGTATTGACCTCATCCTCCTTTCCATGGACATGGCACATATGTTCCTCCAGCGACGGTCCAGGCTGAGCGTGGTCTGCTGAATGGAGTCGTTCTCTCCATCGCTGCCACAAGCGTCCGCATCATGCAGCAAAACATCACACAGCGTCAGAACAGATGTCACACCCTCTGTGTGCTGTTCAATGTCTCTCTGCAAGTCCTAGTGATAAAAATCAAATCAAAATCTAAGACTGACTTTTTGCAAAAAAACTCAAAACTACCAGTCGTCCAAGAAAGATAGCTTTACCTATACATTAAATTGATGCAAAGGCATCCCATATCAGGAGAAAGCTGATGTTGTTTTTAAATAATAAAGGAATATAAAAGATAGATGGTGCTCAGATAAATCTGTCCCATAACACATTGTGATATTTAAAGACAAAATATGTACTTAAAAAATAAAGTTAGGATTAGATATTCACACATATTAGCTACATATTGTGTTTTTGTTAATGAATGCAGTGATTACCTGATGCTCTGTTAGTTTACGCTGTATCTCATCATTGTGGCAGATGGTGTAGATGATAGGTTTTGCCAGCTCACCCTCAACACGGGAAAGCCAGGTACGGAGATTACTCATGTTCTTATCCAGCTGTTGCACTGTCACCAATGTCTCCTTTAGTTTCCTCACCCTGAAACACAATTTGTCAGTCTGTCATTTGCAAAAATTTTTTTGCCGGTATTTAAAAGAACAGTGTAAGAGGAGACAGGAAGCAATAGTAAGAGAGAGAGAGAGAATAGAATATGCGAAGGACTCAAACTCAGGTTTGCTCAATCAATCAATCAATCAATCAATCAATCTTTTACTCAAGTCAGTCAATGTATGTCAGTCATTCAGTGAAGCTAGAGCTATTATTACAGTACATGAATTACAAACTATAATATTCTAAACAAAGAGTGAAATAAACACTATTCTAACAACGAGTCCTTGGTAGTACATTTGCCTTCCAATAAAACAGTAGCCAATAACAGTCATCTCTCTCTCTCTCTCTCTCTCTCTCTCTCTCTCTCTCTCTCTCTCTCTCTCTCTCTCTCTCTCTCTCTCTCTCTCTCTCTCTCTCTCTCTCTCTCTCTCTCTCTCTCTCTCTCTCTCTCTCTCTCTCTCTCTCTCTCTCTCTCTCTCTCTCTCTCTCTCTCTCTCTCTCTCTCTCTATATATATATATATATACTGTAGACGCATACACACCTATACCTATATCTGTTTCACTGATTGATGGAGATTTCTCTGCAGCATTATGGGTAATGTAGTTTTTCAAGCATTTCTGGGATTAAACACGATTATTTTAAAAATAAATTGAAATGATGTGCACTGATGTTTTCAACAATATGCATATGATATTGTTTCACAACCTCATCGGTCTTTCTTTAAAGGCTTATAGGTTATCGCTAAAAACCAAGAAGACATTGGTATATTCATTTACCTAATATAATGTTTATCTATCTAGTATATGCGTTTTATTCTGTGGTGCTTGAGTAACATTTCACATAAAAAGTAAACATTCCCTGACCTAGTGTCATTTCTACACATTTAGCCTATCAGCTGAGTTATACGCAAAGAAACAATACAAGAAAAAGGGCATTTTGCTCAGTCTGAGTGTGCGCGGTGACCCATGTCATGTAATATCAGTCTGTCGCAGTATTCAAACCACACCAGAACACTCAGTGTTAAGACTACTCTAAAAGTGACGTCATGTGACTAAGAGGATGGGGACATTCCTCCACAGTCACGTGACCATTGCAATGGAGGTCCAACCAAAACAAACCAGAGTGCTGATGTGGAAGAAGTGACATCACACAACAACTCAACTGCACGTGACAGCACTGCATTTGTGACGTTTGTTCTTATCAGAAGGTTTATTATTACTGTCACATACATAACCGCTATAGTCATGGGAAAATAATAGATCCATGCAGTCACTCAAAACTGTTATTGTAAAAACGTACACTGATATAAGCTTCAATTAGCAAATGAGACAAGATGTCCTCTATAGCGCATGAATATGAACATGAAAGCTGTAGAAAATGTATAATGATATACAAGGGATTAAAAATAATGAAAAACATACAAAATAAATCTTGTTGCATTTATTGTTCAATGCATTACTATTAATGCTTGATTCTATGCATAATGCATGATTCTAGACGCATGCTCTTCACGCAGTGCCTATCTGTTTGCACCATGCACCATCAGCACATCAGTAGTGTGCACGTCCTCCCTAGAAACAAGTGTGTTTCCATGCAAAGCAGATTATCATCAGGCTAGTGCTACACACACACTCACAAAAGCACTGCCCATCCCCCTCTCACACACATATGAATGCATGCTTATAAGACCCGTCCGTGTGGTGTGCGTGCAATTAGAAAACACTTACTCACAAACCGGTGAGGCTCCATGGCTTTCTCGTGTTAGTGTCAGCATGTCTGTCTGAACGGCAGTGGCTGATCACACAAACACTCTTCTCACAGACCGTGAGCTTCAGTACATTACTCCCACCCTCCTGTCCCTCTCTCATATCCCTCTCCCCCCCATCCCTCTCATTGAATGGCCAAGAGACATGTCAGTTACAGTGGGGATAGTAAGGATGCTCAGTCCACATCAATTTCTTCAATTGAAACTACTGAGATCTATTAAATCTGATCAAAATCAACAAGGCATTAAAAAGACTATTTATCAAAGCAGTATTGTGGTAGTTTAGCTTGGTAAATGTTATATAGAAAATAACAAACCAAGTCACATTTGTGTCCAAGCAAAAACACACTAAAAAAAAAAAAAACTCAAGAAAACAGTATTTAGACCGTTTTTGGTTGTATACTATAACTGAACCAACTGTCGAGCGACCGACAAGTGAATGTACTCACAAACACACATACACACACATGTATTCTATGTCTTCATATTATCTGAACTACAATCAAGGTCAATGATAGATGAGGAACTGAGAAACAGACAGACAGACAGATGTACAGACAGATACTGTAGATGTCTTGTATTCCTCTGTGGTCTGAGATTATGTTCCATGGACTAAAGCTAATTAAATCCAAACCTAACCTGATTATCAATCCCAGAAGAACACTGCGCTGTTTCTCTAAGCAACAGGTGAGAGAACTTTACAAATGATCACATGAAAATAACAAATAATACACAATTGCTTATAACTAGGGCTGTCAAACAATTAATTGCGATTAATCGCATCCAAAATAAAAATGTGAGTGCACTGTGTATAATTATTTTGTATGTATATATATATATATATATATATATATATATATATATATATATACCTACACATGCATGTATATTTAAGAAAAAAATATTATTTAATATTTAATATATATAATAATTGAAATTATATATAAATCTTTATACAGAATATACATGAAAATATTTCTTAAATATATACAAGCATGTGTGTATTTATATATATAAAATAATTATACACAGTGCACCCAAATATATTATGTAAACACAAACTTTTATTTTGGATGGGATTAATCCCGATTAATCGTTTGACAGCCCTACATATAACCTAAAACAATACATCTGTCCCTTTAACACACACACACACACACAAACACTAGCTAGCAAACGCACAACAAACACTCAGAGCACCTTAGCAACTGTATAGCAACACAAAAGGTGTGTATCAATTTGCATACTTATGCTCTATTTTAAGCCATTTTGTTGTATAAACCACTTATTTAAACGAGAAAAGTTTAAATAAGTCAGTTTATGCACTCAACTGTCAAACATTTCCTTGCGCATCAGAAGGAGAGAGGCTGTCAGTATCTGATAGATAACAAAATAACCGTATAAAATTCACACTCTAGGCAGAAGAGTACACAGTATGAGTGTAGTGTATATAGTACACAGTCCATCATTTGGGACACTTGTGGCATCTTTGCGGCACGTTTTTAACAGGCAAGCACCAATCATATTTAAAAAATAAAATTAAAAAATAAATAGTTAACATTATTTGCATTAATTGTTCAAGCTTTAAAGCAGTTCAGCCAAATGAGTTGATAAATCTGGGCCACAGCGAACCACGTTGGTGGGCCTCACATAGATAGAGCCGCTTTCAGTCTTTAGAAGAGGGCAATTCACGGGTGTTGGGAAGATTCAGAGCACACTTCAAACCTCTGAAGGGTTTAATTCTACCGTCCCACTTTACGGTTAGTCAGTTTTTCATATCCATTCAGGATGATAGTCATGGTGGATAAAGCTTATGTTAAAATGTGGACTCTTTGTAAAGAGACACAAAACCACACACACACACACAAACATACAAACAGGCAATGCTGTCACACACAGTAAAATAAATTTGGTGCCTTAGCAACAGTTTCAGCTCAGGTGTCTGAGTGTCGGACAAATGTCCGGGAAAACAAAGCAGAATAAAGAGTCCTTGAAACAGTGAGTAGAGAGTTTTAATGAACTTTCCAGAGTGGGATTGTTCAAAATCATTTATGTGTGTGTGTGTTCAGAGGGGCTGTTTTCAACATAACATCAAAGTTGGCCCTTTGTCCAACAATAGTAGGTTTTGCAAGACACCAAGAGTTCAATAATATAATGGCTGCCATCAATCAGCAAATAGCAGAAGAGCAGAAGGACAGAGCTTTGATGCTGATTGGCTGAGAGACACAATAAGTGGAGACAGAAGACTTATGGGAGGGTGAGTGGACACAAAGGCCCGTGCAAGCAGACGGCAGCTGGCCCGTGTGCAGATGCTGTGAGGGTGAGCTCTGCTGTGATTTTAGGTGACAAAAGAGTCGGATGCGTCAGTCAACTTCTGTAATCCTGTTTAAAGACTCGTCTCAATCGCACACTCCTATTTGCAAGTTGTGTGAGTGACACACAAAATCATACACTGCTGTTTGGGTCTCTTAAAAAAAAGTATCTTATGCTCACCAAGGCTGTATTTATATGTTAAAAAAATCATTAAAAACTGTAATTTTATTGATATTATTATGATTTAAAATAAAAGTTGTTCTATTCTAATTTATTTTAAAATGAAATGTATTCCTGTGATGAAAAAGCTGAATTTTCAGGATCATTACTCCAGTCTTTAGTATCACAGAATCATGCTTCAGAAATTATTATAATATACTGATTTAGTGCTTAAGAAATCAATGTTGAAAATAGTGGTGGTGCTTAATATTTTTGTGGAAAACGTGATACATTTTTTTAGGATAATTTATGAATAGAAACAACAGCATTCATTCCAAATAGAAAATTGTTGTAACATTATACATGCCTTTACACATTTGATCAAGTTAATGCATCCTAGCTGAATCAAAATATTAATATCTTCAACAAAAAAAGTAAATACTACAAATGGTACTACAAACCATCTCATAAGATGGTTTTAAAAACAGATCTAGTCTAAAAATAATGTCTGAAATCACTCAATAGTGTCAATGAAAACAGAGCAACCAGCTGAGACAGGCTGGAGTCACGCCAGTGAACTTTGACCTCAGACACAGAGAAAACAAATGACTTCAACGGAATTATCAATACACATTCAGCCTGTCACTAAAACACTCTCTGTATGTACACAAAGTGGATTTAAAGGAAGAGTTCAGGCCTCAGTCCTCAATAATCAAAAAATAAATCCTGACAGGGTAAAATTACATCATACTGATAATGCATGTCTTTTCGTTTGACTTGTGCTCATGGAGTCTCAGTGGTTGATGGGAAGGAATATGACAGGCGTAAAGCTGCAGCTCAAGGAGAGCCGACAGACAGACTGGTCTCGTGCCTGGTTACCTACTGATCTACAAAGCTACTTTTAGTGTCTACATGCACCTGCAAAGCCAGTTTTAGCTCTAAAACCTTGAGCCAGAGCTAACAATCAAATCTCTTGTAGACGCTCAGGAATCTGCTCAGCTTGGAACTATATGATATGCCTGTCTAAAGCAAGGTATAATTTGTCTGTTCGCCTGTTTGCAAAGCAGAAAAAAAAAACATGTTACGCAATAACGACACTGGTTTTTGATAGCCAGCTACCTGCAGTTTTAATCACTGTCATTGTGAATGCAGAGATTTTTGCTTGACTGCACATGTGAAGATCTAGAACTCTCCAGGTGAATTTATCTGTTGTTATGAAGCAAGAGGAAGCTGCAGTTAAAGGGTTCAATGGGTAACAAACTCATTTCCCTTTTAACCTCCTCCATCCTCTCTTAAAGGGATAGTTCACCCAAAAATGAAAATTCTGTCACTATTTACTCACGCTCAAGTTGTTCCAAACCTCTATGAGTTTATTTGTTCTGCTATACACAAAGGAAGATATTTGGAAGAATGTTTTAATCAAACAGATCTCATTCCCCATTGACTACGATAGTAGGAAAAAATACATACTATGGTAGTCAATAGGGATTGAGATCTGTTTGATTGATCCACTGGAACTATTCATTCAATTTATGCATATAGAGGACCACAACGGAAATAAGCCTGAGGATTTTGTAAAATATTTTATCCTCAATAAATTGTATTTAAATGTATATGAATTGCCTCTGGCATGATGTTTATGATCATTGTTGAATAAATCAAATCAAATCAAATTCTTTAAAATAATGGTTCTTTTAAGAACTGACTATTCACTGAAACGTTCTTTGGGGAACCAAACATTTAACTTCTATGGCATTGCATTTATTATTAAGAGTGTAGCTGAAAGGCAGATATGGTCTAATCTCAACCTCTACAGGCTGATATAAGCTTGCATACAATTGAACATAATGCACTTTAATATGATCTCAGAGATTCAGAACTAAGGATCTGAGAAAATGCGAAAAAGAAAGGCAGACTTGGAGACAAGACGTCAACAAGCTGGCCATCAATGTCACGTGAAGCTACAGCCACCATCTGTCTAATCAAAGAACTGTCAATCAAACGGAGTGCGGGATAAACCAGCCCTCTCCATACACTCTCCCCTGATCCCACCCACCTGGACTAAAGCCACACACTCGTTCACTGTGCTGATGTTTACTCTTCGTGTCTGTTAAATAAAGTGTGACTGAAATGAATAGGATCAATGTCAGATTGTGTTGTCTCGGATATATCTTAGAAAGTTCTATATGAGCAGTTCATATCACATGACCCAAACCTAAAAATCCAGCTAAGTTATTGATGTTTGACCATTTTATGACCATGCTCAGGGTTACATTAAGGTCTCACCTGGCCTCGATGTGATCAAACAGATGCTGCCAGCGGTCGTTGATGTCCTTGATCTTGTCATTTATTTCTGTCTCTTTGGTCTTGTTGCTAGCAGTGATGAGTTGTTCTCCCAGTTGTTTCAGATGTGTCTTATTCTCACTGAAGAGGTTGATCTCCTCCATGCAGTCCTGTAGAGTGAGTATTTGTTTGAAAGAGGGCGAGAAATGAGTTTATTTACGGCCGTACTCTTGTTTGCTTGCTTACATTCGACTAGGAAAGGAAGCAATCTATGCAAATAAATGTGGAATGTCTGCTCTTCAAAGTTAGGTTTAGCAAAACACAGTAAAATGCTAGAACAGAGAGTATTGTGTATCTTAGGTGTTTTGGGCTGGGTGTTGGAAGACATTTGTCTCACCTTCTTGAGTTTCTCCACCATCTCCTCGATGTTGAGCTCGGCGCTGTGCGCCACCTTGTTTTCCATCTGTGTCAGCCATTCACACAGCTCCCGATTCTTCTCATTGAATATGATCCAGGCATTCAGCCGGTCAGCAATCTCCTGCTTACGCAGAGACACCTGAGAGAGAGAGAGAGAGAATACATAAGAGATACTCTATGACAGCATCACACACAGAATAAGAATCTGACTAAAACCAAATGATGTGCAGGTCATGTATTTTACAACAAAATGAAAATGTATAAAAATGTACACTAAATTATTTCAAATGTTTTTTGCAATCAAATAAGAAAATTCTCAGCACAGTTATGCAATTAGAAAAAAAATTAAAAAATGTAAATGGTAGTATTAATACTTGTTGTATCAAATTGTTGTACTGCTTTTAATACTGATTTAAATCAAATAGAAAAAACATTGTTTTACAGTTCACTGGTGTCTTTACTGTAATACAGAATAACAATCATAGTAATCTCAGTAATGAGAAAACAAACAAATAAACAACAACCCTCAAAATAAAAACATGTTGAGAGTGTATTTCTGGGAATATATATATATATTCCCAGAAATACAATATATCAAAGAATATATCAAATAACTTTGATATATAAAATATAATTATATATATATATATATATATATATATATATATATATATATTTCTGGACCAAATGGGATGTAAAAAGGGTTTGCAAATACATTAATTAATTCATTAGTTCTAGAACAAATAAGTTAATTTTTCTTTTCAATTAATTAACTAATTTATTTAACTTTAAAGTAAGTAAGTGATCTAAAATATACTGTATGTTTACAGGTTCATATTAATAAATTAGAGACTAAATTTAATTTAAAACAAACAGGTTAATGTTGAAAATAAAAAGGGTATTCCAGTTACAGAGGAAAAGAATCAGATCTCCAAGAAAACATCTCTATGAACCTTGTCAAAAAGAAGCTTTTAAAGTTTCAAAATCCACACTAACTCAACAGCTGTGGACTTCATTGTTACCAGGCAACACCTCCACAACCACCACCCCCTACAGACACACACTCACACTCCGGCGTGTGACAGACACACTGAGGGTGATTTCCAAAACAAAGAGCTAAAGACTCCTGCTTCTATTCACTTCTCTGTGTCCTTCACTCTCTACCATCTGCTCTCTCCTTCCAGTGTCAAAGTCCCCTACCCACCCCAAAAAAACATGACCCCATGAGACTCCAGCTGACTGATCCAGCACCATATACAACAGCAGCGAGACCTCATGGGAGTGAGGCACAGGTTCAGAAAGTAAATCAATATATGGATCATAGATACCAGAACATGATACATCAGTAAACTTCACAGGAACAATGACTCCACCTGAATCAATGATCACTGCTTAAAAAACATTAAAACAAATCTTCACATCTGTTTCTTGGGTATATTGATGGTCTGCTAACATTGTATTTAACATAGCTGGAATTCCATTGAGCATGTTGTCTGTGTGTGTAGGTTTACTTAGCAGTAAACAGAGCAGTGTCCAAAAGTTAAATATGACAAAACATCCCTTTGAGGACATCCAGGATATTCTCAAATGTAAAATGTTTAAAGAATGAATGAAAGATATCAAATAATAATTATAATCAACTTTAGAAAACAACAATAAATTGCATGTCTTCATTTAGATAACTAAAGATGTTTTTAAATCAGGATGTTGTGTAAGGCAGTGGATGCTAAATATTTTAACTTTTCCACCTCAAAAATACATACAAATAGTACAGATTCATTCAACCCATTTTACTGTTAAAGATGTCCTTCAACAAGACACACACAACAAGATTTATCAGTCGGTTTAATGAGTGACAAACAGCAGCCAATGTTTAGTCACAAGATAACTTTAGGCTTTATATTTGTTTCCTCCATCTCTAAATGGAAGTGTACAAAAATAGTATTCAAATTAACTATGTGCCTGGGTTTACTTAGCTATCCTTTTGTGATAAACTAGAAGTTTGCTACATCTTAGAAAACCTCCTTTTGAGGACAGATGGGGAGCTCCTCATAGATATTGTATGTATATATATATATATATATATATATATATATAGTTGTATGGTAGAATATACAAAAGTCTATGGTATGTTTGTTAGGTAAACATGTTTGTGTCTTACCTTGAGGCAGAGTTCTTCCCACTGACAGTGCAGATGGTCCACTTGCTCCTGCAGGAGGAGGACGTCATCAGTAAGGATGTACTGGGACAGGTCCGTCTTCATGGTGCTGAGCTCGGAAAGACTGACGGCCCAGTCCTCTAAACAATCCTGAACCTCCTGCATAACATAACACGCCACCGTCACACACACATTCACGGAAAACACTGCCGCAAGTCCCAGTTCTGATTCATACAATCTCTCTCTCACCCTCAGGCCCAACAAGATTAAAGCCCACAGGACAAAGGGGGAGGGGCAGAGGAGACAGAGAGAGAGAGAGAGAGAGAGAGAGAGAGAGAGAGGGAGGAGGATAACAGCTGAATAAGCCTATAGCAGGGAGGAAGGGAAATCCAAAGTGTCATGCAACACAAACAAAAGCTGCTATGTGGGATTATTGCACAGGCTAACAGCTAACTGTTACCATAGGTAATTGGGTAACACTTTAGAATACGGTTCCTTCGTTAATGAATAACTACACAAGAACTAATGAGTAATACAATATTAACAATCTAGTAACTATTATTAACTAACAAGAAACTCTGATTAACGAACTAGTAAGTAATAGCGCACAGACGAAAGTGGTAGTTCACTATTAAGTAATCAATAACTACTATTTTTTTAATACTTCCCAGAGAACTACTGAAAAAGTTTATTAATAATCTAGTAACTACTATTAACTAAAAGAAACTCTTATTAACGAATTAGTAAGTAATAGCTCACAGATGAAAGTGTTACTAGATACTTCTGTGGGAATTACTAATTATTTGGATTCGTATTATAAAGTGAAGATCATTGGAACTAACTAGTAATTACTCAAGTGTTACTACATGATCTAGTCATGATTTGTGCAAATGTTTGAGATTTTTGGTGAACTTTAGTAACTTTTAGAAAATGTCTTTAGTAACACTTGAGTAATTACTAGTTAGTTCCAATGATCTTCACTTTATAATACGGATCCAAATAATTAGTAAGTAATAGCTCACAGATGAAAGAGTTACTAGATACTTCTGTGGGAATTACTAATTATTTGGATCCGTATTATAAAGTGAAGATCATTGGAACTAACTAGTAATTACTCAAGTGTTACTACATGATCTAGTCATGATTTGTGCAAATGTTTGAGATTTTTTGGTGAACTTTAGTAACTTTTAGAAAATGTCTTTAGTAACACTTGAGTAATTACTAGTTAGTTCCAATGATCTTCACTTTATAATACGAATCCAAATAATTAGTAATTCCCACAGAAGTATCTAGTAACACTTTCATCTGTGAGCTATTACTTACTAATTCGTTAATAAGAGTTTCTTTTAGTTAATAGTAGTTACTAGATTATTAATAAACTTTTTCAGTAGTTCTCTGGGAAGTATTAAAAAAATAGTAGTTATTGATTACTTAATAGTGAACTACCACTTTCGTCTGTGCGCTATTACTTACTAGTTCGTTAATCAGAGTTTCTTGTTAGTTAATAATAGTTACTAGATTGTTAATATTGTATTACTCATTAGTTCTTGTGTAGTTATTCATTAACGAAGGAACCGTATTCTAAAGTGTTACCGGTAATTGTTGAAGTGTGTTTTTATTACAGTATTTTATGATCATATTGCTCTTTTATAGACAAAATTATGTACATTTACAGTATAATATACTGACAATCACAAAAAATGTGGTAGAGAGAAAGCCACATGATGTATCAAAGTTCATCACAAGTAGCTTTTACACAAGCTGAGATAATACTAATATTGTATAGAATGTACACGCAGTGCCATGCACACAAATACAAAACACTGCTGTGGTAACAATCATAACACTAAATTAATGTCATAAATAAACATAACTTTAAGTATATGAAGTAACCCAGAGTACATAACTGCTAAGAAAAAACGGTAAGACGATTTTACAGTGTCCTTGTTACACATCTTGCATGTAGTTACTACAGTAATAACGGTAACACTTTACAATAAGGTTCATTAGTTAACTACATTAGTTAACATTAACAAAGAATGAACAATACTTCTCCAGCATTTATTAATTTTTGTTAATGTTAATTTCAACATTTCCTAATACTTTTTAAAAATCTTGTTAACATTAGTTAATACACTGTGAAATAACATGAACAACAATGAACAGCTAGATTTGTATTAACTAACGTTAACAAAGAATAACAAATACAGTAACAAATGGTTAGTTCATGTTAGTTAATACATTAACTAATGTTTAATAAATGAACCTTATTGTAAAGTGTTACCGTAATAACTATAATTTATGCATAATTACACGCAACTAACCATACAACAAACCTAATCCTAACCCTATTATAAGTACACGTAGTTAATTAAAGCTGCAGCAAGTAACTTTGGTAAACAATTTTTTGTTACTTGTTAAAACTGTCATTATGTCCTGGAAGAAGTTAGTCAGCCTGATAACATTTACCCTGAATTACAAGTGTTCTTTGAAACAGATGTAGACATCCCATCAGTAACTGATAAGCATGTACATTCAGTCAAGGTGTGGGGGCTAGGAAAAGAACACAGGGAATAGAGGAGATGGAAAGTGTTTCTACCAATTCTTCTGTTGTCCAAATACAAACTGTTGCCAAAGGACCAAGAGATATTGAGAGAATATCGCAGAGCTTACCCCCAGCACGCACCAATCTTTCTGAATTTAGAAGAGCATTGATCAGAAAAATGCATCTCTACAACATGTCATGGGCAGAAGTAACACAGCTGATGTCACAAATTCTAACTGAATCTGGATTCAACAGTTTTGAGTCTGCTGTTACTTCTGAACTGCAACATGCCAGTAAAGATGAATTGAGAGAGGGAGTTCTGAGAGCGTTAAAGGACACAATGGGACCCAAAATAGACTGGTCTAAAATCTCGAACTGTGTGCAAATAAAGGAAGAAACTGAGAGTGATTACCCTGAAAGGTTTTGTTAGTTGTTAGTTGATGATTCTGAAAGTGTGTTATTGGACAAAGCACATCTAGTCCGCATCTGGTCAGATGGCCTTTGTAGCCAAATACAGAAAAGCTTTGCCATTCCTAGATCTAACTTGGTCTAACAGAACTCTCAGAAGTCATTTAGACTGGTTGGCTGCATGGGAAAGAGATGCTGATGTTAAAGCCAAAGTCAACGCAGAGAAGCAACAGAGGGTTGTTATTACTGTGGTAAGCATGGACACTGGAGAAAAGAGTGTAGGAAAAGCAAAAAGAACTTTTGAGAAGTTAAAAATGTTGCTCAGCTCCTTCTCAGTCGGCTTGCTACTCTGAAGCAGCCATTCCCCAAGTCATTAAACTTGTGAGGCAGCTTGTTGAGTGCTCGTTTGGGCTGCGAGTGCTTGATTTCCCCAGTAACTTACTGTACACCAGACAAAAGACTTATTTTTGTTTAATAGAACAAAAGGAAAGTGACTGTCTCAGCTTTCTTTTGGGGGACACTGATTAAGTAGACTCACAGTCTTAAATGTTAATTTAATTAATCCCACCCCCTTGAAGTGTATATAAACTACAATGTAAAATTCCCTTAGTTAGACTTGGCTTAGATTTTTGGATGAAGCAGACTATAGCAATGCAACAGCAATAGAGAACCCTGCTTAAAAAGATACTTCTGAGTCTCCTGGTTTTTCAAACATGAAATGTCCAGTTTGATTTTTCACCGTATACAGTAAGGGAATTTACTGTTTGCCAGTTAACAGGTTATTACCGAAGCATTTTTGGACTTTTACCATCAAAATTAAGACTAGTAACAGTCTAGTTCTCTTCTTGGAGTTAGTGTACCTTCACAAGGAGGCGTTCTTCTTCCATCTCCTCTTGCTGATCTGGGATCAACTGCTTTAGTCTGGCTCGTAGCACATCCAGGCGCTGCGCCTGATCTGCTAGTCTGGTCTCACAGGTCTCCCACTTCTGTAAAATAATAAATAAATAAAATAAAAAAAACATATGCAATAGAGGCTGCTATAATGCTCTGACAGGTTCTTGATTTAATATTGTATCTGTAAGCCTCTTTTGTTTTGGTATGGGCTTGACCAGAGTTCTTATCAGTCAGGGAAAGCCAAAAATAATGCAGAGAAAACAATGAAAGCTTATGGATATGTGAAGGAAGAACTGGACACACAAACATATGGACAGGTGTCCAGATATCCACTGTGGAAGGTCAGTGTGCACTACATCAGTCCAATGTCTCAGATCAGATACAAATGAAAAGTTAAGCCAACACTAAGGGCAATAAAAACACCATACATACATGCACAAACACACCCACACACACGTGTGGGGTTATCAAAACAAACACAGATCTACATGTTACTCAGCACTGCACTGTACTGGAATACAAGTTCACTGATTCAAACCCATGTGTCCACACAAGACACAACTTACATACAGTATAATACATGTAAAACCCTATTATAATAACACATACTGCAGAGAGGAAAGTGCAGTGAACTGGCCTTCATTTTATAAGGTGATACATGAGAAATGAAGACTGACTAGGCACTGTGAGAAAGAGATAGAAAGGCATGGAGAGCTGTAAATCCCTAGACAGGCTTTATTGTAAACCCTTGAGCACATGACAAGTGAATGTACTCATGAACACACACACTGATTATGTTTTATATGTCTTCATATTATCTGAACTGCAATCAAGATAGATGAGAAACTGAGAATCAGACAGATAGACAGACAAACAGACAAACAGATAGATAGATAGATAGATAGATAGACAGATAGATAGATAGATAGATAGATAGATAGATAGATAGATAGATAGATAGATAGATAGATAGATAGATAGATAGATAGATAGATAGATAGATAGATAGATAGATAGATAGATAGATAGATAGATAGATAGATAGATAGATAGATAGATAGATAGATAGATAGATAGATGGAGATAGACAGACAGACAGACATAAAGACAGGCAGGGAAACAGATGGATGGATGGATGAACATTTTATGACTTATTGACCTGCATAAAATGCATGAAGACTTTTCAGGTCAGGAATACTGATATTAAAATGAATGTACTTGTGTGTGTGCGTGTGTGTGTTTGTAAAGGTCTGATCTGGATTAGTCCAGCTGTAGAATCAAAGGGAATGTAGGTCAAACTCAGCTGGACTCATTCCTGCACAAAACCAACAAAATATATAATACAGCATCACCTTTTTCTACACTCAAAAATACACACAATCCAACATTTTTGTTGTCCTGTAACTTTCTGGACTGGCATGTAATGGCGAAGTTTATTCCTGGTGAAATGAAACACATGGGATGGACAGTTAACAGGCTCTGAGCAGGTGTTTATCAGGGTGACAACCCATGACCTGCTATTTCCATCTAAATAAAATCGTAAAAACTCCAAGGGCGGGATTTACTTAGCTGGAGCTGTTATACAAACTTTACCCTCATAAATGCTGATATGCAGATATGATATCTGGAATCTAGAAAAAAACTTTTCAATTTGTTTGTGATTACTAGATAAGGATTCCACTAACATTAAAGAAACATTTCTAGATGATCAAATATGTCACAGCTAAGAATCAAACTAATTTAAATATATGTATATACAAATTAAGGACTTTTCAATCACTTTTTAACAATTACTTTCCCTGGTTTGGAAGAACCATCTTCTGGAATCAAGTCTGATCACACAAACCCACTCACTTGGCTTTATGGATTTCCCATGTGACCTTTGACATTCAAAATAAGGATAAGGATAAATATTGTGGGTGGCAACAGGATGTCTAAAGAGCTTAGCAATAAAACACAAGAGTAAGCTCATTCATAGGTCCCATTTCACACCAAAACAAACCATCTTACCTTTATGATGTCAGAAGTGAGTATTTTTCTTTTTCCTAGCATGCACTGACATTGCTCCCAATCCTCCTGCAGAGCAGCCAGGTCTGTCTGCAGCTGCATCTGCGTCTGCGTGTCACTCACTGAGAACAGCTGTCTGCCTACCTCCATCACACACAGATATGCAGAGATCGACCTTTGAAACAACAGCTCTGTTCGCTTTACACAAGGATAGAGAGAGAGAAAGAGAGAGAGAGAGGGAGGGAGGGATGGAGAGAGTGAGGGGAGAGAGAGAAATGGTTAAACAAATAAAAAACAAACTGAACCTTTTGTCTTTGGCAATTGCAAGCATATTGGTTACCTAACGTAACCTCGGTTCTCTCTAGATGAGGGAACGAGTATTGGGCAAGTTATCTTATCTATGAGCGGAGCACGGAGGCTGTCTCCCTGGTTTTCATCGACTGAACTGAAAATCGCTCAATACTCGTTACCCCTTCTAGAGAGAACCAAGGTTACGTTAGGTAACCGATACATTCTGTTACGAGAGGTTCTCTCGTATTACGTAAGTTAGCTTATGCTACAGGAACCCTTTGTCGACAGTGTGGGCACCAACCATCCACTTCATGAGTCCCAGGGAATCCCAGGGATTCCAGATAAGCGGGGAATAAGGCGGCCAGCAATGCGGGCCGGCACAAGTACATAAGCGCTCATAGGGAATACAGAGCAGTGCCACCGGTCCGTAGCGTACCATATTAACCCAATATAGTGCAGCTCAACCAGGAGAGCTAAGTTACGTAAGAGTACCCTGCGCAGAATCAGACCTGGACACAACGTACATCTCATTTATACTGACAGAAGTTTATCCTGCAGGGCGGGAACTTCCAGGTTATAGAACCTAACAAAGGTGGAGGGGGAGGCCCAGCCCACCGCCACACGTGTCATGAATTGAAATTCCGCTGGACCATGACGAAGCCATGCCTCTAGTGGAATGAGCCCTGATGCCCATAGGGCATTGTAGACCTATTGACACATTGGCAGCTGTGATAGCGTCCACTATCCATCTGCACAGGCTTTGTTTCGAGGCAGCGAGACCTATGGTGTTCCCACCAAACTAAATGAAAAGCTGCTCCGAGCACCTGAAAGGGGCGGAGGACGTAATGTAAGCCCTCAGCGCCCTGACCGGGCAGAGGAGATTAACATCGCTCTCGCTATCTAATGATGGAAATAACCTGCACTCTGAACGGAGTGCCAAGCGTGCCGTAGACGCCGGAGAAAACTCGGTGGTTGGCTGGTAAAGCTTAGGACCGGGCTGGCGTCTTCCACCATGATTTTGCCTGGAATCCGTTCGGATTTTGGTTACCTCGCGCCGAGGCGCTCTGCGGACCCGATCGACTCCTGTTCGGTTCCGGTGGCTGGCTTGGAGTCTGCGGCTGCTTGCTTGGACTACACTGGGTGCAAAGGCCCCGGATCCAGCCAAGTTTGCCCTGGTGATGTTAGATCGCTAGCAAACAAAACTTTCATCTTGAAGGACTTCTTTGAGTCGCGTGATCTGGATTCTCTTTGTATAACGGTAACGTAGATTCCGGTGGGTGAGTCGAGTGCTTTTTGTGAACATTTATCGTTTAACTGTTTGTACTTTAACTCCCAGAGGACGTCAGATCGTGGAGGAGGACTAGCAAAAGTCTATAAAACAAATTTGAAGTGTAAACAGCTTGCACTCGCTGTATCCTTCGAATTTGTTTGACTGCGTGGTGTATATGTAGGCCACCCAAATACAACAAGGATAGAAGACACGGAAGCGCCTGTAAAAAACAAGCTGAGAAAAATCGAGACCGGATCCATGGCTGAACTATATCACCCGCGCTCCCAGACGCAAGTGTAAAAGGGTGGAAAGAATGTGGAAGAGGGATAAACTTATTTCAGATACTGTATTTGGAGAGAGTTGGCATTCTTATCAAAAATTGTAAAAGCTGAAAAGACCAAGCATGTTTCTAAAATTATTTCTACAAATGGTCACAATCCTTGAGTTCTTTATAATACCCTCAAAACTATTCTTAATGTCTCACAATTCCAGTGCTTGGAGAACCCATCAAAAATGTGTGAGGAGTTTCTTCACTTTTTTATCCACAAGGTGTTGAGCATTAGAGCCCTTATTGGTCCACCTTTGAATTAGCCTGGCATTTCTGTAACCTGTTCTGCTGTTTTGAACCAGTTTGAGCCTGTTAGGGTAGCTTGCCTTTTTTTTTTTAGAAAAGATTATTGGTCAGATGAAGATCACTGGGTCCCCAAATGATGTGATTCTGTGACGATGCTGCCCTTCTGGAAAGACGCGGCCAGGCGTCTGAGCCTTCATAGCCACAGAGTCCAGTCCTATTCCTAGAAAACGAAATTGACTGGCTGGGGAGTAATGAGCTCTTAGTCCAGTTTACTGTGAAACCCAGGCTTTCCAGATGACCGAGAAGCACTGCTCTGTGAGATAAAAGTTCTATCTCTGACTGTGCCAGAATCAGCCAATCGTCCAGATTCGCTAGTTCATAATTCGCAAGCCCTGATTTCTCAAGGGGGCAAGAGTCGCATCCATGCACTTTGTGAATGCACAGGGTGTTAAAGACAGGCCGAATACCATGACGGTGTATTGATATACCTGACCGTCGAAGGCGAATCTCAAGAATGGCCTGTGATGGGGTATTATCTGAATTTGAATTGTCGTTCGGGCGAATATGCGCAAGGATTTTTTTGCTCGTAAGCATTTTGGTCATCAACGGTCTTTTCACAAGAACTTTGTTTAAGTGACTCAGATCTAAAATAGGTCTGAGGGCTCCGTCCTTCTTGGGTACGAGAAAATAACGTCTGTAAAAGCCTGACTTGCTCAGAGAAGGCGGTACCAGTTCTATGGCCCCTTTGCACAGCAGCTTCACTGTTTCTGCGCAGAGTAGATGTGCTACTTCCACATTCACTGCTGTTGCAATACCTGCTCGAAAGTGTGCTTCTGATCACGGTACGTGCTTTTACGTGCTTCTGATCGCCGTACTGCGCGGGCTTGAGAAACTGCACCGGAGTTATGGGCGAGGCACGATCCCTCTGTGCTTGAATACGCCGGCTCGCTGAGCAGTGGTGGCGGCTGTTTCATATATGACGTCCCGATTGCTATGAATGGGGAGCGTTTTGTGATCACTTTGTAATGCACACGCAGCGCCATGGGCGAAGTGTTTGTTAGTAAGCGGGCACGCGATTTAGACTCATATGTGACGTTCCGATCGCTTTGAATTGGATGATCGTTTTGTGAAAACTCACCCGAGCGGCACCCGAGGCAAAGTGTTTGTCAGTAAGCGTGAGCGCTCATGAGCAGGCATGCGATTTACATAATGTGACATCCCGATCGTGTGCAGTCGAGCAGGTAGCATTACCGGCTCGCTGGCTACCGAATACACCGCTGCAGTAACCTATTTCCAAGGACTGACAGGGCGAGATATTTCGACAGCGGTCCGGCCGTGGCTGGACTTAACCATCTTTTCCTTCTTGCTGCCGCTGGAAGTACTTCACGTGCTTGCGTTGCTGCAAGGACGGAGGCTGAGCTGGATGCTGGGTAGCGCTTCGCGCAGGAGGCTGATCATGTGAGCAGTCTGCAGCTGAGCTGGAGCGTCTCTCCTTAAATCCGTGACAGATGGATCCGGGCCGTTCTCCTTCCGCCTCGCATCAGGCGGTCTCCGTGAACAGCGTTTTCATCTTGCGTGATCCAGCAGTGGGTGGAGTGACAGCTTCAGCATTGAACACCTCGAGTCAAGCCCGCAGGGTTGTCATCGGGAGTTCTTCGCAGTAGACGCATTCTCCTGATGAACAGTGATGACTGTGTATGGGCCCAGGCAGAGAGCGCAGATCACATGGCGGTCTCCGGTGCTGGGTGGGGCTCGGCACGAGCCACAGGAAGTCAAAAGACGAAAAACGTCTCGTGCTCTTTTAGAAAGGGGGTGCGAACATGCACAGAATAGAGCTCAGAAAAAGGATACGTCGCCGGATAATGTAGCTTACACGGATGGCTGAAGGCGGCGAAGATGACCGGCTTCTTCAGGGACTGTCTAAGCTGGCATTTTTGCTTCTTCAAGCGGCGGCTTCTCTCAGAATCCAGCGATGCGAAGAGCTTCACTGAAGAGATGAAAATCACGGAGACAGCCTCCGAGCCCCACTTATATACATGAAGCCACACCCATTCTGGCGGGCTAAGACACGATGAGGGCGCGAACGCCCTTCATTGGATGTGATGTCACACCGGGCTCAGTGGTAATCCGCAGCAGTTGCCGCAAGGCAGCCAATGAGCACGCTAGACAGCCTGCTCTAGGTCTGCTAGCAGCTGCATTGCTTTGACAATCAATTTCTCAAAAAGATTAATATTTCCCGTAGCATAAGCTAACTTAAGCAATACGAGAGAACCTCTCGTAAGAGAAATAAGGTTTTAGTACACCAAAACAGTATAGAAAATAAATAAATTCATTAAAAAACAACAACAACAACAAAAAAAATCTATGATGTAAAATGATTATGAAATATTTCAAAGGAAATAATTAAGTTTTTGAGAATTATTACCAGAGGAGATAACTGCAAAATTTTAAATGGATAAAAATGGATAGAAATGTATATGCAATGTTTAAGGTATAGATCTATATATGCACCACTGTTAAAAAGTAAAATTGAAATAATTTCCTTTTTTTTGGCAAGGATGCATTAAATTGATCAAAGTGACAGTTATAATCTATATAACTAAGATATCTATTTAAAAAAATGTTTAAACACAGTTTCCACAAAATATTGACTTGCACAATTGTTTTTAATGTTGATAATAATAAGAAATTTTAGAATAAGACTGTATTAATTGCTGCTAAAAAACCCAGCTTTGTCACCACAGGAATAAATAACATTTTAAAATATATTAACATAGAAAACAGTTATTTTTAATAGTAATATTTCACAAAATTACTGTTTTTTTTTGTATTTCTGATCAAATAAATGGTGAGCATGCGAGACTTCTTTCAAAAATAATTAAAAAAATCAGTGCATATACTTTGTCTTCATCATTGATGATAGTGATATTTAAAAATCATCTTGTTACCTTCAGATCATCCAGCAAGAGGCACAGCTGCAGGACGCTACAGTGCGTGGGACTGGTAGGCGACAGGAGTGTGTGTGTGAGTGTGAGAAGTTTGCGGAGTTTGTGCATTGTGTGTGTATAAAGGTGCCATTGCTGTATGAGCCCTTCCACAAGAGCACGTCGTTGAGCCGCTCTCTGCACCGCCCCCTGCCAGTGCTCTCTCAGCTGGGACAGTTTTAACAAGAAGTCGCTCCTGAGGGCACAAAGATCAGTATATATGAGAGCAGGAAATTTCTAAAAATGTGTTTATGATGGAATGATAAAATACAGTATTACACTATCATTCAAAAGAAGTCAAAAACAGTAATATTGTAATATATTTTCAAATGTATTATAATTTCAAAACTTCAAACTTCATGTTCTGTTATAATATATTTTAAATGTAATTTATTTCTTTAATGGTTACATTTTCAGCATCATTACTCCAGTCATCTGGTGCACAAGAAATCTTGCTTATATTTATCGTCAATGCTGATAACAGCTGTATTTGTGTGGAAACCATGAAACATAAATGGAAATAGAAACAAAACAAAATAGAACAAAATAAAAATCTTTCGTAATATTTTCTAAAACGTGTTTTTACTATGACGTTTTGATCAATTTAATGCATCTTTGCTCAACTAAAAAGTATTCATTAATTCAATTAATTTCTTCAAACTTTTGAATGGTAGTGTATGTCACAAGCAGAGCTCAAAAAGCAACACAAGGTCATATTAATGCACCGAAACATGCAGAGAATCGTCACCTGTCCTCCACATCTCCCTTTTGCAACAGGAGGAGAGATTCACTGATCACAGAGTGAAGGATCTGATGGCCTAAAGACAACTCAGCCTGAAAACACTAGAAGAGAAGGAGAGGGAAAAGATAGATTTTGTGTGTTAATCGGATGATCCATGATCCATATGAGCAGCATTTGTGATTGTTGTACCTGGTGTGTGCATTGCTGTTCTCTTAGTCCAGGGTAAGTTGATGCAATTTCTACAGCTAAACTGTCCTCCATGCGCTGTAGGAAAGCCATCCAGCTCTCACATCTCTGCTCAAAGCTTTGCCGATGGAGTGAGGCTGCCTGCAACTCACTAAACACACATAATATACACATATTAACACAGAGTAAACACGCAATACCTTGTATATTGTCTCTTTGTTTTCCCATTTATAGACCGACACCTCTTCTGTCCCCATGTTGAGAGAAATCGGGAGTAAGTGGAGAGGCGTTGTGTGTGTTGTGTGAACATGTAGCTCTCCTAAACTAAATGTGACCATGCATTTACTCATCTTACCTCCACAAATACTGTGTAAACACTTGTATGTAAGTATTTAATCTCACTTTATTAAACCATGTCTTTGCTGATGATCTTCAATGATTGAATTAAACCACACAGATCATTATTGCTGAATTAAGAGTTAAACTTTCTTCTGCAATCTAGACTGGCAGCACAGCTGAAAGGTTTGTTTGAGATGAGCCCTCTACTGTACACACATTCATTTGCATTTCCTTCAGTCTGAGGCTTATTAATTTCACTTTTGGTGTGAAAGGGCTTTTTCATTATTAAAAAATAAACAAGCAAGGCCAGCCCAGGTGAGAAAAAGTAACGCAAAAGTAACATTACTAACTAACGCAACTAGCTACTGTACTTTTTTAGGAAGTAATGCAATAATGCATTACTTTTAAAAGTAATTTTCCCAACACTTAGTCTCACCTGCACTTCTCCTGAGCATGTGCCGAGGCCTGTGCCCACTTCCTGTTGAGGTGCTGTAGCTTCTGTGTCATGGGGTCACTAAGGGTCAGCCTGTAGCTGAGTGTGTTTAGAAGATCCAGATCAGGAGAGAGAGAACTGATCTCCATCAGACCCAACTATAGATAAGGAAACACAGAAACCCTCAATACTGGGGATGTCTTCCATAAAAGGATGTTAGAGATATGCGTTTGAGAGTTTATCACCTGAGATATGTCTGTGTGTTCACTGTACATCCTTTGCTTGCTTTCCCACTGTTGTAATTGTGTTTCGAGGGACTGGTATAGCCTTTCAAATTCCTCAAACTGCTCAAGATCCTCCTGGACTCACACATAGTTTCAATTGAAGGAACAGTTAACAGTCACCTTTATGTCTTCAGAAGACAGACTACTATTATGGTAATTTTATGCCGCTATCATGGTGTTTTTGATCATGAATCTATGCAAATTTTGTGTTCAGTGGATTCTTTAAACACTTCCAGGCTTATTTAAACACAGATGTTAAAGGAATAGTTCACTTTTAAAAATTTTTTGCTGATAATTTACTCACCCCCATGTCATCCAAGATGTCCATGTCATTCTTTCTTCAGTCAAAAAGAAATTAAGGTTTTTGATAAAAACATTCCAGGACTTTTCTCCACATAATGGACTTCAATGGGAACCAAACGGTTCAAGGTCCAAAAGACAGTTTCAGTACAAACTGCAAACTGTTCAAAGGGCTTTAAACGGTTCCAGACGATGAATAAGGGTCTTATCAACCGAAACGATCGCTCATTTAAAAAAAAAAAAAAGATTTATAAGCTCAAATGGTCGCCTTGCTCTGTCCTGTATTGCGCGTTTGTGACTCATGAACATATCTTTTTTCGTGTCATTTGGTTTATTCAACGAACGAAATGACGAATTGACTCGGGAAAAGATTTGTTCATTTTGATGAACAAGTTCGAACAGGAGAGTCACGAACATGCAGAACAGAGCAAAGCGACCATTTGAGCTTATACAACTTAAAAATTATTATATTTTTTTAATCTAAATGAGTGATCGTTTCACTTGATAAGACCCTTATTCATCATCTAGAATCATTTAAAGCCCTTTGAACAGTTTGCAGTTTGCACTGAAACTGTTTTTTGGACCTTTGGTTCCGATTGAAGTCCATTATATGGAAAAAAATCCTGGAATGTTTTCATCAAAAACCTTAATTTCTTTTCGACTGAAGAAAGAACGACATGGACATCTTAGATGACATGGGGGTGAGTAAATTATCAGCAAAAGTTTTTTTTAAAAGTGAACTACTCCTTTAACGTATATGAGTCTTACCTGCATGTGTTCAATTCGTCCTTTTAGAGTCTGTTCTAACTGCAGGTAACCTCGTGTTAACAAACGACATTCTGATCTGATGAAAACTGCATCTTCATCATCCACCTGTTCAATCAGATCTTTAGACGCTTCAAGCATTTCATGAACATCAGTCTGCAGAGTCTCTGAACCTTTCTGTAACATCTAAGAAAAGAAAATAAGGACAATGAGTCCAAAAGACATTTTACATTCTTTCTTGTAATGTATAATATTTACATCATAACAATTAAAAAAAATCCCAATGATTTAAATATCAATTGTGGTCTGAAACTTTTTGGACACCACTTTAGTTTGATTATTTTATAGTTATAGTTTTTTTTTTAATGAATGGTTGTCTGTGAATTTGCATTGTACTCACAGTCTCCATCTCTGCGATGCTGTGTGCGAGTTGTTTATTGTCAGCAGGTGTTTTGTTGTGCATGGCAAGCTGTTCTCTGTGGCGTCGGAGCTGCTCTGAGCAGGTGCTTCTCATATCCGAGTATCTCTGCCACACCTTCAGAAGACTGTGTGACCTTTTCAAGGTGTGTATGACCTTTTCCTTCATCTCTGACCACCTAGAGGGCAAAACACAGGTGAATAAGCTTGAACATTCACATACACATTCATATTGTTTTGCTGGAGACGTGTAAAGTTTAACCTTGATTTTTCTTTTTCTAGGTGCTCAGATATTATCTGGGCAGAGTCTGTGCTAATTCCACCAATAAGGACAGATGTTGTCTTGTTAAGATCCTCCCATTGTCTGTCACCCTCCTCTGTGTCAGCTTTTAAGACCTGTATGTATCATAAAAGTAAATAAATAAATAACTAATACAACCAAATGTAACATCATGGCCCGGTTTCACAGATGAGGCTTAGATTAAACCAGGATTAGGCGTTAATTTAATTTAAATAGCTTTATTAAACATGCCTTAGAAAAAATATCATTACTGGTGTGCATCTTGCGAGATAAAACAATGGCACTGACATATTTTAAGATATATCAATGCAAGTTGCTTTTAGTAAAAACAGCTCAAACATGCATTTAAGAGTAAGTTTATACGACAACGATATGCTTGAAATGGAGAAGTTTTTTCTTTGAGATTTCCGCGTACAGACAACATTCTACGAAAATAAAAATGAACGGCCAAAACGTATAAAAAGTTGTACGTTTTGTAAGTTGAAAATGGTTTGGTGTAAACACCCCCAGGGACACTTTTTTATACGTTTTGACCAGTTATTTACATGACAACGTGTTTACACAACAAACATTTTAACTTTTAAACTTTTAAAAACGCATTTTAAAGTGGAAGTTTTTGAAAAAGGTCTCCGTAATGGCGTTACAACAAAAACGCGAATCTCTGAAGATGACGTTATTCACATGCGTATTATTTGTGTTTCATAGCCATCTAATGGCATTGGCCTGGCAGCAGATTACGGGGTTTTGTTTAGTCATTTTTGTGGACCCGTTTTGACAATGGTGTCGTCTGTATGCGTAAATCTCAAAGGAAAAACTTTTCTGTTAAGCATATCATTGTCGTGTACCCTTAGTCTGGCATAATATGTCATCATACTGTCTGTCACCAATTAGAAATATCTTAGAAATGACAAACTATGATTGATTGACAGCACCTGTAGCTTATCAATGTTGTTCTGGAGAGCGCCGAGGGAGGGCAGAGGAGTGTGGTAATACTCTAGTGATTGGCAGATCCTCATTGTGTTTACAGTTGCCTGGCTCCTCCCACTTTCAAACTGAGACCACACCTTACACAGCTCCCTCAGGGTATTTCCAAGACCTTTACTCTAAAAAAATTACAAATAATTATTATTTTCCTTATTAAAGTTAAACATACACCCAAATGAGAGTTTTGTTTTGAGTCACAGGAAGTTTCTATACCTGTTGAGAAAGATATGTCAAAGACTGTGAGAGCTTTTGAGCTTTTGAGACAAAGTCTTTATCCCTATCCTCTTCATCAGTGGTAAATCTCCTCTTTCCCAGCTCAGTAAGTACAGTGAATTTGTCCTTCAATTTTTCCTCCAGTTCCTGAAAATGAGAAAAGATTACTCTAAAATGTAATTTAAATATATTTAAATCAAAACTGAAACGCTTTTAAAAAGTTTTTACTTTAGTCATCATGAAATCAAAATTGCATAAAATAAGCACACCATTTTTATAAATGATTTATTCATGCATATAATTCTTTTTTTTTTTTAAATTCATGTGCCCTCATAATCTTTAACAAAATAAATTTCCCTCCCTCTTGCAGAGACATCTCATCTCTGATGATGTGTTTACTGCCGTAAAGGCGGGACGACCTGTCACTCATATGACATCCTAACCATCCAATCAATTCCTGATGCATGGACAAAATCAGTCCTGTCCAACATTTTTTCCTTAAGCCCGTAACACACTTAAATATATATCACAATCTAAGGCTATTGCAACTTCTGTTTCATGCAGACTTATCATCTTAACAACCAGAAAAAATCAGCGACTCACTTCACATTCCTTCAGGCTCCTCTCAGCAAATGAGCGACTGAAGGGTCTTTCAGCCAATCGGATCCATTGTTTTTGACCTTTGACCCAGCGCTGCAGGATGTGTAGTTTGTTATCTCGCTCTGCTCTTATCCTCACCTGTTCTTCAACATGTAGAATCTGTGAAATACATTAAAATATAATGTTAATCTGTGTTGGTTACCTATGTGTTTTTTTTTTTTACTAATAAACTTAATAAAGTCACCTGTTTTTTCAGGTGAGCCTGTAGAGTAAGCCAGCGCAGACTGACATGTCCCAGGCTTTCAGCAAATGCTGTGTGTTTGTACCTGCAGGTGTGAGAGTCAAAACCGACCTGCTTCAGCTCACACTGATTAATATAGTCAACAGACATCTCCTGACATGTCATCTCTCTCTTCATCTCCTGGACAGAGAGAAAATAAGAAAGACCACATTGAAATTTTGTTGAAAGATTCTGAAAGTTAAAACTACTGTATATTGCCATCAATAAATAAAATAAATAAAGTAAAAATGTGTTCTTTGAAAAATCATCTGTAAACTGTTACATCTTTACTCTTCTATGAAAATAGAAAAAATGAGAGAAAAAGTTAATTACTCTTGTTTAATGTTCAGCCTTCATAATTCATTCTTTTTTGTACAGTATTTGCTGTGTGTTACTTTCTAGATTTTACTTTGTACTTAATTTACACTTTTTCATTTCACACAGTTAAGCTGCAAACGCTTTGGTGATGTAAATTTGCAGTTTTGTCATGTCAGTAAAGCACAATGAACTGAAATTGAAAGAGAACAAAAAAAGAGAATTAAATTTTCATATTTTTTTAGTTACTTTCATAATGTTTTACTTTCTGACTGCTTTTTATAAGAGTAGTCTACATTAATTTAATTACATTTTTTGTTTAATTTTATATTATTACTTACAGTAGCTCTGTTTATATTGCAAACACTTTGTTTTGTCATGCTAATAAAACATAAGAAATTGATTTCTTTTGTTGATTCATAATATTTTCCTTTTTGTTATATTTTGTACTTTACTATAATTAATTACTGATTTTTAATTACTTTTATATATTGTTTCACTTATATTTGCTGGTCATTTATTTTCAATTTGTCATTCTTCAAAATAAAATAATAATCAGTTATTTTAGGACTATTTTTTCATTTTGCATAAAATAAAATCCAAACCAAAGATCATCTACAGTATTTTATTTGTTACTGAAAATATTGATCGAGAGAACAATGTACCTGATAAGTTCTGAGCAGGTGTGTGAGCTCTGCGGCGGTAAATGTGCAGTGACCTTCTCGTTCAGCCGCCTGTAACCTGTTCTCAGCACCTGTAATCCAGCCACACACATCAGCCAGCAGCCCTTCAGGAGACAGGCTCCCCACCACACTCTGAGAAAGAGAGAGAGAGAAAGCACAGAGACAGATGAGAGTGATAGACAGAGAAGAAAGAAAACCGTGGAGCCAGGTGAGGGGTGACACGTGTAATCAAAGAAGAAAAAGGGGATGAGAACAAGAAAGACAGGCTCATAACAGATGAAAAAAGGACAGAGACTATTCCTCACAGACTTCATCAGCTGCTGAGTGATACATGGAATCATGGTTGCTTGACCTTAATGAGAAAAGTTTATAGCTGATGTTCCAAACTCAACTCATGGATATTTATTTTTCAACCATTCAGGGAACAGCTTGTAGTGATGCAGTACATGCTATAATTTCAGACAAATTGAAGTACAGACTAAAATGTACCTGGTGCAGTCTCTGTTGGACGGCGGGTATGTGTGTCTGTATCTCCACCCAGTCTTGCTCCACCTGAGACAGCTGGGACTGTAGAGTCAGAAGAACAGGGGACAGAACCATCTCTTGTTTCACAGACAAATCAAGTGCAGATGACGTCGCTTCCTCAGCGATAACACCTTCATTCGTGATGTTTGCATATGATCTCTCTGTGGTTGAAAGAGTTTCTTCTGAGGTGTTTTGAATAGAGGAAAAGTTGGTTTCTGAAGGAAAGTCTTCAGGGTCGTTTGAGGTGAGATTGCCAGTTTCACTTGGCTCTAGATCTTCAGAGATTGTTGTGTTTCCGGAGGGAGTGGATGTTCTTGGAGCACTAGAGCTTCTGCTGATCTTCTGTGTTTTAATGATATGTTCTCTTTCACTGAGGAACAGGATCAATGATCCAGAACTGATCACCGATGCCTTTAGAGCAGATTTCACCTCCAGCTCCTTAATGAATTCCTGTGTCAAAAACATTGCAACCACTGTTGTTAACGGTAACTAAAACAAAACATATTAAAATTGTATTAATCGAATGAAATAAGTAAGTGAAATAAAATATGAACAAGAATTTATGAAATAACAACTGCAATAAAATAAGTTGAAGTACTAGCATAACTAAAACAATATATATATTTTTAGATTAATAAATTAAAACTAAATAGAATTTAGAAATAAAATTTTATTAATTAAAAAACACATTTTTGTTTAGGGATTTAAAGCGTAATGAACTTTTTGAAGTGACAAAATTGTAGTTGCGTGGACTGTCAATGGAGGGACAGAAACTGCTCAGATTTCATTCAAATATCTTCATTTGTGTTTAGAAGATGAACGGAAGTCTTACGGGTTTTGGAACAACATGAGGTTGAGTAATTGATGACAGTGAATTGAAAGAGTAAAATATATAGAGTATATATATATATATATATATATATATATATACACTTTAAATCCTCTATTAGATTAAAATCTAGTCTAGATCTATTAGAATCACTAGTTGACTGACTATAAAGTGATGAAATTGGGAGAGGGCGTCCGCTTCCTGTTCAGCCAAGTTCAAATGATCTCTCCATGCATGCAGGCGATCTCTGGCTCGTTCTTTCCACTCATTCAAAGCCTCCAAATCGGTATGGTACCTGGAAAAAAAAAGTACAGTGGTAATATAAAATAGGCCTACTTTGTATTTATCCTCTGTCCTTTTCCATCCCTCAGTCCTCTACACATCTCTCTCTCAACTAAACATTATGACTCAAAATATTGTGATTTTAAAAGTTCAAATACATGGCAAGAATGTTTTGTTAAAAGTCAAACTTAAATGTCCCTACAACATTCATCTTTACCTGTTCCAAAGGTTCTTAAGATGGTGGGTGGAGTCTTGTCCTTGCTCCACCCTCCTCTTTAGTGCAGCCAATCGCTGTTCCAGGCTTGCTGTAGACACACCCAATATGTGTACAGGAACAGTGACTTCACTACTAGAAATCTGCTCCAGCTGTCTACGGCCCTCATCCAGAACCAGACCGATACGTGCTCTGTTCTGCTCCAGAACCGCTAACACACTCTATCACGAACAACAAGAAGAATTCAGGGATCTTCAAATATGCCTGCATTCTGATTTACTGCAAAAGTATATGTGCGTCAATATACTAAATTTAAGTTTAAACCATTACCTGATACACATAAATATTCTCACTGAGCTGCCCTTCAGTTTGATCCCACAGAGGAGTTATGGGAAGCTGAGTCTCTAACCTCTGCAGCAGTGTTGCTAACCAGGAATAATTTTCATCCCAATGAGTGCAAATCTGAAATACATCAATACATGTGTTTTAACTAAAAAAAAAAAAAAAAAAGCTGCCATTGGTCAAATTGGATATTTACTCTAACAGTTCCTTTTTTCGTCCACTCATCAATCCCATTTGTATGGAAGCTTGTTTCTGTCGCAGAATAAAAAATAAAAAAGGTAATTGCGACTTTTTATCTCACAATTTTGACTTTTTTTCTCACAATTGTGTTTACATATCACAATTCTGACTTTATATCTCAGAATTGCGTGATATAAAGTCGCAGTTGCAAGTTATAAAGTCAGAATTGCGTAATATAAAGTCAGAAATGCGTGATATAAAGTCACAATTGCGAGAAATAAAATTGCATTTTCATCTCACAATTCTGACTTAATAATTCCATCTTATAAAGTCAGAGTAAGAAATAAACTCGCAATTCTGAGGATTTTTTTCCCTTAGAATTGGACTTTTTAAATCGCAATTGCAACTTTATATCTCACAATTCTGAGAATAGATGAGATCTAAACTCTGAGATAGAAACTCACAATTGCGTGTTATAAAGTCAGAATTTCGAGATATAAACTGCAATGTATTTCTCGCAATTGTGAGTTTATATAATTCTGACTTTATAAGCAACAAGCAATTGCGATTTTATATCTCGCATTTGTAATTTGTAAACTCGCAATTGTGAGACAAAGAATTTTAAAATGTTTTATTTCATTTGTTTGTTAATTTATTCATAAATCCCAGTTTTTTTTTTTTTTCTTGGTTGATGCAGATTTCCATACACAAAAACTATAAGTGTCTGATTTCTTGATTCCCTCGATCTGGTACCTGCAGTGCGGAGTGCAGTACAGTGCCAACAGCCTGAGCCTGTTGCAGGGCACTGGACACTTGACGTTCCACCTCAGACACCTCAGTCTCCCAGCCAGAGGAGGCGCCGTCTGGGATCCGCACACTCAGTTGCTGCAGTGTCCGCAGGTGGGCACCCAGAGATCGGAAAAACACCTGTAGATTTACAAAGTTACAGAGATGAATGAGGGATTGCAGGCCTTGCTCTGTCTGAAATCATAATAGTGCTAGTGCATGATTCATGTGTACTGTAATGCATGTTAGTCATGCATTTGTGCTGCTGATAAATTTGTTTTAAGCGCTGTACATGTGTGTATGTGTGTGATATGTTTACCGTGTGTTTGCTGAGGTGTGTCTGGAGTTGAGCTGGATTCTTAAACTCCAGCTGAGAGGTGCAGGCGAGTTTCTCTCTCCCAAGATTCAGGAGCATCTGCAGACCCTTCAGTATTTTTTCAATCATCTGCTGTTGATCGAGACTCCACTGAACAGTTCCACAGCGCTGCTCTAGATCACTCCAAACACTGTCCAAGACCTCCTAAAAAGAGTATATGTACTCTGTACTGTATATCATTATATATGTATATCATTTCTTATTGTAACCAATGTTGAAAACAGTTGTAGTGCTTAATAATTTTTGTGGAAACCATAACACTTTTTTATTTTTATTTGATGAATAGAAAGTACAAAAGAAGAGCTTTATTTGAAATTATTATTATTAAATTAGAGAGCTGGATCACTGCTACATAGGCTGCCGAAGGGATCGAAACTTGACGGCCCAGAAAGTCAATGAAGAAAATGTTTAAATATTCCATGTAACAACAGTGGCTCAACTATAAGTTTATCAAGCAACGAGGCCAGGCCGTCAAGTTTCGATCCCTTAGGCAGCCTATGTAACAGTGATCCACCTCTCAAATTTAATCAAAAATATCTTCATTTGTGTCCCGAAGATGAACGAAGGTCTAACGGGGTTAGTACAGCATGGGGGTGAGTAATTAATGACTTAATTTTCATTTTTGGGTGAACTAACCCTTTAATAGTCAATATGTATTCCCTAATCTAACATTTTATTCTAACATAATAAATTTCAAATTTGATCAATTAAATGTGTCCTTGCTGAATAAAAGTATTATTGGTAACATTTTACTCAAAGCCTTTATATATAATGCATTATAAAAGTGTACGGCAAAGTGTAAATGTGTAAGTGTTCATTTTATAATGCATTGTATGTAATCACAGTTATAATACATACTAATACTTATGTTATGCCTTTAGAAAGTATAATGCTTTAAAACACGACAAACAACCAATTTCAGATGTATCTGCAAATATTATAATGCATTTTAAATTTATGAAAATGTATTTATGAAAAGATTAAATGTAGTATAACATAATACATTATACATAAACGGCTTTAAGTCAATTGTTAACATTATTTTTCAACAAAAAAATGTACTAACCCCAACGTTTTGAACGGTATGTATATTTTGTTTGTATACTGTGTGAAAAATGTCTATAGGTGGCATACGCTAATGTTTCTGAAAGTATAAATATATTTATAATTCATAGAGAAAAATCAAATGTATCATTAAAAACTACACTTGCAGCATTTACTGTACATAACATTATATTTGTTACACAGTCATTAAATCTTAATTCTACTAAATTCTGATTTTATGAATTATGTCTCATGCTTACTAGGTACGGAATTGGAATTCAAACTCGTACCTCCAGTGTGCTAAGCTGCTGTGTGAGGGATGAAGGCTGATCTTGACTCTCTGACTCGTCTCGGAGTTCTGCAAGCTTTCTCTCGCTCTGCTCCACTTCCTGTTTGCGTCCAATGACAGCCTTCACATGCAAACACAGGTACAACAAAGGTCAAAGTCTCAGACTTCAAGCTCAATGAACAGTTAGAAGAACATCAATGTTCTAATACACCCCTGGAATGATGCTTGTCTAATCAAATCAGTGGATCAGAACTAATAAGAAAACTAAAGTGTGTCTGTTCCCAGTGCAATAAACCCTGACGGGCACAATGAGCCTTCAGGGGAAAAATAAAATGCTAGTAAATTGTAGAAACTTTTAAAATGCAAAGAAGTAAAGTGGTTCTGAAGTTAAATGTACAATGAAGACATCAGCAATTTGTCCTGAATATATGTTGAAAAATGAGACAGACATTTGAGAAGCGTTTATGGCTTGTCTCTTTCAGATATTCAGCACGCTGTTATTAGTAATGTTTAACAAATCTTCACATACTCATCCCCAAGTGTCACAGCCAGGCATTGTTATTCACAGGCGCTTGTGCTTACCTGCAGCTGTGTGTGAAGATCATGGTGAGTTTCTCCGTTAGTTGTAGGGAGAAGGATTGGCGTGTTAGTTAGTACTGAGTCATGCAGGTCTTTCACTCTCTTCTGCAGGGTTTTACACACAAGAAAACATTACATTTAAATACTGGACAAAAAAGGCATAAAATAAGAGTAGATTTAAAATATTTCCTTCTATCTTGTCTTAAATGCAGTGACAGAAGTATGGGATTACTGTAATCATACAACTCATTATGTTTGACATTGTGATAACAGAGGTTTGTGGTGTTTTTTCTTCTTCTTCTTGATTACCAACAAGTGAGTAGTTGTGACAGTTATGAGGGTGAGACATCTGAGGGTTTGGGGTGTAAAAACTTGCTAAAATGTAACTGCTGACACATAACACTGTAAACACATACAGTAAGCATCAATTTTCTGATCTACTTAGTGTAGTCTAACATAATCTGCAGGGGAATTTTTAAGTGGCTGAACATCCATCTCATTAGTTTGTTTTGGTAATAAATACATAGACGCAGACGGAAAGCTGACCTGCAGCTGAGTCGAGTGATTTATTCGCTCCTGTAGCTGCTCCTGTTTTTCGGCCAGAGTCTTTTGAATGTCACATACACGATGCGTCAGCAGGTCAAAACAGGTGGAGGATTCCTCTGAACTCGAACCTAACAACTTTATGACCTCTGACCCCTGGGAGGTCAATATGGCACCCAAGGAGCTCAGCTCTGCAGACAAACTCTATGAATCAGAGAAGAGTGAGGGATGAATGAATGGATGTATGAATAAACAGATAAATGGATAAACATAGATAGATAGATAGATAGATAGATAGATAGATAGATAGATAGATAGATAGATAGATAGATAGATAGATAGATAGATAGATAGATAGATAGATAGATAGATAGATAGATAGATAGATAGATAGATAGATAGATAGATAGATAGATAGATAGATAGACAAATGATGGATAGATGGATGGATAGATGGATAGATAGATAGATAGATAGATAGATAGATAGATAGATAGATAGATAGATAGATAGATAGATAGATAGATAGATAGATAGATAGATAGATAGACAGACAGACAGACAGACATACAGATAGACAGACAGACAGACAGACAGACAGACAGACAGACAGACAGACAGACAGACAGACAGACAGATAGATAGATAGATAGATAGATAGATAGATAGATAGACAGACAGACAGACAGACAGACAGACAGATAGATAGATAGACAGACAGACATACAGATAGACAGACAGACAGACAGACAGACAGACAGACAGACAGATAGATAGATAGATAGATAGATAGATAGATAGATAGATAGATAGACAGACAGACAGACAGACAGACAGACAGACGGATGGATACCTGTAGCTGCTGCAGCTGGTTTAGTCTGTCAGTGTGTGAGGTTGCTGGCTGAAACTCGAGAGTGTGTGTGAGAGAGCTGAGAGTGAGATTAACTCCACTCAACACTTCAAACAGACCTTCATCCAGAGACTGATGGTCCTGCACACAAACACACAGAGAGATCAATTCAATATGATTCTGTTATCTCTGGGCTGGATTGGTGTGTGTTTATACGTATATAATGCATATGTGTTTGTTATTGACACCTGCGTAGCTGCTGCGTTTTGCAGTTCTTTAAGTTGTGAAATGTTGGATTGAATCTCCTGCAGACAGAGAGAAACAGCAGCTCCACTCCACAAACACACCGATGGAGCAAGGATCTGTTCACACACACGCACACACATGAATTTGATAACATAAATTTGAAGGTTCTCTGATAAAAAATAACACTCTGATTCAATAACAATTAATATAAAACAGAAACCACAGATTGCAAACAGCCAACCCCCAAAATACAGTAGAATCAGAATAATTTAAAACTGAAATATTCATATTTATAGTAAAGTCAGGTGTGTTCAGACCTCAGAAGAATCCTGATCTTTATCTCCATCTTGTTCAGTCTCTGCTGTTTTGGTCAGTCTGCTGCAGAGATGTGTCCACTTCCTGTGGACTGCTAACTCTACTTCCTGTCTCTTGTCTTCATTCTCTTTTGCTGCCAAAGGCCTGCAGACAAACAGAGAGCATCATATTACAAAGAGTTGGCATATATTTGTGCAAATAAGTACAGTATGTGTATTTAGATACCCTGTAAATGCGTCTGTGCTCTGGTTTTGTGTTCGGGCTTTGCTGCACTGAACTGCAATAGCTTTAGTTAGATCCCTCTGTTCATTCAAACCATGCTCCAATTGCTGAAAAAGAGAGGGAAAAAACACAGTGAGAGATAATTATGGAAGATGGACTGACATAACATGTGGTAGTCTTACAAGCATTGATAGGTATACAATAATGTGTATGAATTTATAGCTTTAATGAAGTTATATTGCAGCTTTTATCGCAAATTAAATACCTATATATATATATATATATATATATATATATATATATATATACATACATATATATACATTAACCGGTAATATATTGCTGAAAATAAAATCCTGGTGGTATTTATAGGTTCTTATTTTATTGGATATTATATAATCTTTTTAATTATATATATTTTTTAATTATATATATATATATATATTTTGATTATATATTCTTATTAATATTGGAAGGGCAAGAAAAAATCTGATCCCATTGGGCTTGTAAAAAAATCATTATACTTGGGCCTTGTAGCGATAGTTTAAAAAAAGAGTATGTTAGAAATACTAATATGTTAAAGTGTGTGCATGAATGTGCGTGTTACCCTTTGTTGTTGAAGGCTGCTTTGTCTGAACAGTTTTGTTCTAGAGGAACTCAACATCTCTTGCACACTACTGCTGCGAGTCCTCCTGGCCTGTAGGGGGCTCTGACTCTCAACACGCACCTACAGAGAGAGAGAGAGAGAGAGAGAGATAACCATAGATATCTATATAAAGGCTAGATATCTCGTTCGCACTGCTAGCCAATGGAGGTCGACGTCAGCACCAGGCGGCCATCTTGTCACAGGCAGCTCGCTCACTGGTAACATTGTTTTAAAGGTGCATGTACTTTTTAAATCACCGTAACTTGCTCAATTTTCTACCGATTTTCAAACGGTCTGGTTTGTTATAAACGGCAGAGATGTAGTTATGATACTGCATACTTATGAATAATAAGTGTATAAATAAATAATCATCCAGAATTATAGCCACGTTAATAATGTTTGTAAGAAACCAAACCGTTTGTAAATCCGTCAATATTTCAACGAGATAAGTGTAATACTTCCATCAGATACCACAGAGCCCGCCAGAAATCTGAATCATCATGACAGAAATCGTCATCACTGTCTGTGACAAGATGGCCGCCGGTGATGACGATAAATACTCTGCCGTGAGCAGTGGTGGAATGTAACGAAGTACAAATACTTCGTTACTTTACTTAAGTACATTTTTCACTTATCTTTACTTTACTTAAGTAGAATAAATAGTGCATACTTTTTACTTTTACTTCGTTACATTTTGCAGCAATATACTTTCTACTCCACTACATTTCTACAACTTCTGTTACATTTTCATTACATTTCCTGATCAGTTTTTTCCCCTGCCAAAACGTAAACGTTGCACGTTTGTCTCGCCAGTGACGTTTGGTTGCCATAGATACATCAACTAAATGCGTCTTGCACGCAGTGTGTTTATCGTGCAATTTATACGCAAAATTTGTTTTTACATGCTTAGGAAACACACCGTGTGTAATATACGTTTGGTTAGGATTATGGCAAGCCAAGAGGTTCAGAATTACACCATAAATTAATCGCGTTTACGGCCAAACATAGTTATTAACATATAGTAAGGATATGGCTTATTGCCTAATTGCAAGCTTGTTTCAGAAATGGTGACAACAACTTTTTTCCATCATTATTGAACATCATTATAGGAGTATTAGGTTCAATGAGTTAGAATTAAATGTTTTATTAATCATTAGAAAATAGTCATTAAGAGAATCAATTATTATGCAAGTACTTTTACTTTTAATACTTAAAGTACATTTAAAATCAGGTACTTTTTACTTAAGTATGGTTGTCATTGTGTTACTTCTACTTTTACTAAAGTAAATATTTATCTGGTTATTTGTACTTTTACTTAAGTACTGAGATTCAGTACTTCCTCCACCACTGGCCGTGAGACATCTAGCCTTTATATAGATATCTATGGAGATAACACCTCAGACAGCCCTATTTGGAATATCTCAATCAAGGCACTTTGCAGCGTCTCGCTAGCAACTATACCGGATTTAATACCTCAGAATCTGCAAATGTGAAAATCGATCACTTTCACTAATGATCACTTTCTGTCATCACATCAATCTGTTCATTAAGTTCCTCAAAACACCTGGATTACACTGTCCCCAACCTTAAAAAAACAGACAATAAAATTTCAGGGTGTGTTAGTGTACGTGTGTGTACCTGATCTTCGCTCTGTCTGTCTTGAAGCTGTAACTGCACCGTCACCAGTCTGTTCTTCAGCAGCTGGAGTTTGCTGTTGAGCCATTCAGCCTCGAGTTGCTCCTGTTCTTTCAGTCCACATGCAGGAAGAATGGAGATCCTCTGCTCAATCTCCACCAGAATTGTCTACATAGACAATTACAAATCAACACACACTCATACTAAATTCTAAATCACTCCAATACAACTCATAGTGACAACAAGAAGTTACAATAAGAAACACCCATTGAGGTTGAGGTTCAGGATAGAGAAAATTCGATCAATCAGTAATAAACATTAAAGGTCAGAGTCCATCTCAGAAAATGAGCTAGCATGGCTGTGAGGCTGGTGACAGGTGTTTAATGCCCTGTTTTACACAATACTGAGTCTTAGAAAAACAATTTTGAACAAAAGTCTCATTAATAATCCAATAGACGAACTTTAGTTTGGGATTGGTCAGTTTGTTCTCCAGTACATCCTGCAGCAAACACTGAGTGCAATTGAGTGAACAATTTCTGATTTCCAGCACAATTTGATGATGATTCCTTATCATAACTTAAAGAGACAGTTCATCAATTCTGTCATAATTTACTCATCCTCATTTTGGTACAAACCTTTATTCTCTGGAACATAAAATAAGTCAATGGTCACCAAAATATATATATATATTTTTTGTGTAAGAAACTTAATGGTTTCAAACCAGGTGAGCAAATGATGACAGAATTTCAATTTTTGGGTGAATTATCCCTTTAACACTGTCTTCACCAGAACCAAATGTATACAAATGACCCAAAGGCTGGTTGATTTGGTTTTTTTTTTTTTTTTTTTGGTGTGTTTGAGTGGTAGTTAAAACATCTTTCCAGGTCAGTTTGCTAGAGCTCAGCTGAAGCTCTGAATCTTTGATGAAGGAGTCAGGTTACACACACTCTCACATGCACTCATTCATTCACACGCACGCGCTCACACACACACAAAGGCGTGAAGGGTACTGTATATCTGGCTAAACCACTTTAAAGTGACGTCACTTTCTAAATATACAGAATAAATGATGCACATCATATCCTGTTGCCCATTTTCATTGTGGTATACAAAGTAAATTTGCATGGTCAAAGTCTAGCATGACCACACCTAGTTTTAAAGCAAACCTCATCTCTAATATCAGCTCTAACTGCATTAAAGAGATGCAAAGTTCAACAAATCAGAAGAGCACAAACATCCATATTCCTTTTGGGCTCTAAGACACCGAAAAAGATCAGACAGGCAATTTCATTTGAACAGGAAATATATGAGAAATATACTTCTAAGATAACTTTACTGATAAGACAGATTTATCGCCAGCTATCTCTATTTAATCTGAGTGAAAGTAAACACTCAATAACTGAAGTATCCGCATAGAGAGATTCCTTAAGAAAAGAGAAGTCAAAATTCATGACGCATTGACACACTGATGCTTCTGAAGTAAAAAGCACAGACATGCTCATGCATGCCATGTGTATAACATGTACATGTGTGTTTAAAAGAGAATAAAATAGGTCGAGAGATAGAGAAAGGAAAGAAATAAGCAGGCATTGATATGTTTTCACTCCACCCCAAAGGTACATAACAGGCTCCTATTTTTTTTGGTTCATTGAGCCACTGTCAATGTACTGACTTGCTGTACATTTAGATTTCCAAAGAAACAAACACAGATATCAGAAGATAACTTCAGTGATTCAGCACTGAAAATAAACTATCCATTAGCAAATAAGATAATAAAATATGTATATTTTTATTTTGTTACCATAGTAACTGAAGTCATCTAATCTAATCCAATCCAATCTATTCCTGATTGTAATTCAGCCGGTCAGTATTTCTGTGCACAGCAACTATTATTCAAAACAAACATTCAACTTTCAGTCTAACCAAATTTAAACGAAAAAATACGTTTTTTGACATTTGAAAATCTACGGTTTTAATGTTTATCACTGGGTCATCGGATAACACTTTGATCTCGGAGTAGTAAAAGAGTTTACAGCTGTAAAACACTGCAGTAAAAGACAAGAAAATGAAAAAGAAAGTCATAAAGAAAAGGAGAGAGGCTTGATTATATAGAAGAGAACTGAATTCTACAGCAAATTATAATGAAATCTTTTAAAGTTAAAACAAAATGAACAGAAACTTTAGAAGATACTTTGATACAGAATCATATCTCTCTATAAATGTACAGTAATGCTCATAGCAAACAACTTTACATGCAAATATATCAACATGTATAATGTGACAAATCTCACTTCCTCTTCTGCCGAGTCAGCATTTCACAACAACAGAAGGAAGAGGATATATACATATGTGTGTGTGTGTGTGTGTGTGTGGACACTGCCCGTCCAAAAAAAAAGTCGTTTTTTGTATTTAAGTAGGCAAATGCTTTAGAGTCTATGATTGGATCATTATTGCTGCTATTATTATGTTTCTAGCATGTTATATGTTTGCCAACAATTCTTATAACCCTAATTGATGGAGTGTGTAGCTTTTCATTTCAATAAACAACCATGTTGGAAAACACATCATGGCCATATTCCAGGATGACAAAGCCAAGATTCATCAGACTCAAAGTGTGAAAGAATAGTTGGGAGGGAGCATGGAGAATCATTTTCACACAAGAATCGGCATCTTAACTGAAAGTCTTTGGGATGTGCTTGAAGAGACTTTACAGAGTGCTTGACTCTTGCTTTGTCAATACAAGATCTTGAACAAAAATGTACGCAACATGTATTTCCATCAAGAGGTGCATCGATTTTTGTTGCCAATTCATGTGTGAAAATGTTTGTTGACATTGTCATCCTGGAATATTGCCATGATGAGTCTTCCCACATTGTTTAAAGCAGCTCTATGCAGTTTTTTTTTTTTTACCTTAACTGAATAGCTTCAGAGTTATTGCAATGGTTATATGACTATTTTTGGGTTGAAATGAGCTAGCAGGTCTCGCGATGTAACGAATTGCTTTACATCAAGAAAGATCTGCTAAAATGAGCATCAAACAGAAATAACCCGTCACCGTATACATGTGGTGTTTGAGGCGCATACAGTACAGACTGCCGACAGTTTAACAGGGCGCAGCTCTTAAAGGGGCCACGCCTTATTTCCAGTCGTTACAGCTTCCATCCCACTGAACAGGTACTGGTATACAGGGGAAGGGGATCAGGCCGTGAGTGCAGAGACATCTCTGCGTGAGTGCAATTTACGACAGTGCAAGTACTCCACAGCGACTCTAGGGGTCACAGTTTGACAAAAACGGGAATCTTGCAAAGTGCTGCTTTAAGAAATGAAAAGCTACACACTCCATCAATTAGGATTTAAAGGGATACTCCACTTTTTTTTGGAAATAGGCTCATTTTACCACTCCCCCAGAGTTAAAGTCCCCGTGAAATCAAAATTGAACCTATTTACTTTGTTAGCGCATATTACTAGTCTTGTGGTGAACTTGTTTTACCTTGGTAATCTTTAATCAAAATCTGAAAAGTAACTTCCGGTCTGGAACGGTTTCTTTTCCTGATGACGTAGGTTTCACAGTTTGGGTGGGGAAACGCTTAACCACTCCCCTCAAACCGTTAGTTTGCTATGAGCGAGAGATGGAGAGGAGGAGCGCTAGAGTAAAACCCTGCCCTCTGTTCAATATTCCGTTTCACTTGGAAATACGTCACAGCACTGGAGAAAAATCGTTTGCAACTTCCGGTTCACGGGGACTTTAAACAGTTGAGTTTTACCGTTTTTGAATCCATTCAGCCGATTATCTGATATTTAGAAGAATGTCAGTAACCAGACAGTTTCTGGTCTCATTGATTTCCATATATACTATTGGAGTCAATGAGACCAGAAACTGTCTGGTTACTGATATTCTTCTAAATATCAAAAAATCGGCTGAATACATTCGAAAACGGTAAAACTCGACTGTTTAACTCTGGGGGAGTGGTAAAATGAGCCTTTTTCCAAAAAAAGTGGAGTATCCCTTTACTGTTGCCAAATATACAGCATGCTAGAAACATAATAATCACACTGCAAAAATGACCCAATAGAATCTTAAGCATTTGCCTATTTAAATACAAACAGCGTAATTTTTTGGGGGGTTGGGCAGTGTACAAATCCAAAAAATCCAAAAATACTACAAAGTGCAAATAACAGAATTACTAAATAAATGAATTATATATAAAATATATTTGACTATTTATTTGCATATATTAGTCATGTGCAGAGATAAATCAGATATGAAAGGCATGTGTGTGACATTACCTGGCAGGTGTGAAGTTGTTGCTCAATGCTGTGCTGCATGTCTGCGTCCCGAGCTTGCCATCTCGACCCCTCCAGGCTGACCTGTGCTCTCTCCAAACACTCCTCCAGCTGTTCCGTCCTCTCACGACAGGCATGGAGCAGCCCGTCACCGGACAGACATCCAGCAGAGTCCGCCTGGACAATCATACAACAGCAGCAGCTCAGAGACCAAAGAGTAAAGGTAAAGACAGGTGTACTGAGAGAGAGAGAGAGAGAGAGAGAGAGAGCACACCTGCTCTGGCTGACTGCAGGAGAAACACTAAGTTCACAGTACACAAACTGTCACACACCGGGTGTCTCCACTGACTCAAACTTTCACACTCTCACACACTCTGCTTTCTTTCTCTCTCAGTTTCTGTCTCACACTGGTTTAACCCTTTTGTTTGTGTTTCTCTGCCCCCGGTGCAGCCTTTCTCTTAGTAAACTGTCTCAGCTTTCATTTGTCAGGTGGCTTCTCTCTCTCGGTCTGTCTGTCCCTTGTTTACTCCACCCACCTGCGGCTACAACTACTTCCTGGAATGTCGTCACTTTCGAGGGCAGCTTGTGTGACAGAACACACTCACACACAGGAGGAACTATACTTTTGCCTTGTACTGACTCAGTTGACCTAGATTATTTTTCATCCTTTATACTCTTCCATTACACTAGTATTTCTTTCATTTCTTTCTAACTTTGGAGAAAAAAACTGCGTTTGTCTCTCTCAGGGGTCACAGAATATCTTGTTTAAAATATTGATATCACTGCAATTCATTGAATATACTGTTTTCTTTCAAATCAGAAATATAGCATATTCAGGAGTAGGGGGCAATGTAAATGTAATGCAATGTAAATGTAATGTAATGTAATGCAATGTAAATGTAATGTAAAATTCAAGAATCAACCACAGAAAAACTTATATTGGTAGACTGCTTTTCTGAATATTGGGGGGAACGTGTCCCCCTCAATGTCTTTCGTGGTTATGGGTCATATACTACATTAAAAAAAACGTATTTTCATAACAAAACAAAAATGTTTCCCAGTCCACAAAAATGTTGCAATGCTTATTTTGTAATTATACAATTTTTTGTGGACAGACTAAACTCTTAGCCTACTTAACAACGGCTATTCTGTGTTTAGAAATTGTGAGCTATTGAGAAAGAAGATTTCCTGCAGTAAAAAATCTAATAATGACATTTTTTTTTAACTTTAGCTCATTTCATATGCAAAGAGGCAGTGTTGTAGTACTCGAGACTCGGACTCGTCTCGGACTCGGTCTCGAGACCATATTTTAATGGTCTTGGTCTTGTCATGGACTCGTGTGCATTCGGACTCGGAATTGACTCGTATTCGAACATTTTTTTTTTAGCACTCAGACTTATTCCCGAGTCCACTCGAGTTCAATTCAAAATATTTTTCATGATTATTAATGTATGTTAATAAAATATTTCTTTAAATTGATTGACACACCCAGTGATTGGTGATTTTCTAGTGCGCAACTGCGCATGACAAATTGTAATAAAATTACTTTTAACACCACCTACTATGTGGCTTTTTTACCCTAAACTGATCATATTTTTTAAACTCTAAGTAAATTCAGTAAAAAAAAAAAGGATTTCTCTAAGTAAATAAAAGTAAATTAGGTAATCAACCCTCACTGGTCTCGGTCTCGACTCGGACTCGACCATCTCTGGTCTTGGACTCGACTCGGACTCGACTCTCTATGGACTCGGTCTTGACTCGGACTCGACTCTCTCTGGTTTCGGTATCGACTCGGACTCGACCATCTCTGGTCTTGGACTCGACTCGGACTCGACTCTCTATGGACTCGGTCTTGACTCGGACTCGACTCTCTCTGGTTTCGGTATCGACTCGGACTCGACTCTCTATGGACTCGGTCTTGACTCGGACTCGACTCTCTCTGGTTTCGGTATCGACTCGGACTCGACTCTCTATGGACTCGGTCTCGACTCGGACTCGACTCTCTCTGGTTTCGGTATCGACTCGGACTCGACCATCTCTGGTCTTGGACTCGACTCGGACTCGACTCTCTATGGACTGGGTCTTGACTCGGACTCGACTGTCTCTGGTTTCGGTATCGACTAGGACTCGACTCTCTAGGGACTCGGTCTTGACTCGGACTCGACTCTCTCTGGTCTCGGTATCGACTCGGACTCGAGTGAGGTGGTCTCGACTACAAAACTGCAAAGAGGGCATTTACATAGATGTCTAGAAGGCAAAAAAAATGTCTTTTCAGTTCTAAGGGGAAGAGAGAGAAGGGAAAATGATCATAAAGAAACTAAATTATGACTTTTTGATAAAAATAAAAAAAACACAAGTGGATCTTAACTGAAAAAATATGAAATATTTTTTATGCGTATGGGTGGATTCCTTACTTTCTGCAGTTAATGTTTTACACAGAGAAATAGTAGTAATACAAAATATTAATAAATAATGCGTTGAGGTGTTAATTATTAATAATCAACAATTAATGGAAAAATATTATTTTTTGAAGGAATCACCTAGTTGCAAAGGTAAATTCCTGTCACTGAATCCAATCCTTGACATTTGAGACTGCAAGAATAGCATTGAATTAGCTATTTTAGTTAAATAATAAATGAAAATAGTTATTTAAATAAGTTAAATAAATGAGCATTTTCTCCTTTGTGTGAGCAAAGAGAAATATGCAGATAAAATGCAGCACACACCATTTGAAGTCAAGCGGTGAGTGAGTTGATGAACACAAGGTCTGTGTCAAGTGTGAGTCAGTGGGGGGAGATTCGCCATCAGCATCTGTGCTTACCAAAGATGTGCTTGCAGCCAACGGCTCTGTCTTCTCCAGGTGGGGTTTGACTGCGATCGGTGTGTGTGTGTCGTGTTTGCTTCTGCTGTCTGACCTATGGTCTCCATCTGATGGAGTGTGTGTTTTGGCTGATGGTGTATTTGTAAGAACATATGGGATCTCATCTAAATGGCTCTGTTGACTGGATGTGGAATGCATTTCTGAGAATCCTACAAGTTTTTCTAAGGCCCCGCCCACCTCTTCACTAGAGGTCATGACATTAGGTGAGGTCAACGTGTCTTCTGTTTCTGTGGGAGGGGCTTGTGACTCTGGATGTTTGTGTGTGTTTTCTGGGAGGGTCATGAGTGTGTGTGTGTCACTGGTGTGTGGCGTCTGTTCCCCCCTCCATGCACCCTGCTCCTGACACAGACAGAGAAAGAGAGAGACGAGCGAGAGTGAATTTTTTGTTGGAATTTATTCTTTTTTTCAGACTTTAAAGAAGCATGACAGTGATCACACAGGAAGACGTATTAGAGGGAGAAATCCCGAGAATAAGCACAGGTGTGTATAAGAGTCAGTGCTTTTACATGGCACAAAAAGATAAATACTAAACATAAATAACATATACCATATCCTGCTCCTTGAGCAGGAAAAAAAAAACATAATTTTAGAGAACGTGTCATGTAAACAACAATCACTCAAGAAAGACAATATATTATTCTTAATACACATGCACTTAGACAGCTGTGCAGAGTGAGGAGTCATTGGCTAGCTATTTTTAAATGTTCACATACACTTGTTTCACTCAATCATACACTTGTTTCAAACAATCTTTTCACAGTAGCCATCTTATCTTACATTTGGAAGGAAAAAAAAAAAAAAAAAACCCCACACTGCTATACAAAACAAAAACAAAACACCAACAACATGCCATATAAAAGATTTTAGGATCTTTTTGACTTCATAGCATTGTATTTAGTAGTTAAAAATTAAGGACAAGATACAGTAACATGCAATTAATAAAATACACATTCACTAAAATGTGGAAAAAAGGTAATGAAAAATTTTTTTTTTGACTGGTACTGTAAAATGATATTTGTAAATAAAATAATTTTAGAAACTGATAGAAACTGGCTGGAGTAACTGTGCAGCATATCAAAAATAGCGGTTATGAAGCGTTAAAGGAGTTGTTCACTTTAAAAAAAAAAACTTTTGCTGGTAATTTACTCACCCCCATGTCCGTGTCATTCTTTCTTCAGTCGAAAAGAAACTAAGGTTTTTGATGAAAACAGGATTTTTCTCCATATAATGCACTTTACTGGTAACCAAACAGTTCAAGGTTCAAAAGACAGTTTCAGTGCAAACTGTTCAAAGGGCTTTAAACGATTCCAGACGATGAATAAGGGTCTTATCAAGCGAAACGATTGCTCATTTAAAAAAAAAAGTTTAAGTTTTATAAGCTCAAATGGTTGCCTTGCTCTGTGATGCGCATTTGTGACTCTCCTGTTGGAACTCGTTTATCAAAATGAACAAATCTTTTTTTCGTGTCATTTGGTTCATTCAACGAACGAAATGAATGAATTGACTTGGAAAAAGATTCGTTCACTTTGATGAACGAGTTCGAACAGGAGACCCTTATCCATCATCTAGAATCGTTTAAAGCCCTTTGAACAGTTTGCAGTTTGCACTGAAACTGTCTTTTGGACCTTGAACCGTTTGGTTCCCATTGAAGTCCATTATATGGAGAAAAATCCTGGAATGTTTTTATCAAAAGCTTTAATTTCTTTTTGACTGAAGACAGAAAGACATGGACATCTTGGATGACATGGGGGTGAGTAAATTATCAGCAAAATTTTTTAAAGTGAACTACTCCTTTAAGGTGCTGTTATATTTACCACAAAATTTTGTGGGCGAAATTTCAATAGGAATCGGCGCAATGAAGAATAACCTCTGATGATGAAAATTTCCCAACACAAATTTTACATCAGGCTCAGATTTGGTGAACTTTGACAACCAATAGCAAGCCTCCTAGTTTGGCAGTGACATCTGTGTGGGCAGGCTTTTGTAACATCTGTAGCAAAAAAAAAAAAAAAAAAAAAAATCGCCAATGGACCACAGAAATATCTGCTCATTTCTCTGCCCTCATTCTTGCAGTGCCCACTCAAACATAACACTACACTTCAATAAAATAGACTAAATAATTGCTTTCCAAAGAGACAGGAAAGCAGTCAAATACATAGTATTTTGTGGTATTTAATTTGCCAGCAAAATTTAGTTGAGTAACGGTAAATGGGACAGCACCTTTATAGTGTAGTTGATTATAATGAGATCTGGTTTTATTGGGCCACACCGCACGCGTCCAGTGCAGACACAGCGTGACATGTAAACATTGATATTATAGAAAAAGACAAAAGTTCAAAACGCTCTTTGGTATTAGAATGTCCTGACAAAATTAGACGACATCATAAAAGTTTGGGACAAAATCCACAGGAAGTTGCTTTAAGTCCTTTTATACATTGTTTTGTTTGATTTCTATAAAACCATTTAGCTTAATTATTCTCAGTTCTGGACTATTTGAAGATATTCTTTCCTCGGAAGTCCTTATTTTTACACATCTGCCATGTAAATGCACTGAAAGAGAGTTCTAGCACTAGAAACATCTACATCTAGGGGTTCTAGAGGTGCAGTTAGAAGAGACATGGAGGTTCTACAACTAGGAGACCAAACACCTCTGCAGGCCTCTGGAAGGGGATGTGGAGATCTCTGTAACAGAGGAGGTATTGGTTACCATGTCCGCAGGGAGAGACTGGCTTTCCTCTGTGGCGTCCGCTTCAGATAAAGACACACCTGTTCCCGAGGCCACAGATGGATCTACTTCTACCTGCAAATGCAGGAAAACAAGAGGTTACATATTTTTAAATCTGGCTACGGTCTGAACTTTCCAAAAGACTACAAAATAGTTTTGGAGAGTGACCCCTTTTCTTAACTTTTAAAGAACAAAAATTTGACGCATACACAACTCAGTGGTATTGATTTGACGGGTACACGCGTTGAGATCAAATTAAGAGAGGGTCTAGCGTTACCTTAGAGTCTGTTGCTTCTGCTTGCTCCAAAACCTGTTCTGTAGAAGAAACATCGTCCTGTACAAAACAAAGCACATTCTTTAATGTCAACCACACAAATAGGAACCCAAATCAGTATTAAAGTTCAGTACAGCAGCATAATATGCTGTGCCTATCATACACAATTCATGGTTTATCAAAGATCAATTAATTGTTACTTTTTTCTAATACAGATTAGCTTAATCTCCACATAAATCTTTTTATAGAAATATAAATAAGATTTTAATAATGTTCAAAATGATTCATAATGTGTTACATGTGCAAATGAAGGGAGCATCTGATTCGGAAAGATTAATAAATACACACTCGGTGAAAGAATGATGAAGTCCTACTGCCCCCTAGAGGACGAGGGATAACATGCACATCTTCATTCAGTCAGGTAGTGCAGCAGAAGAATAAAATCAAAATAATTTTTAGATTGAACTTCAAACTAAATTGAAAGGAAGAACAAAACTGAAATGTGATAAAGGAGAATCTGGAAGTGGAAGAAACAAGGACTTGGTGAAGATGACAAGGCAAGGGTGATGATAAATGTACTTTTAGAAGATGAAACTTTTAGAAGATGAAATTTTGATGGAATGGGAAAACGTGATAGTATAAAGCACAGGAAACATTAGGAGTTGTCGAGGGATGAAGTCTCTGATTCCTCTGTGTTACCTCCGTGGTCAGGCAGAAGTAAGCCTCAGAATTCAGAGAGGCGGGCGACCTTCGTCTTGCCTCGTCGTCCTCATTTTCTATGTGAACTTCACATTCTTCTTTGCTTTCATCAGAAGCGTCATCTTCACCCTCTTCTACGTCTTCAAAGAGCTCCTCCTCTTCATCAGACTCCTGTCCCATCGCATCACACACACACACACACACACACACACATGCACAGCAGCAGCCACAAAAGACACATTAACTAGGGTGATGGAGATGATTTGGCAGATAGACAGACAGTTATTAAAACAAGTCATGTGCTGCACTTGATGTTATTAACCTTAACAAATGTGAAGATAAGAACATTAACCCAGTGTTTACAGCTTCACGTTGTAAAAAATATAATTAACTGCTAACCCAGAACAAAGTAGAACAGTGAAATATGGAAAAAAACTTATCAAGAAATTATGCTAACTTGGGGTTGAAAATAATTTTGGGTTAATAACGTCAAGTATGAGAAGCCATTAGAACTCAAGTTCTTGCATTTGACAACATTAAAAGCTCTGCATTTTAGTACTTGTTTGAGAATATGAACCATTATGGACAGATGCTGTCCTCATTAAAAGCATACTCAAGGTCTGAGTTTTACTTTTTATCTGAAATATTGCCAGGTAGATTTGGAAATGAACATTAAATTAAAAAAGATATTTTGAGTGTTACACCATGTCTACATCAGTTGATGTATTTTATTTCCGTTCTGGACAAGGACAGTATACCGTACATATATTTTCAATGGAGAGACAGAAAGCTCTTGGACTTGGACTAAATCTAAAATATCTTAAACTGTGTTCCGACGATGAATGAGGGTGAGTCATAAATGACATCATTTTAATTTTTAAGGGTGAAGTAACCCTTTTTGGGAAGACTTTTTGAGGATAAAAAAAAGGAGTGAATGTATTTTTTTGTATTGTATGGTGGTTGTGTCCACACACTGCAAAGACACATTTATATGCAAACACCAATTGTGAATTTTGCATCAAATGACCCCTTTAAGACATGACTAATTTTTTTTCAAGGAAAAAATGTCATTTGGTGATCAAAAATTAGTTTTAAGGAACATAATTATTGGCTACAGGGGGACTTTAATATAAGTAATATATGCTAATTTCTGGTTGACGATTTTGTGTCCATTATATTTTTGTAAACGGTTTTATAAAAGCAATAATAATCTCTGCATGTTCTGGTAAACAAAGCATTTTATCCATGACAGTATTTAGTAATAATACTTTATGGTTACAATTTATTTCGATAGTCACTTTAGACGTTCTACTAACTATAAGTAACTTTTAAACTACATGTCAAAGTTGACTTGTAGTTGCTAAGCTACTTATAGTAAGTAGAATATCTGTTGGGGGACCAACAAAATAAAGCGTTAGCAGATATTAAGCTGACAGTCTACTAATACTCTAATGATAGTTAGTTGACATGTAGCGGCAAAGTTACTTATAGTTAGTTGAATGTCTAAAGTGGACTATCAAAATAAAGTGTTACCTACTTTATTGATTAATTATGACACCTGCATATCTTTCGGACTTAAAATTGCACACTTTCAACTATATAACACTAAAAACAGTATGAGAAATGAGTAGTATGTCCGAATTCAGTTTATTCATAAAACAGTAGGCGAAAAGTATCCAGATGACCTACAACTTCCTGAGCGATTTCAAAAAGGTGTGTTCATTCAATGTGTTCCCTCATACCTGTGTTTCTGTGGGGATATGGATGCTCTTCTCAGAGATCCAGGTGAGTCTCTGCTCCGGTGTGGATTGCTCCACGGTCATCAGCGTTGCTCCTGATTTTCTCAACACATCCTCCTCAACATGCACAATCTGAATCTGACCACTCTCCTGCACACCCACACATATCGCATATATATTATAATATATAATCTTTGCATTTGGAGCATTAGATTTGAACATAATATTTTGTCTAACCTGTGTCTCTTCCTCAGTGATAGTGGGCGGAACACTTGGGGCCGGGCCAGGAATATCCTGAACCTCAACTGAGTATTCTAGGGCCAGCTGAGAGGAGATGAACACAACACTGAGCACTGAATGAACTGTGTTTGCGCCTGTGTGTGTGTGTTTGTGTATATGTGCTCTACCTGCTCTAGTTCCAGCAGCTGTTTCTGTAGTAGTTCTGCTCTTTTGAACACTAGGAGTGTGTTTTCAGCTTTGTCAGGAAGACACAGACCATCCTTACAGTTCTGGATCTCAGCTACTGTCCTTTTCATTAGGTCAATCCTGTCTTCTGTTGCCTGCAAATACACACAAAAACACCCACAGGAATCAGGTGTTTGAAAGAAACTACATAATAACATCACCCCACTGACCGTGTGTAATGGTCTGGGTGTATGTTACTGTAAGACCCATGTTTGGGGTTTTTCCGAGTCTTGCATACGTGGTAAGAATGACGGAGGCAAATATATGCCGCACAATTCTGTCCTGCTTTGTGCTTTTAATAAACAAAACGGTGTCTTTTACAGCACACTATAGGTTACAACTGGTCAAATGTTTAAGTATACAATTATTTTACCTTAAGATTTTCTTGGCTGATATCTTCTTTGGTAGTCAGAGTAGATTTAATTTTGGCTATATCTTTCTCCATGACCTTCACCTCTGTCTCAATGGCATCCACTTCCTTAAAAAAACACACCAGACAAAAACAAATGTTTCACGAGAATCACCTTTCCAAAGCTGTGCATTTTTTACACAATAAGCTTTATTTTGGGGACAAAATTATCCTTAAAAGTGACATCCTCATTTGGAAAATTATGTATACATTAAGTAATTAAATTGAAAATGTACAAATTATATATAAAAGTATGTCTGCTCACTGCTGCTGCATGCTCCAGCTGAGAGAGGGGTCCCAGAAGGCTGTGCTGCATGTCTGCCACACGTCGATCAGCATTTGAGAGCTGCTCCTCTAATGGACTGACATCAAACACACTTCCCATCTCTGTCAGCACACTGCTGAAACCCTGTAGAGCCCGTCTCATCTGAGCAGAATCATCCAGAACCATCTGAAACACACACACACACACACACACACACACACACATTATTATTAGACATAAAAATGATACAATATAAACTAAAAACTAAAAGCCTAAAGGTGCAGGGACAACAACCTCTGCATCAATATGAAAAAAAGTAAGGAAATGATTGTGGACTTCAGAAACGACTCCCCCTCTGCATTGCGGGAGTGGAGGTGGAAGTCGTCTTCAGCTTTAAATATCTGGGGGTATATATAAACGACAACCTCACATGGAAAACCAACTGCAGCAGCCTGGTAAAAAAGGCTAACCAATGGCTGTACTTTCTGAGGAGGCTTAAACAGGCTGGCCTGGGAACTACAGTCCTGACAACTTTTTATAAGAGTGTGATGGAGAGCATTCTCACCTCATGTGTGACATGTGTAGTATGGGAACTTTCCAGAAGCTGTTGGACTATTAAAGGAGTAGTTCACTTTAAAAAAAAAAAACTTTTGCTGATAATTTACTCACCCCCATGTCATCCAAGATGTCCATGTTTTTATTTCTTCAGTCAAAAAGTTTTTGATGAAAATATTCCAGGATTTTCTCCATATAATGGACTTCAATGGGAACCAAACGGTTTAATGTCCAAATGACAGTTTCAGTGCAGCTTCAAAGGGCTTTAAACGACACCAGACGATGAATAAGGGTCTTATCTAGCGAAACGATCGCTCATTTAATTAATAAATAACAAAGTTTAAGTTTTATAAGCTCAAATGGTCGCCTTGCTCTGTTCTGTGATTCGTGTTCGTGACTCTCCTGTTTGAACTCGTTTATCAAAATGAACGAATCTTTTTTCGTGTCATTTGGTTCATTCAACGAACAAAACCAACGAGTTGACTCGGAAAAAAATTCGTTCATTTTGATAAACGAGTTCGAACAGGAGAGTCACGAACGCGCGTCACAGAACAGAGCAAGGCGAGCATTTGTGCTTATAAAAAGTAAACTTTTTTTTTTTAAATGAGCAATCGTTTCGCTTGATAAGACCCTTATTCATCGTCTGGTGTCGTTTAAAGCCCTTTGAACAGTTTGCACTGAAACTGTCATTTGGACCTTGAACCGTTTGGTTCCCATTGAAGTCCATTATATGGAGAAAATCCTAGAATGTTTTCATCAAAAACCTTAATTTCTTTTCCACTGAAGAAAGACATGGACATTTTGGATGACATGGGGGTGAGTAAATTATCAGCAAAAGTTTTTTTTTTTTTTAAAGTGAACTACTCCTTTAAACTCTGCCAAACACCAGAACTGATAAACTGAACTTTTTGTCTTGAGTTATGTTGCACTTGTATTGCTATGCTGCAAATTTTTCAAGTTTTAGTGTGTATATGTTTGGGTTCAATTGTGTATTTGTACTTTTTTTATTTATTTATTAGTTGCTAATCTTTTATTTACTTGAGATGGTTTCAATCGGACCTCAGTAATAATTTTGTTCCAGATCATGTACCATGTTTTTGGAATGACAATAAAATCCTAATAGACTAGGCTGGTAACTGAAAACGTGTAGGTTTAAATCCTACAATGGGATTATGCAGATTTCTTCACGGAAGACTTTTCCAGTCATAAGTAACTGTCAGCTAAATGATAATGATGTTTCTGAGAATAATACCTGCAGTGCGTTCACATGACTGTCGAGGCATCTGGCAGTGGTGTATGTGCAGGGTGTCGTAAGCCAGGACTGAGCCTCGGAGATCCAGCTCTGTGACCCCTTCACCATCTCCTCATGCTCCTGCAGCCAGTCACGGACCTACACAGAGACCGTGTAGATAACACACTTTTAGGTAACATGATAGAATGTGTTTTCCTTGAATGTCAATCTATTATGTTCAACTTCTTTGCTAATCTTTTAGGATAAATGCTCCTTTAATTTCTATTCAGTCTATTCAGGTGACCTTGCTGAGGAAGGTGGTTCTCTGTTCAGCCTGTTTGGTGAGGCGTGTGTGGGTCTGCTGAGTGTTGGCCAGGTTGTCCAGAATCAGACGGGTCTCGTCCGGATGCATTTCACTCACGTCCTGAAGCTCCACCTCAACTGCCGTCAAACGAGTGTGTAAATTATCCAGCTCGTCCCAGACTCTCTGTGAGGGAACAACATAGAAAAAAACACATTTTAAATCTTCCATAAGTCATTTAATCTGTTTCTTCACGGTAAAGAAATAATTAAAAACATTTTAAACACAGTTTCACAGAACTTGCACCAATAGGCCATAAGCAAATGCAGGTGCGTTTTGAGCTTTCAGACTGACAAGGTTTCTATAACATATCAGTACAGTATAGAAAAATAAAGTGATGTATGGGCTATTATATTGTGTATTTCCTTAAATCAATTTAATAAATCTTTAATAAAATTGAAAATTTGTTATTCGTGGTGTGCATAATCTGCTTTTGAAAAATATACTTTTCCAAACTATGTGTAAAGTACTTCACTACTGTGTATTTCTTCAAAATTTCAAAAAGATTGTTCATAAATTGGTTCATAGTGCATCTTTATAAATGCTAATGACCTCAGCATGCACCAATACAAACCCCCCAGAAAGCAACATAGTGTCGGCCCAGATCCGGCCCATATCTGGGTCTTGTGGAATCCACGTGTACCAGATGTGGGCCGACACACTGTTACTGTCTAGGACAGGCCCAGCACCGAAAACTGCTACACTTTATTCGCTTACAATAAAAAATTTGTGAAAGAGGTTTTAGATTAAGAAGACTAAACTCATTTCTGACCTTTTGTGTGCTCTCAGCTTCATTGAAGTTCTGGCTCTTCTGCTCCAACCAGCTTTGAACTGATCCCAGACCTGCTTTAATCTCTGAGATTTTAGCACCCAGCCTATGAAGTGGGCCACTTTTCTCCACGGCTGTCTTCACCTGTGACCGAGATAGATGGAATGGACATTGAAATGACCAAAAAAACAAAAAACAAATGTCAATTGAAACAAACAAATGTATCTATGACACAAAAACTCTAGTAAATGAAGTATGTGCGTGTGTGTTTGATTGTGTATATGGATGATGCAACACTTCTTACACCTGTGAATGTGTGCAGATTATGTGTCTCTGATGCAGGGATCTAGTGACATGTTCTCCTCGCTTAATTCATTAAAGATGAGATGAAACTGCAGCAAGTGTGATGTTTACAGGGTGTGTGTGAAGCACATTTAGTTATATGATTTCAGTACATTTTGAACAAGAATATTTTATAATAAATTAAGAAAATGTTTCTCTCATACATAAAGGAAGAGTTCTCAACCCAAAAAATAGCAGGTCTATTTTGATCTATTTTTTTTTTTTTATCTGGGCAGGTGGAGAAGTTAGGAATGCATCAAACCTGCTCCTCCATTTCCTGTAATGACTGCGAGACTTCCTGTAACAGTCCCTCTATCTCTTCTGGAATCGATGTGTTTTTGTCAGAGTACATCATTTTCAAGCTTTCTGAAATACGCTGCAGAACGGCCTTTTGGGTACATAGCTGTGAGTGAACCTCCTGTTGAGCGAAAAGGAACATTACTCATCAATTAGGTTACATTAGTAATGAGCACATCTATGTACAGCACAAATCATTTTTTCCATTTAATCCATTTCGTTTAAAAAAAATACTTCTCGGTACAAGAGTTTTTTCCAAAGCAGAGCTCAGCGTAAACAAGAATGGAAAAAAGCAAACACAACACAAGCATTCACTGAGGGCACAACTGACTCGGCAAAGTGCCTATAAAACATCCGAAACTTAAAGGGATAATCCACTTTTTTTTTGGAAATAGGCTCATTTTACCACTCCCTCGAAGTTAAACAGTTGAGTTTTACCGTTTTCGAATCCATTTAGCCGATTTTCTGATATTTAGAAGAATATCAGTAACCAGACAGTTTCTGGTCTAATTGACTTCCATAGTAGGAAAAAAATATACTATGGAAGTCAATGAGACCAGAAACTGTCTGGTTACTGATATTCTTCTAAATATCAGAAAAGCGGCTCAATGGATTCAAAAACGGTAAAACTCAACCGGGAGTGGTAAAATGAGCCTATTTCCAAAAAAAGTGGAGTATCCCTTTAAGGTTGTCCTTTGGTGAGAATGTAATTATATTCATTATGATATAAAAATAAAAATATATTAGTAGAAGTTTTATAGGTCACTGCCAAGTTCTTAGAAAAGTTATTTTAGACTACCTGAACTAACCTTGTCATATTGTAAAATGTATGTTCTTGTCCTTGTGACAACAAAATGGCATCATGCTTTTACATCAGACTAATTTACTATATTTAAAAATATGCATATTTTCATTCAAACTATTTTTTAAAAGAGAATGTCATGTTATCAGGACAGTTACTGTACTCCTTATTTTACTTTTGTCAAACAAAAATATCAAACTAATTATTAATTAGGAAATTGAAAACATATTATAAACTATTAAAATATGTATATTTTCCCTTCCATTTTTTTTGTTGTTGTACACAGTAATAAGTATTAGCAAACATTTAGCAGACTAAAATAAATTTCTACTTCTGGATACTAAATAGCAACCCCCATCCCCAACTAATATAACGAAGAAAAGACTTACTGTAAATTTATAGGATCAGCGTAAAGCACATGAAAACGATGCACAATGCGATATTCGGTTTATGCATATCAGTACCAGTACCACTCTTTAGCACTAGTCTCGCTGGTTGACCCAGTCACTGATGATGCTCTTTGTCCCTCAAGCTTTAAGATAACAGAACCAGGACAATTCACTCAAAAAAGCTCTCTCGCTCTCAACCCTATTCACCTCTCCGGCTCCAGTTAGTGAGATAAAGCTTCTAACCCCTATTTATATTATAATGAGTCATTTAAGATGGGAAGAAAAGCTGCATAAACAAGATCTCAAAATTACCAAAAACCCAGAGGGATTTAGAGTCAGAAAGAACCACGCTTTAGAGAGAAAGAGAGAGAGATTATCCATTCAGATCATTCTATATGGCGGCTACTAGGACTTAATTTCTTCATGGTTTTATGGTCATTCCTACACATTCTGTTCCTTTATTGCTTTAGCATTTTTTCAATATCATATGGGACACATTTGAGCAAACTGAACTGAAAGATCGATTGTGTGAGTAAGAGCGAGAGTGCATTATTGGCTTTGGGATGAAACCTGTGAGTATCCACTTACAGGTGTGTGTGAGTGTGGGAAAATCTGAATCAAAAGTGTGTGCTTGAGAAAAAGAGAGAAGGAGAGTGTGTGTATCTGAAACAGTGAAAAGAGAGATTGTGTGGGAATGTTGGACATGACTCAGCTATTTAACCAGAACACTAACACACTAGCCCTCTCATCTGTGTGTGGTAATAATGAGAGAGAGAAAACAACAGTGTCTACAGCAGTGAAAGAGAATAACTGTTTAAAAGTCTTTGAATCTTTTAGAGTGTGTGTGTGTTTGAACTGATTGGATGGAACAGCCTATTCAGCACAAAAAAAACAGTCTCTTTCACACAGAGTTCTGACTAGACATGAAGCGATAAAGCGAAAATCTTTGTCTTAACCAGCAACAGTTGTGTTACGCAATTTGTAGAAATGGAAATCAAAAATCGTCAAAATATCCTGTTGTTTGCAGCTTGTCACTCGAAACAGCCTGGTTGGAACAACCAATACTTAGCAATAAAAACCTGTTATGACTAAACAACACTTTATGCCAGAAGTACAGTATCTCTGCTGCCCAGACACAAACTACATTACGGCATTCATGTCTGTCAGTGTCCATTCAGGTTTGTTCATGTGTAGTTCGTCTGCACTTTTGTATGTGCTTTTGTTTTGCTTTTCCAGTATGTCATTAAGTTTAGTCTGGGGTAACATTGAATCTAAGCAACAATTTAAAAAAAAAAAAAGGAATCATTGGGGACCAATGAGGCATTTTGCTGCTGCTACACTCACTGCAATTAAAAAAACCAACATGTTTTGAAAGCAGATCGGCGGTCATGCTACTGAAAAAATGTAGTCAAGCTAGTAGTGTCGTTCATTGATGCTAGTTACTTCCCAACACAAAAGGGACTTCACATGTGAGAGGTATTATTCAGAGCAGAGATAATGAAGATTGCTGGCTGCAGTCAGGGACAAAATCCATTTAATGGAACATTGTGTCAATGGAAAATCTCATAAGCATTAGTAATTCTCAGGCTTGAACAATAGATTTTCTTACTGTAATAACCTATCCTGGACACGAGTTAAAGAATTGGATTATAAGTTTGCAATGTAAAAACAAAAAACAACAAAAAAAAACATTTAAAATGGATAAAGTTCATCAAAGTCAAAAGTCAGGTGACTAACCTGTAGCTGTTTCTTGCTGGGTTCGTGCTCTAGTACAGAGAGGAGGGAAGTGGCAGATTCCAGCCATTCTCTGACTCCCTCCAGTTGCTCCTGCACTCGTCCCCTTTCCTCCACCTCTGTTCTTACTGCCCTCTGACCCTGAGTGCTCCGCTCCTTCAGACTGCAGAACATAGTCGAAATACGTTAAACTCCCATTCAACGTCCATTAGAGGTAGACCGATTAATCGGTCGGCCGATTAATCGGCCGATTTTTGGCATTTTTTAACATAATCGGCATCGGCCAATATCCAAGTAGGCTATATCAAGCCAATTATTAGGCAGGCGCATCTGTGGGCAGCCTAGTGTTGTAGTGGAACACGTGTTTGATGCACACTGCCACTAGAGTCATTTCCCAGCCGAGTGAGCAGCAAACATAAATATGAACTATTGTTCGTTGAACACGTTCAGGCACAACACTGGCCGTTAGTTAGTAGGTGGATTAAACATGGTTAAAATGCTGGCCAAACAGTGTAAAATGTGACTGTATTTCACTGTAGACAAAAAGGTCCAACAGCGGGATGCCATTGTCTGAAGAACAACAGACGGATGGTGCGTTGTGGTGCATTTAAAGTGTTTGTAAAATATAATTTTCCCATCTGGTGGTTGTTTTTGTCGTTCAACAGCAATTTACTAGTGAAATATGTTATTGTTAGAAGTTAAATTTAATTAAATATAATAAATCTTATATATAAAAAAATCAAATCATTTAAAGTTTTTTTCTCCTTTTTTGTGATAATTAGGTTATGTCCATTTGTCTTTGTCCGTCAACAAACAAAACAAACCAAAAATACATGTTTCAGGACATTTTTGAGGATAAAATGTTTTTGTTGAGAAAGTTTGTCTATGTTAAGTAATTATCATTTCTTTTACATTTTATCTTTCAAATAGAGGTTAAAAACCAAGCAAATATCGGCCAAAATAAATCGGCAGCATTAATCGGATTTCAAAAGATCGGTATCGGCCTGAAAAAAAAAACCATCGGTCGACCTCTAACGTCCATGCTGCAAAAGCTCAAACGCTCGCCTTGCTCTGTTCTGTAACGCTCTCCTGTTCGAACTCGTCCATCAAAATGAACAAATCTTTTTCCGAGTCATTTGGTTCATTCGGCGAAAGAAACGAACGAATTGATTCAGAAAAATATTTGTTAATTTTGTTGAACGAGTTCGAACAGGAGAGTTACGAACGTGCACCACAGAACAGAGCAAGGCGAGTGTTTGATCTTATAAAACTTAAACTTTGTTATTTTTTAAAAAAATGAGCGATTGATAAGATTGATTTCGCTTGATAAGACCCTTATTTATCGTCTGGAATCGTTTGAAGCCCTTTGAACAAGTTTGCAGTTTGTACTGAAAGTTTCTTTTGGACCTTGAACCGACTGGTTCCCACTGAAGTCCATTATATGGAGAAAAATCCTGGAACGTTTTCATTAAAAACCTTAATTTCTTTTCGACTGAAGAAAGAAAGACATGGACATCTTGGATGACATGGGGGTGAGTAAATTATCAGCAAAGGTTTTTTGAAAAGTGAACTAATCCTTTAACGCATGAATCACTGGGACATGGAGTACACAAATGGAAATATCAGGAAAAAAGTCATTAATGTTTTGAGAAAACCATTATTAAAATATCTCAGAATATGATTAAAAAAAAGACAACTGAAAACCAAGTAGATTTCTGACCTATGGTAACGCTCCTGCAGGGCATGAAGTTTCTGGCACAGTTCAATGGGTGGGGCCTGTTCCAGGTGTGGGGGGACACCAAGCAACCTTGCAGCTCTTAATTCCAATGCAGAGAGAGCTCTGTGTTCACAGTCCAGTCTGTCTTGGTACTGGGAATAGAATAGCAGCAGTTCCTGCAGCTCATCACCAGTCAGATTCTTTCTGCCGCTGTCTGGAAGTTCTGCATCCACCTGCTCCAACACACCGGCTGCCTGCTCCACCTGTAGAATGACAGCAAAAGAAAACAAGCTTTTTATTTAAATTTCTTTGTTATTTCACATGAATGTTGATGTACAGAGGGTCAAATACTCAGTATCAGTTGTGGTCATGGCACTTACACTCCTTGTGACACAGCTCCACTCGGCTTCCATTTGTCCTGAGCGTGTCTGCAGATCATTGGCACAGCGCTGCAATCTTGCCACTTGCCCCCAGACAGCACTCACTGCATTCTCCCTGTTGGCTCTACATCCATATAGTGAACACCATTCTCTCAGATTCTCCAGTTTTCCAAGAAGCATGACAACCTCTTCCCCTACAGCCTAAAAAGATAGGGAATATGTTTGAATAAACTAGCCTAACAGCCAGACCATATGTATCTCATTGCATACGTTTGCAAAACAGATAAATGATACATATCTTTTGGTTATATGGGGAGCTAATGCTAACAAATGCTAGCCGTTCAACAGAAAAGGGTCTTATTTGCCTTTACCTTGAGTTTCAGTTGCTGGTCTTTGCAGTCTTTGTGTGAAGTATTTTTTTTGGAAGCACATTGTGATAACAATGTTTCTGAGTCTCTCACTTGCTGGCAAAGCTCCTCATAGCATTTACGAGAATGTTTCTGGCACGCAACACACCTTGTTATGGACAAGAAATGTGTTACTTTACACATGGGGCATTTAGAAATTGATGACAGAATAAATGGAGATGATAAGATTTGATAAGCACAGTGAGCATATTATATACAAAATAAATGCTTAAGTATCTCACAAATTCATTAGTGATTATGAATAATTTACTGTGAGGAAAAACTCTGATCTCTGTGTTCTTATACACAATTATATACAATAAGGTTTCCTATGTACCTCTTCAGAGATTCTAGATGTATTTGGGCCTGGGCCTTGAGGGTCGATAGCTTGACCAAGAGCTCGCCTAAAAGCTCTATGTGTAGAAATTCAGTTTGCTGTGGATTGAAGCAGGGATGCTGTGGGTTTTGAGATTGGAGCTGTGAAATATGTGACTGGAACTCTGTGTCTAGTGTCAATAAAGCCTGCTGAGTGTCTTTGAGTCTTTCTGAGCAGCTTCTAGCAGAGCAGATTGAGGGAAGAAGGACCAATGCAGCTTTTTGGAGGAACCGAATGGTATCAATCACTGCCTTGGTGTAGTTCCTTAACAGTTCTTTGGCTTTAGTTAAACTTGCCTGAAAAGAGAGCAAACATATTCCTTGAAGTCTATATGCTTAAATGTATATTTCTAAACATTTATATTTATACCAATTATATTGCAAAGAAATAGGTCCACGAAATTGTGAGTCAAAGATTAAACACATTGTAAACTCACCATTCGTTGATCACACCTTTCCAAAACCATATCTTTCAAGCAAGTAAGCTGTTTGGAGTCCTGTGGAGGTTGAGCTCCAATCTTTTTTTCAAGAAACTCAAGCACATGCATTCTAGATTCTACAGTCTTTCTGAGCACAAGGCACTTTCTTAATTGTTTTTCAATCACTCCTCCTTTTGGCTCAATGCAACAAGGCTTTTCTAGCTCCTCATTAGTGTCTTTGAGGAACTGCTGAAGGACTCTCTTTTCTGATGGGTAGTGAATATGTTTCAGCAGATCCCTTTCCAGTATCTGAAGATTATTGTTCACTGTCAATTCTGAGGTTTTGAGACTTTCCAAGATTTGCTCGAGTTTTATTTGTTCAGCAGAGATCTGAGATGGATAAAGATCTGCTATGATTTCCTGGAGTTCAACTCTAGTTTCCTCACACAAGAGTTGTATTAAAGGAATTTGGATCAGTAGGTTCTGACAGGCTCTGTAGCGTTCCTCTTTGTTGATGCTCTCATCTTTGGTCCTTGGAATCTGGGCCTCCATTTCTTCCTTTAGATCTTCAATACACTGACTAAGACTCAAGTACCTTTCATGAGCTTGTGCTTTGAGATCCAAATCGATCATTTTGTGGTGCAGTTCAGTGATAACACATAATAACTCTCTTCTCTTGTCCTCTGCACAGGGACTGACTTGTTCAACCTGAGATTTGCGCTCCACAATCATCTGTTTAAAGGGTTCGATAACAGAGAGGGTATCCTTGGTAACAGGAAACCTGTGTCTTTTTAAATCAACTAACATTTGTCTCAGGCTGTTCTCAAGAGATGATACCTTCCTTTGAGAGGATTCTTGGCTTTGTATGACATCCATAACTTTCTGGCAACATGCTTTCTCATAGATAACAATACCCTTGATGTCTTCTTGAAGGTTGGTGAGTCTTCCATGGAGCTGAGTACTCTCTGAGACATGTAGCTCTGACGCAATGTCATTGCTTTTCATCAGAAGAGCTTCAGTGACAGCGGACTGCTTTTCTGCCTCTCCAAGAGTGTCCTGGATTTGCCTCAACCTGCGATCCAGGTCTGCCGGACTCAAACTTTGATAATCCTCCCTCCTCAAAGCTTCCCTCCAGAGATGTCCAACAACCCAGGAATCAACATCTGCTATCTGCTCTGACATCTTCTCCCGGGTTTGAAGCCCTGACTCCATCTCGTGAACTGCCTTGGCCAGTTTTCCTGCTGTTGATTTGGACAAATCCTCTAGGGTTTTCAAGGATGAAGTCACCATTGAAACATCCTCCTCATCTAGGTCATGAATAAGCTCATTGACTTCCTCAACCAAAGCCTTTAACTGGGCTTGCTTGGAGCTCATATCTGACTGCAATTTCTTTAAATCTTTAATCTGTCGATGCACCTCTTCTGGAAGCAGAGACACCTTTTTCTGACGTCCTTTGATGTTAAATTCTGTCTGTTTGGCCCAAGCTAGAGCATCTGTAATTACTTGTACAATTTTACTTAACGTTGGGTTGCTGCTGCTAGGGGTTGCAGCTGCTAACTGTTCGCCTATTTGATCCAGCTGATCTTTGATATGCTGAAGGTCCTGCTCTATGCTGGCTGTCTCTGCCTTGAATTGGAATTCCTGGGCAAGTGCCTCAGAGGTCTGCTGAAGGTAGAGGTACTGCTGATGGGTGGAAGTGAGATCAGCATTTATATTCATAATTTCTTGAGCTCTCTTGCCATCCCATAAAACTGGCGAGAATTTCAATGGATCCAAGGTTTTCTGAATGTTCTTGAGATGGTATTTTAAGGCACCGACATTTTGAAGAAGGCTGGCACTTTCTTTAGCATAAGCGTTAACCATGTAGAGAGCAATCTCTGCATCCTTCTCCAGGGCCCTCCACTGGTGTTGCAAGTTGTTTTGCTGTATTTCCACTGCTTGTCTTTCAGACAGACTGAGGTGGGGGGAGAGTTTTGAACAAGTTTGAATCAGCTCACCGAGAGCTGTCCTTTCCTGTTCCATGTTTCTCAAGAAAGAGCGTAGCCTCTCCTCCTCAGCAAAACTGCTTATGGCTAGAGATCTAGAGATATATAAGACACATTTTTGTTTTCCATTCTAATAACCAGAAGTTTAATATAGTAATAAACATGCTCCGTTTTCAGAGTGAAAAGTACAAAAATTGACTTGCTTAATAGTAAATACTCACGTTCTTAGTGCCTCACGCTCAGTTTTGAGTCTCTCCAGAGTAGTTTTGACTTTTTTGGTCTGTCGGTCAAAATCTGTAACCATCTGCAATTGTACTTCCTTGGAATGAACAGAGCTTGCTGCATCCCACAAAACTGCGCTCCATTGAGCGCTTAGCTGTTGCATGCCCTCGGGGTCATGAACTGTGCCATTAGTGCCAGAGCCAATGTCTCCATTAGCCTGGTCTTGCCTAGACAGCATAGATACCTGTCTCTGGGCACACCTTCTACATTCCTAAAATAGTTGAACAAAATAGTAGAAAATATTGAATAAGCTCACCTTCAGCATTAACTTTGAATTTTTTTATAAGTATTAATTAAAAAACAAACAGTAACATTGCATTACCATATTAAATAGGAAATAGGCTAAGGAAAAATCTTAGACCCACCTCAGCCTCCTCTAATTGTTTAGCCATGTCTGTGGAGTTCAGAGCAGCTGGGCAAGTTCGAAGGTCCAGTAACTGGAACACTAGCCTTTTTAACTGAGCTTCAAGATCAGTGCTGGACGTGTCAAGAAGTTTCTCTGTACTTTCATGTGGTATACCCTACAAAATAAAAGCTTTCTGAAAGGACAGCTGACACAATGGACATTTTTTCCTGTTTATGTTTATTCTAAATGTACCGTAAAAAGCATTGACATGGTTTAAATCGATTCAAAGTATTTTGAATTTGATGTTATAGTGGTTAATTTTAAATGTTACCTCCATGAGTACACTTTTTAGTCCTTTTTCAGTCATGTTTTTGATCTCCACAAAGATATCCTTCATTGTGGGTCCCTTTGGCTCTTCCTCTGCTGGACTCTGCAAGATTTCAGTGTTAAAATCAACTTGCAGAGAAAAATCCACATCTTGATCCTGTGGCTGCAACACATATAACAGAATATAACAAAGTAAACTAATTGTTGAGCTGAAGAATAGCAACTACAATATTACTTGCACAGGATAAAAGATTGTAGACAACTGAGAAATCAGAGCAGTGAATCAAGTAAATTCAAGCAATCAAAATCAACTATGGTTTAAAAAAACACAAACTCAAAAAGCCATTCCAAACATACACAGAACCATACGAACGAGAAATGGGAACAGAACAGAGCATGACAATATTAAAATAACGAAATTAACTAATAAAAGGCAGTGCATGATGCAAAATGTGAAGGGATTGTCTCTGTGGTAAGACAGCCAAAGGCAGACCAACATATAAAGACACAAAAAGGATCCAATTCAGGAGCCACAGGTGTTAATGGAAACTTTTTTCCATCAGTTAAAACCAAATGTGTTAGCTGTGCTTGGTTATGGAGACAACTGGATTACAGCAAAAATGGACACTTCATTTTGTCCCTAAAAGCACATGTCCTCAGTTGAAGATCTCCAAGAGTCCAACATGCAGATACCACGCCATCATGCAGGTTTGTTCCTTTGGTAAAATCATGCATATTAAAGTTACCTGCATCTCACTGATGCTCTCTGTTTGGCTGACTACACTTATAGTTTCTGGGACCAAGGTATCAGAGTCCTGCCCCTCCTCTTGATGCTCACGACCAATCACACTCTTATTGTCACACTCTTCTTTATCTTCCTGTTTAGTTATTGGTTCAACATAAGTTTCCTCTTCCAGTTTTGCACAAACAATTTCATTCCCTGAACTTTTGTTTTGGCTGCTTGTTGGAGTTGGTATCACCTGTGGCTCTTCTGGCATTAATTGAACGCTGTCAGCTTCTATTTTATCTTTTATTTGGTTGGCTGGAGGAGTTGGTAGGACTTCAAGTTGACTTTTATAAGTGGTGGAGACTATCTCAGTCTCTGCTTGGCTGTCTTTTTGTCTCAGAGGGGGAGTTGGTTTAATTATGCTTATCTCTTCTTTTAATACAAAAGCATCGGCGACTATCTCTTTTTCAACTTTGCTATCTTTCCTTCTTATTGGTGGTGTAGGTTTCACAAAGGTCTCTTTCTCTTCTTGGTATTTGCAAATTGCTAATGTCGCATCACTTTCTATTTTACTAATTTTGCGTCTGACAGGTGGAGTTGGTTTAATAGTGGGCTCTTCGCTGTCTTTATGTTCATCAGTTTGTCCATCATCACCTTTTCCTAATTCTGAACTGTAAAATAATTTGTCACTCTCTGGCTTATCCTTATGTCTTCTTGATGGTGGAGTGGGTTGAGTGTCGAGATCCATTGATAATCTTTGATCTTCTCCTTTCTCTTTATGTCGTCTTGCTGGTGGTGTTGGTTGAGTCTCCAAATGAAGGGAAGGACTTTGATCTTCTTTCTCTTTGCGTCGTCTTGCTGGTGGTGTGGGTAGAGTCTCCAGACTGAGCGATAATCTTCTATCTTCTTTCTCTTTGCTTCGTCTTGTTGGTGGTGTGGGTTGGGTCTCCAGACCGAGCGATAATCTTCTATCTTCTTTCTCTTTGCTTCGTCTTGGTGGTGTGGGTTGGGGTTCCAGACCAAGCGATAATCTTCTATCTTCTTTCTCTTTACGTCGTCTTGCTGGTGGTGTGGGTTGGGACTCTAAATCAAGAGAAAACCTCTCACTTCCCATTTTCTCTTTACGTCTTCTGCTTGGTGGGGTGGGAAATATTTCTCCCTCTATCTGTGATTCAAAGTTTAAAGATAACCTATCACCTTTTTTTCGTCTGGTTGGAGGTGTTGGTGTGACATTCACCTTGTCAAATTGGACCTCAGTTTCACTCTCATTTCGTCTTCTGACTGGTGGTGTTGGTTTAGGCTCAACTTCAATGGATTGTGCTTCATAAACAGATGTGACCTTTTTTGTCACCTCCTCCTCAGTGATATGCATGGTGTCCCCACCGTCAAGTTTCTTCTCTGGTGTTGAGACTTTTCCCTTGTTCGATTGGATATCAGTTTCACCCTCATTTAGTTGACTGACTGGTGGCGTAGATTTAGGTTCAGCTTCTAGGGATTGTACTTTATAATCTGATGGAGCCATCTTTACCTCTTCTTTCACAATGATATCAATGCTCTCTAAACCTTCAGGTTTCTCATCTGATGTTGTTAAGGTATTCACCTTGTTTGATTGGATCTCAATCTTTTTATCGTTTCTTCGCCTGACTGGAGGCGTTGGTTTAGGTTCGGCTTCTATGGAAAGTGCTTTTTCACTTGTCTCTTCTTTTTTAATGATATGCATGACCTCTCCATCTTCAGGTTTCTCCTCTGGTGAAAAATCCACCTTTTTTGACTGGACCTCAGTTTCCCGGTCATTCTGCTGCTTAATTAAGGGTGTCAGTTTAGGTTCAGCTTCTATGGATTGCGTTTTATCACCTGATAGGGTCTTGTTTGTCTCATCCTCTGTAATGACATCTGTTGCCTCTCCAGCTTCAGGTTTCTCCTCTGATGCCAGTGAGACATTCATTCTTTTGGATTGTATCTCAGTGCCCCAGTCATTCTGTTGCTTGATTGGAGGTGTCAGATTAGGTTCGATTTCTGTCGATTGAGCTTCATCACCTGATGGAGTCTTTGTCTCTTCTCTCAAAATGACACCCACGGCCTCTTCCCCTTCAGGTTTCTCCTCAAGTGTTGAGACATTCATCTGGTTTGTTTGGATCTCAGTTTGTCCCTCATTTTGTTGCTTGGTTGGAGGTTTAGGATCACCACCTGACAGGGTCTTTTTTGTCTCTTCTTCTACAATGACATGCATGACAACCAGATTTTTGTTTGCTTCAACCTGTTCAGATTGTTCTGATGCTTCTAATGGTCTGTTTGTGTTGGCTAGAACCCCTGTTTTGGTTTCAGAAGATTTTGCCTCACCTTCTGTCTCCTTGGTTGGGGGTTTAGGATCTCCACCTGACAGGGTCTTTTTTGTCTCTTCTTCTACAATGACATGCATGACTTCTCCAACCAGACTTGTTGGTAGGTTTTGGTTTGCTTCAACCGGTTCAGATTGTTCTGATGCTTCTAATGGTCTGTTTGTGTTGGCTAGAACTCCTGTTTCGGTTTCAGATTTTGTCTCACCTTCTGTCTCCATTATTTCTGATGCTGAACTTTCTGATCCCTGAATCTGAGTCTCAGTAGGTTCTCTTAATGGAGTAGCTTCATGAGCATGATGTCTCTGCATCTCTGCCCCCTCAGGAAAGTCTAGAATAATATATCGCTGTTGGATTTCACGTGGACCATTATTTGTAGTCCATTCGCCATCTCTGTCAGCAATTCTAGCATTTGGTCCATTGTTCCAAGAAAATGTTCCAGTACTTCTTGAAGCATCATCTCCACGACCTTGTGTTTCAGCAAGTGGGGCTGTGGTTGTTTGCACTTGTCTGTTGGTGTCTATTTCAGTGAGCTGTGACTGTTCTGGTTCAATTGCTGAAATAATATGTGATGCACTCACCACACCTGCCTCATCAGGAAAAGACTGAATGCTGATTGCTTCTTTTGCTATGTCAGACATTTCAGCTTCTGGGGTAGCTAAAGTTCCATCATCTTGTTTTCCCATTGTTGGACACAATGTCTTCTCATTTACAATAGCACCAGGAGAGGCTGTCCTCACTAAACTGTCTGTGGGTGTGTCTACATTCTGTATGTGTACAGTATCAACATCTAAAATGAGCTCAGCAACTATTTTTATTTGTGCTTCACCCTTTTCACCAGGTTCCTCTTGAAAATTTAGACAATATGAGCCCTCTTCCTCTTTATCTGATTCTACAGTCACTGCTTCAATGTTCACACTCTTCACTTTTTCAGAAAAAGAGTCTAAGCTCACAACCTCAACAGACAAGTGGCTTTCTTGTCCTTTTGAGCTCAGACTTGGAATTTCACAACACTGAGAGTCTGTGTCAGGGGTTTCCAAGCTGTGGAGAGCTGCAGTCGAGGAAGTGGACTTCTTTTCATCAGCAACCTCATCATTATCAGCTTTTGTTTCCAAAGAAACAGAAATTAAATTCTCATTTTCAGCTTCATTTGCTCCATGGCTGCTTAAAGGAATAGCAGAATCATACACTCTTATGTCTGGTTCAGGTAGAATCTCCCTGGTTAACGGTACATTTGTTTTGACATCATCCTGTTCAGTTTCAGTTTCTAATATTGGTGGTGATTTTCTTGCAGCATGAGCTTCTGTTTCTGTTGCAGATTCTGAGATTACACATAGAGGAATCTTGCTTTCAGGGTTTTCAGATGGCTTTACCTCACGGTTATCCATCATTTTGCAGCTCTCAGTGATAAAGGATGAGGTACAAAGAAATTCCAACTGTTCAGACTCCTTGATTGATGGTGTCACAGCAGAAACCTACAAATGGTATTTATCATACATTATTGCTGCACATTGCCTGTTAGTGTGGCTTGATACAACAAAAGGCTAGAAATATGTTTTCGAATGTGAAAATTGTACCCGTGATTCCAACTGAATGCTTTGAGCCTCTAGGGACAACCTCTGAGCTTCCTGCTTCACATTCTCCTCTAAATTCTGAAACAAAAACTCATCTGTTTAAACCACTAGATATTTCATTTAAAGGGGAAATGAAGCAGTCAATCAAGTTTACATGATTTATAAGATGGATTTCCACTATAATCAACAATTATATAAGAAACAGCACAAATGTAAACAACATATAACAGAAAAAAAAGAAAAACGCTATATCTTTCACCACCAGGGCGCCACCATTGTGCAGTATTCTAATCTGTGACATCACGGGGTTGGTTGGCTTTAGTTTAACGGCTCTGGGCAGTGAATATCCCGACATCAAACAGTTTACACCACTGTGTTTTGACCGCGAACAATTAACGTTGTTTAACAATTATGTCTTTAGCTAACTAAGTGAAGTTCATTAGTACCAGACAAAAAGACGACATTATATGTCAACAAACTGCACATGAAAACATTGTTCGCAATGTCTGCCATCATATTCCTGTCTCTTGTCAACACCATGTAAGTTAGCAAAAGGGGAAATGAAATGTCCATGTTTTCATACTGGTAGTAGCTACATATATTAGAAAAAGTGTCTCCACTCTGACATCCTTCAGGGAAAGCATTGCCGCTTCCAACACGTCTATCTCCCGCTCCCGGCATAGCATGGTAAATGTGTGCACCATGGTGATGCAGGATTGACCACGCAATACGTGGTCAAGATCAACCTCTTGACAGCAGATGGACTCTGACTCTAAGTTGACACTTAGATGGACTCTAAGTTAACACTTAGGGGGCTTTCACACTGGCAGTTTAGATCGGAATGGGGCACGGTTCGCATAAAAAAAATAGCTAATGTGAACGCTGTCATGGGACCCGGGTGCGCACTGACTGGGGTACCGAATCCGAGATTACCTGGAGGAGGTGGTCTGAGTTCGGTTGCTTCCAACCGTGCTGCGGTTCGCGTGAATGTGAAAGCAACACGGATTCGCATAACAGCAGCAAATTAATAAAAAAAACACAATATATACCCACATTCTGCCTTCCAACATGTGCTGTGCACGTTTGCAATGACGCAAGATGCACGCAAACGCACCAGGGTTTGATAGAATCAAGATGAGTGTAAAACCAGACCAACGCTGTGGGGGGCGCCGAGAACAAACGCGCTCAGGCTCGGACCGCAGCAAACCAGCCCAGTGTAAAAAGTTAGTTGTTCGTGGTGTAAAAAGTTTGATGTCAGGATATTCACTGCCCAGAACCTTTAAACCAGGGGTGCCTAACCCTGCTCCTGCTGATGACTGTCCTGCAAGTTCATCTCCAACCCTAATCAAACACACCTGCCTTTAATTTTCAAGTGATCCTGAAGACTAATTGATTTACTAATTAGTCTAATAACTTGGTTGCTTCAGGTGTGTTTGATTAGGTTTGGAGGTAAACTGTGCAGGATAGCTGATCGTCAGGAGCAGGAGCATGAAGAAAATGTTTAAATATCCCAAGTGACTACCGTGGCTCAACTATATGTTTATCAAGCGACGCGAATACTTTTTGTGCGAAAAAACAAACAAAAATAACGAGTTTATTCGACTATTTCTTTTCTTCCTTGTAGGCCAGAACGAGACTTCCTTAGATTTCCACGACGCATGCGCGAGATTTGCGATCTGCTCACACCAGCTTACACTACTTCAGATCGCAATTCTCGCGCATGCGTCGTGGAAATCTAAGGAAGTCTCGTTCTGGCCTACAAGGAAGAAAAGAAATAGTCGAATAAACTCGTTATTTTTGTTTGTTTTTTCGCACAAAAAGTATTCGCGTCGCTTGATAAACATATAGTTGAGCCACGGTAGTCACTTGGGATATTTAAACATTTTCTTCAGTGACTTTCTGGGCCGTCAAGAGGCAGTCCTTTAGGAGCCAATGTGGTAGTTATACAGCTCTCAAATTTAATCAAAAATATCTTCATTTGTGTTCCGAAGACGAACGAAGGTCTTACGGGGTTGGTACAGCATGGGGGTGAGTAATTAATGACTTAATTTTCATTTTTGGGTGAACTAACCCTTTAAACTAAAGCCAACCAACCCTGTGACGTTGTTAGAAATACAACATGTTAGAATACTGCACAATGGTGGCGCCCTGGCGAATGAACCCAAAAAAACGTTTTTTTTTCTTTTACATGTTTACATTTGTCATCTTTCTTACATAATGGTTGATTATAGTGGAAATCCATCTTGTAAATCATATAAACTTGAATGACTGCTTCATTTCCCCTTTAAAACACCATCCCACATAATTGAGTCACACTCACCTTAAGATCCTGTTTAAGGTCATTTGTTTTACTTTCTGCCTCGTTTAGTGTTTTCAGTCCATCTCTTTCAAGTTTGCCTGCCAAGTCAGGGCCTAGACAGTCCCTCAGGAGTTCTTTATGGGATAGCGCCACTTGCAGGCTTTTACATAGTTTCACACCTTCCTCAATTGCAGCCTAAAGAGTAAAAATGTTTTATGTTTACGCTGAAACAGCAACCTTACTTGTTCAAATGGACAAGTATACTGCAGGTGCAGCGTTTTGTACTCACACACTGCATGCAAATGAAGACACAAACACACCTGCGTGGATGAGGCTGAGCTGGTGGGAGGATTTGCAAGAGTCATCTGGTTCCATGACTGTATGTTTTGTAAGGCTTGTCTCACACACTGCACAGTGCTGTCTGCACAGTCATTCTGCCTTTCCGACAGTTTTGATCGCAGACTGACAAAAAAAAATTATGATTCTCCAAAATGCACATCCAACAAATAATTATTGTTTATAGAACATTATGCTAAAACAGTGAGAGAAACATGCTATCCATAGTACAATGAAATAAACTGGATTCAGATATAAATTAGTGCTGTCAATCGATTAAAAAATGTAACTAGATTAATCAAATTTTTTTCTGTGATTAATAGCGATTAAAAATATTTTAATATATTTTACAATGTAATAACTTCACAGTTGATCTCCAAATTAATGTAAAAACAGCATTAATACAGTATATTTTAAATATTTGTTTAATGGCATCTTTTTATGAATGAAGGCAAAGTATCACTGATACTAATAGCCTACTACAACTGATGTCTCAATGAAATTGATTCCCCCTCCAATTTTAAACATTAATTATAGCCATTTAAAACTACAGTGTAATTAAACATTTATTAGGTTTCAAAAAATATAATAACTTTTAATTTAGCTGAACTTTAAATAATCCTCACATAAACTCTTCCTACCTGTATAAAAGGTAGGAAATATACAGTCTGCACTGCATAAATGATAAGTTATCCTTATTAAAGCTACAAAAGATCATTAGTCAAGAGCAGTGAGTCATTTTCTGTTACCTTTGATTAACTTTAATGACAGAGAGCAATGGCTGCTGTCATGTTAAGTTTCACACATCCCATTTTCTCACAACTTTTGAAGTTAATTTAAGATCTTATTTAAGATCATAATTGTGTGTTATTGTTCATTCAAGTATTAAAGAGAACTCAATACTGGTGCGTGTCTTTCTGTGCACGACACAAGTCATCTATGTGTCACAGACACAACATTCACAAACAGCGCATTCTCCTTGTTTGTCTTGTCGCACTTGAATGGTTAAAAAGCATTTGCGTGCGTGATCATATAATGTAACGCTAGCTAAAGGATGGCAGAAAAAATGGATGCTGCGTGAATTGTGTTAAATATTTTTTACGTGTTACACTGGAAAATGTGTTAACAGCACAAATTTAAACACATTATTACAGACCTTTCCGTTTTAAACGGCTTAATATTTGACAAGCAACATGTCTGTATGTACCTGCAATATTGCTGTTCAACTTTGTCCACTATGGAAATGACATCAATAGGGGGCTCTTCATCAGGTGGGAGCATTCGAAGGGCCTGACTAAGGTCACAAACTTTGCCCTCTAAAGCCTCAACGTCTCTCTCACATGTCTATGAGAAAATAATTTAAAAGAAAAATAGTAGGCCTAAGGTTTGGATACACTGTTTTTCTCTTCATTTTTAGAACAAACCAACAGAACATAGAATAATTAGCAAACTCCCACAATACCTTGAAGCTATGCCAGTTCTCCTGCAGCTGGCTGATATTCTGGCTACCCACCAGAAATCCTAAAGCGTTGTCCTGAGCACGGAGCTCATCCAGGAGGCTCTCTGCCTGTTCCCTGAGAATCTGTGCCCTTCCAGCAATCCTTAGATCGATTTCACTCAATCTGGCCTCACACACAGATAACCGTTCCCTCATCTCCTTCTCCGAGAACACACAGAGGTCATGAAGATGGCTGACCTCTAAGGTCAGAGCATCACAACCTCCTGGAGTGCAAAGGTCCATCAGGGAATCTTTAACAGCATCCAGTTCTTTCATTTCTCTCTTCTCCCTGTCTACGGTCTGAAGAAGTGCCTAGAAAGGTTAAAAAACATGATGATTTTACTCAAAGCTTACGTAAAATATTTATGATTTTATAAATGAACGGGTTTGACTGAAAAAGGGAAAAAATATTAGAGCTGTCAAATTTATTTCCCTTTATATAAGGGAACATTTAATTTTTTTTTATATACTGCATATTTAAAGCTACACTGTGTGATTTTCACCCCCATCTAGCGGTGAAAAGGTATATGACCATCCAGTGAATATTAGTTTCTGTTCCTCTCAATTCCGATTTCGTTTTAACTCCTACGGTGGCCAATATAGTCCAAGATTAACATGGCTTCCAGTTCGACCTCGTCCAAGAGTGTTAACTCAAACGTAAACGCGAAAGGCGAAGCTTGAATTAACGGGTATGTCCCTCTTTGGCTAATATACTTTCAAGATGGAGGGGCAACATGGCGACCGACATTAGAACCCCTTACCCGTATGTATTTTCAATGGTATATTATACACTCACGAGAACACTTTATTACGTGAACGAAGTAAATATACATTAATGAGCACATACTGTATATTTTTGAAAGAACTAAGTGTTTTTAGTTGAAAAACAAACTAAAAGAGTTACACAGTGTAGCTTTAAGTTAAATTAAACTAATGCATTAAATTGACAATAAATAAAATACATATAATAACAAAGAATTCAAACCTTAAGAGTGTTAATAGAGCCTTGTAACGCATGGCGTTCAGTGGGCAGGGTGCCGAAACCTTTGACCTGCTCTCTCAGCCAATCCTGAGCTACGGTGTGCTGCTCAACTAGCTGAGCACAAACTCGCTCTCTCCGTATTTCCTCTTCAAGATTTAGGCAAAACTCCTATGCAAGCACACATACAAAAAGAACTTCATACACATAAATCAGGTTTCGCTTACCTATTAGTCACTATTAGTCCGAAATATTTAGCACAGCACCCCCTACAGCCTTACAGTAATCTCTTTGATCAACTCAGGTATGGACTCCTCCATGGTGGCCCAGGATGGATCGATCCAGCTGGAATCACGGGTCAGCTGGCTCATCTCCCTCCCGAGTGCTCGGACAGCAGACAGAGACGGGGTCAGGGCTCTGGTACGGTCTAGTAGACTCTTGGCCTGCTCAACTGTGTGCCTTCGATCCCCTAAACCAGGCCAGGGGAAGTGATGTGGCAGTGCAGCTGTCTGCTGTTTCACCTGCTCCAGAAGAGACTGAAGCTGTTCTCTCTGACACTGGCAGGACACCAGGCGTTCCACTACACTTTTCAGCAGACTGTGGAATATAAGATTATTTGTAATCATTTGAATCATCTATTAGTGCTGTGTGCAATTACTATTTACATATAGAATTATTATATCAAACCTATGCAGCTCCTGTGCTTGCTGCTGTGTTGCCTTCCACTCCTCCTCTAAGTTTTTCATTTTCTCAGTGAGAGAATGTCTTGTGTCTTCATCAAGATCTTTACGGATACATAGATGGTCTACTGTCCTTTTCAGGGTGGCAAGCTTAGAGTTGCCCCCAGAGTGAAGACTTACAATTGCCTGAAAGACAGACGGTTATGCTTGTTATTGACTACCACATTTTCATCATTTCACTATGGACATCATGAGTAATTATAATATTAATTATATTACTTACTTGTACTTTGCTTAGTCTCTCCTCAATCTGGTTCTGTGTACCATGAGTGCTTGTTCCCAGTGAGTCTAGGCCATCTTTCTGGTTCTTAACCCAGGACCTGGTGGTCTCCTCCTGGGTATATACATTCTGAAGCTCCCTTTCGAGAGAATCCTGGAGTTCAGCCTGGTTCTTTAGTTTCTGAGCTCTTGCCAGGACCTTCTTCAATTCTTCGTCAATGGATCTTAGGTTCAGTTGGATTTCCTGTTTTCTCTTCTCCTCCAGACCTTCTCGAGAGCACATACCCTCTGCTTTCCTCCTCAGTGTGGCAAGCTTATAATCTCCCTCTGATTCAGAGTTCAGGATGGCCTAGAGTAAATAATCCAAAAAACATGTCAGTGGGTAAGTCAGACATATTTGTTGAAGGTTGAATATCCCGCTTTGTCTCTTACCTGAGCTCCATTCATTCTCTCTTGTAACGGAGTATCTTCACCTAGCAATTCAATCTTCAGATACTGCTCTTTGATCCAAGATTTAGTGTGCTCCTCTTGTTCTTGAAGATCCTGAAGGTCCTTGGAAAGAGAATTCTCAAATTCTGATTGGTTCTTCAGCTCAAGAGCATCCGTCAAAAGTCCTGTCCACTCTTGCTGTACATCTTGTAAAGTCTGTTGGATTGTCCTGGATTTGTCTTCTTCTAGATCTTCACAGGAACATAGACTCTCTCCCTTTGTCTTTAAGTCAGCAAGTTTCGAGTCCCCCTCAGATCTATGAGCTAGTACTGCCTAAAAAAAACAAAACCAGAATATTCATCAAGAAAATTTCTTTCATGTTTTATTTTCTTATGCATTTGTGCAGCCAATCGTAGCCTTTATGGGTTTCTAATAAATATGTACTGTTCCAGGCAAATTGTCCTGTTTCTTAAAGGGATACTCCACTTTTTTTTTTTGAAATAGGCTCATTTTATTCCCCCAGAGTTAAACTGTTGAGTTTTAGCGTATTTGAATCCATTCAGGCGATTTTCTGATATTTAGAAGAATATCAGTAACCAGACAGTTTCTGGTCTCATTGACTACCATAGTATGTAGTTTTTCCTACTATGGTAGTCAATGAGACCAAAAACGGTCTGGTTACTGATATTCTTCTAAATATCAGAAAATCGCCTGAATTGATTTGAAAAAGGTAAAACTCACCTGTTTAAATCTAAAAGAGTTGTAAAATGAGCCTATTTCCAAAAAAAGTGGAGTATCCCCTTAAAGGGTGAGTGTGGCGAGGGGGGCGTGGTTCAGTGAAGTCTGTAGCGGGAGAGCGAGGACGGAGCCGAGCAGAGTAAGTGGGTCAAGTTCAAATGATGAACACCTGTCTGTGACTTCTGTAATTGGCGTGAGGAGACCGCATATAAGAAGGCCATGCGGACAGAGCGATTGGGAGCTCGTGCACGCCGTCTGAGTAGCTGTGACCAGTGAACCGAGTGTTATTGAAAGCCGTGACCAATGAAGCTGTGACCAGCAGAAAGAGTGTTACTGAATCGGTGACCAGAGAATCTGTTTCCAACGAAAAGAGTACTGTTTGATGTTATTTAATTTGTCAAAGTGTTTGAGTTTATTGTGTGAGCATGTAGACGCACCGTGGGAAGAGAATTATAAAATAAAGTGCACAAGCCCCAGCATTCGCCAACGCTGAGTCTCCTTCCATCACCCACACATGAACCCTGAGCTTTACCACAGTGAGTTCACCCAAAAAAGTATCCCATGCTTTACTCATCCTCAAGCCATCCTATGTGTATATGCCTTTTTTTCCAGCCAAATACAATAGGAGTTATATTTAAAAAAATATCCAGATTCTTCTAATCTTATAATGGGAGTGAATGGTACCTAAGATTTTGAAGCCCCAAAAAGTGCATCCATCCTTCATATAGTTAATCCATATGGTTCCAGGGGTTAATGAAGGCCGAAGCGATGCGTTTTTGTAAAAAAATATCCATATTTATAACTTTATAAACTATAATCACCGGCTTCCAGTGTAATTGCCGTACGCAAGTCTAGTTCGGGTGGATTTCAACGGATGACTTATTGACAAACACATAAGCGCAGAGGAAAGAGCAAAACAAAACACCGACCATGAATTAAAAGTCTAAAACAAAGAATTTTAAGGAGAAATGTCAGAGGATTTCGATATTTTAGAGCAGAGGAGCTTGACTTTGTTGCCCAGCCTTATTTGTTTGAACCGCGAGAGACGTCTACTCTCACACGAGCTTAAGCTACTGCTACATCCTACATCCTAAGGCCTTTATTAACCCCTGGGACCGTATGGATTACTTTTATGATGGATGGATGGATGCACTTTTTTGGGCCAAGAGTGGGAAGAGCTAAGATTTTTTAATATATAACTCCCATTGTGTTTGGCTGAAAGAAGAGTCATACATATACACATAGGATGGTTTGAGGGTGAGTAAATTATGGGATAATTAAACTTTTTGGGTGAGCTAGCTAACCCTTTAACTAAGGAGTAAGACCCATCTTTTCACTTTATGCAACAATGATATTTGTGTAGCCCTCTATTTTGAATGTTTAAGATGTGTCGGCTACTTTTAGTCATCTGATATAATCTGTTTTTTAACATAAATAATGTCAAACAGTATTTTGACAGGGAACTACAAATATAGCTAATACATAAAATATCAACATTTAACTCAAAACCAGAGAACATACTGCCATTATTCTTTTAGATAAAGATGAGGTGAGTGGAGTTTTTAATTAGTGACTTGACTGGAATAGTTTCCCCATTTTCAAAAGACCTATTACATATTATCATAAATTAGGCCAACTCACTTACTGTACCAATTATGGGTTAAATATTCCTTTCTATTACCTCAACTCCATTAAGCCTCTCTTGAATGGAAGATGTAACACGAAGAGAATCCATGGTCTCTCTGAGCCGTCTAATCCAGGATTGAGTGTCCTCTCCCTGATCACAGAAGGTTTGTATCAATCTGTAGAGAGATTCCTCACGCTTGACCTGGTTCTTGAGCTCTTGGGCAAGTTGTAGCACTTTCCTCCACTCCTCTTCTATTGCTCTCTGGGTTTGGTCAATGTGGCTCCTCCTCTCATTGTCAAGCTCTTTATAAGAACATACATCTTTCCCTTGTCTCTGTAAACTGGCCAATCTGGAATCAGCTTCATCACCAAGGTCCAATACAGCCTAGAGGATATACAGACATTACTCCACAACACAATATGTGCATTGCAAGCAACATAACCTGATTTAGGTAGATAAAAATCATTCAAGATTCCTAAAAAGGACTTTTCAATTAAAATAAACTTTTTCCTCTGCCCTTACCTGTACTTTAATTAGTTTTTCCTGTGGCTGAAGTTCCTTCCCCAGACAGTGCAGCATTTGCAGTTGTTCTCTCACCCAGGATTGCGTGCTCTCTTCCTGGGCCTGTAGATCTTTTAGTTCCTGGGAGAGTGTGTCTTGAAGTTCTGCCTGATGTTTTAATTGTTGAGCCATATCCAGAACTCTCTTCCACTCATCCTCAATGTTTCTAAGGGTGTGAATGAGCTCCTGTCTTCTGGTGTCCTCCAAAATCTCATGAGCACATAGAGCATCACCCTCTTCTTTTAGAGCCACCAGTTTAGAATCACCTTCAGCTCTTAGATTCAGAACAGCCTTAAAACATAGAAACATCCGAAATACATTTCTTGTGAATAATTCCTTTTGGTGTTTAAGAATGTATGAATATATGTATGTTTTCCCCAGCAAAATACAGCTAAAAAAATCCAAATTGTGATGGTTAGGAGACCCACCTGAGCATCCATGTGTTTCTTTTGGTTTGGCGTGTCTGTGTCCATGCACTCAAGTCCTTGCTTTATATCTCTGATCCAGGCTCTAATCTGCTCTGCATTGTATTGGAATGTTTCAGTTTGATCATCGAGGGTCTTGTGGACTTGGGCCTGATTTTCCAAAAGAATCCCCAGGCTGTGGTATTGGTCTATCAGGGTCTCGCTGTCTCTAAGGAAAGGGTCTCCCCTCAGGCCACGCATCCTTACAGTGGATAACAGGTCATTGAATGCCTCTATACGACCACTGTAGATTAAGGATGAAGGTAAGAGTTGTGTAGGTTTTATGGGTGCACATAATCATTATTTGTTCCCCAAAACTTAGCACAGGTCATTCTTTTTTTTTTTTTTTTTGTGGAAAGATAATAATTAAACTGTGGAAAGATAATAATTAAAGATAGTAATTCAACTGCAATTTTTCCACCAATTATTGTGCGCACCAAAGCTTTCTGCTCAGTGAAAACAGGGAAACTGCAGGGGCTTCGAAGTTAATAAAAAAAAATAATAATAATTACATTATTAAATTGTAAAATTTCAAATAAATATAAGGGCTGTACAATTTAAATAAAGTTGAAATTGCGATATGGCATCTTGGAGCAGCTCGTAAACACTGCTCCAAACGAACTCCATCTCGTGCTGTGAGTTTTGGTCACATGAAATTGGATATGCATCGTGTTCCATGGTCATTTTATTTTCCTATTCATACAAATTAAACATTTTCCTGGACAGTATTTTTAAGATTTTAAAGCATAAACCTGTTGTCAACTAAAAACAAAGAATAAAAGTCTGCAGTTTTCCACCAAATTAAAAGCTTCAGAGTTTAAAATTGTACAAATATTAGTAATAATAATAATAATTATTATTATTTATATTATTATTATTATTATTTAGATTTATACAATTATAATTTGTTTACCTGCATGTCATAGAACCAAGAAAATGCAATGTGTTACATTTTTTAATTATAGTTAATTTTATAAAAATGTTAAAAAAAGAGTAAAAATTAGTTTTAAACAAAAATACAAAATGAACATTTTGAAAAACGAATACCTTTCCTTAAGAAACTCCTCTTGGATTTGTCGAACTTTTTCTCTCTGTGTTGGCACTTTCTCCCTGTGCTGAAGCCACTCCTTCAAATGGTTATGTTCCTCTTGCAAACTAAATACATAAAGACATGATTGGATTACTGAATGGATTAAAAAAAAAACAGTAACAACAAATCGCTATGATGTGAGCTAAGTCCATGTACCTGTTGAGGTTGTGGAGGATGTCATCTAGCTGTTTATGGCGTCCCTGGCAGTGAGCCCTGAGTGTGGCCAGTTCTCCTTCCTGCTCCTGGTGCCATGAGGAGAGCAAAGCTTGAGCCTCAGAAGGAACCTTTGCCTGTTCGCCTCTCTCAAATCTCTCCTTCAGCTGGGCCAGACGATTTTCTCCTTCTTTAGATGCCAGGAAACTCTGAAGAAAACACAAATTGTTCAGCATTGCTAATCAGACACTACTAAATTTCAATCCTTCCTGTTATTTTATAATTTTGACTAAGGCTGCAAACACCTGGTGATTCTTTGCATTGGATTGCTGTCCAATGTCCAATTAGTGTATTGTACAGTAAGGCTGAAAAGTATTTCGAAAAATGTCATTGCTAAAACCATAATCATAGGGCTGTGACCTCACTATTACTCACTGTCAATCTCTGCATGGACATTTCGACATCCTGCTTCCTCTCAGGGTTTTCAAAACACTCATTCACAGAGAGCTGCTCATCCTGCAACCATTCCTCAAATGACTGGAACTCTTCTGCAGAGAGCCAATGGGACAAAAAGACAAAACAAAAATCACTTAAAAATGTAAATTATTTCTCAATTAGTTTCTCCAAGTAATAATAGCACAATGCAAACCTTTAATTGTCTGAAGGAAGCTTCTCTCCCCCTGTTCCTTCTTTTGGTGAATCAGATCTCGTGTTTCTGCAATGCTGTCTTTGAGATGCTTGGTGTGATTGGTCAGGTCCTCCAAAACCTGCGGTCCAGTAATGCTGGACATGAGACTGATTTCCTTCAGCAAAGAATCGGCTTGCTCCTCCTGGTCCAAAAGCTGCTCACACAAGTCCTACAATAGAAAATTAATTGAATTATAAACCAAAAGAGAGTGTTTATACATGTCCGTCTGTTAATCATACCTGTAAATGCAAATCCAGCTGTGTGCGATCCTCTGAGCTAATCGTATCTACTGAGGAGCGTATATTCTTCACAGATGATTGATAAGTGTCAATCTTTTCAGCCAAATGAGCTTTAACTGTGAGGAGCTCCTGGAACACGTCAGTGCAGTCGGAGAAGAGTTCTTTCACCTGCTCCATTTTCTTCCTTAGGTTTGTTTCCATTACCTAAAGGAGACAGTGTGAGTATGGTTAAAGTTAGGAATAATTAGGAATTAGGTGAGCGCCATCATTTAATAAGCAGAAAAAGTAATCTGTACATTCACCTGTAACTCAAGTGGAGATTCTTTGCTTTGCAGCAGTTCCTGGATCTCTAGCAACTTCCTGTGAAAGTGTTCAAGGTTGTCCTCCTGATACTGAATCTCATTCTAATGAAAACATAAAGAACCTGTTAAGTCAAAACGATAGTCTTGTGCCTTTTAGTCCATGTATGTGATGTGTATGTGTATTTTAAATGCCTATGAAGCATTTTGTGAAGAAACACCTTCATGCTGAGAATCTCCGTCTCACTGCTGAAGGGGTGAGACTCTGAGAAGATGATGAGTTTAGTTGAAGTCCAGCTGTCCACCTCTCCACCCAGAACCAGCTGTTTCTCCCACAACTCCAGACCCAAACGCAGGTTATCCATGTAACCGTCTGTCTTCTCTGACACCTGCCAGAGAAACACACATATTAACCAAGAAGTATTTGTGATGCATGTGATGCATGTGAACAGATGTTTTTCATATACTCACATCCAGCCATGAGTCCACCAAAGCATCTGCCTCTATCTCAAAAGGAGTTTCTGAGCAATCAGGAATTTTCTTCAGCTGAGACTGCAACTGTCTGCACACAGATCTGAACTCTTCCATCTTGGGTCCGAGGCCATTAAGATCCTCCTTTATGCCAACAACCTACAATTATAATGCATAGTGTAAATATAATAAAGGACTACACTTAAAAGAAACTACGGTGGCCCCCCTTGTCCCACTTTGGCAAAAAAAATAAAAAAATAATTATAACTATCTTGTGGTCTCAAGATAGTAATTCGTGGCCTCAAGATTGTAACTCGTGGCCTCAAGATACTATCTCGTGGCCTCAAGATTGTAACTCGTGGCCTTAAGATGCTATCTCATGGCCTCAAGATAGTAACTTGATGCCACGAGTTAGTATTTTGAGGCTACGAGTTAGTATCTTGATGCCACGAGTTAGTATTTTGAGGCTACGAGTTAGTATCTTGAGGCCACGAGTTAGTATCCTGAGGCCACGGGTTAATATCTTGAGGCCACGAGTTACTATCTTGAGGCCACAAGATAGTATCTTGAGGCCACAAGATAGTATCTTGAGGCCATAAGTTACTATCTTGAGGCCACGAGATAGTATCTTGAGGCCATGAGTTAGTATCTTGAGGCCACGAGTTAGTATCTTGAGGCCACGAGTTAGTATCTTGAGGCAATGAGTTAGTATCTTGAGGCCACGAGTTACTGTCTTGAGGCAACGAGATAGTATCTGGAGGCCACGAGTTAGTATCTTGAGGCCACGAGATAGTATCTTGAGGCCACGGGTTAATATCTTGAGGCCACAAGTTACTATCTTGAGGCCACGAGATAGTATCTTGAGGCCACGAGATAGTATCTTGAGGCCACAAGTTACTATCTTGAGGCCACAAGTTACTATCTTGAGGCCACGAGTTACTATCTTGAGGCCACGAGTTACTATCTTGAGGCCACGAGACAGTATCTTGAGGCCACGAGATAGTATATTGAGGCCACGAGATAGTATCTTGAGGCCACGAGTTACTATCTTGAGGCCACAACAAGTTACTATCTTGAGGCCACGAGTTACTATCTTGAGGCCACGAGTTACTATCTTGAGGCCACGAGATAGTATCTTGAGGCCACAAGTTACTATCTTGAGGCCACGAGTTACTAACTTGAGGCCACGAGATAGTATCTTGAGGCCACGAGATAGTATCTTGAGGCCACGAGATAGTATCTTGAGGCCACAAGTTACTATCTTGAGGCCACGAGTTACTATCTTGAGGCCACGAGATAGTATCTTGAGGCCACGAGTTACTATCTTGAGGCCACAAGTTACTATCTTGAGGCCACGAGTTACTATCTTGAGGCCACGAGATAGTATCTTGAGGCCACGAGTTACTATCTTGAGGCCACAAGTTACTATCTTGAGGCCACGAGTTACTAACTTGAGGCCACGAGATAGTATCTTGAGGCCACAAGTTACTATCTTGAGGACACGAGTTACTATCTTGAGGCCACGAGATAGTATCTTGAGGCCACAAGATAGTATCTTGAGGCCACGAGTTACTATCTTGAGGCCACGAGTTACTATCTTGAGGCCACGAGTTACTATCTTGAGGCCACGAGTTACTATCTTGAGGCCACGAGTTACTATCTTGTGAGGCCACGAGTTACTATCTTGAGGCCACGAGATAGTATATTGAGGCCACAAGCTACTATCTTGAGGCCACGAGTTACTAACTTGAGGCCACGAGTTAGTATCTTGAGGCCACGAGATAGTTATAATTCATTTTTTTTGCCAAAGTGGGACTAGGGGGGCTCCGTAAGAAACAATATGAGATTAAACAGAAAAAGTGACCATGGTGGCATGATGGTTAACAATCTAAAGCTACTCATTCTAGATAGGCATGATCTATAACCTATAAGAATTTCGTTGATCCTACCCATGAACCCTACAGTTATTGAATTTTCAGTGTAGACCATGCAAAATCATAAATTACCAATTTGATTCATCATAATTACCCAGCAAACAATGTACCACAGGATATAAAAGGATCTGACCAATTATAGCAAGCATCTAAATGTATTAGAGAAACATTGGGGCCAATTCGTCAGCGCAATGATGAGAGCAGTTTCTTTCAGACTGCCGTAATAAAAGCGTAGATTATGTACATGTAGATGATGGAAACCTAAGACAACAAACAATTCTGAATTTTATGAGTAATGAAAAGACATTACTATGAGCGACACCTGCTGGTACAAATCATTTTTATGTGAAAGAAAACTGATGGTAAATTACAACAGGCATTTATAATATTAGCATTTACTGTATTGTGAATGTGAAGAGTTGGGATTAGTCTGAGGTTGACATACTTTTGCTAGGAGACGTTGCAGGTTTTCTTTGCCCATGTATGATGCCTGCTCATTGATCGTTTGCTCCGCCCTCTGGAGAGTGTTACTTAGGTAACTGCGACAGTTCTGAAACTTCTTCAGCAGCTCCATCAGAACCGTGCACTGCTCTTGTCTGTCAAATACACAAACAAACAAATTGGGTTTTCATATTTTATGGGGACATTACATAGACATAATGATTTTTATGATTGTTCATGGGGAACAAAAAAACATGATTAAACCTCTTGGTTTTTATGGAATTATTTTTATATACATTTTTATTTTATCTCTTTATGCACGATTTGAAGTGCTAATGAAAAATATCTTCTAAAAATCTGTCTTAATTCGTTTGGAAGTACATGAAGGTGAGTGAATAACTAACCCTATAAGGGCAGAAAAATGGGCAAATTTGATTAATTTAATTTTCTTGTCTAGAACCCACCTGTCAGATACAGCTTTCTCAGTCTCTTCCCAAAGAAAGTCCAGCTCTTCGTCTGCTAGATCAGGGTCCTCTTTCTGCTTCTTGATGCTTTGGTATTCAGGGCGAAGAGAGTTCAAATGTGATTCCAGATCGGACAGCGCTCGAATCCTAAACACAGATGCACACAGTGTAATTGGACAGTCTGTTAAAAAGAGGTGGCTATGGATCAATTAAATTGCTTAAGTAATTATATTATAATCACATGCTGATTAATTAATAAAATTAAGCTCAATTAACACTAAATCAATATTTGTTAAGCCCAAATAAAGACAATTCCAAGACACACTTGCACACAAAAGCATGAAACAATGTCAATACCGGTGCTGTACAGCTGGCATGGTTGGATCCTTTAGACCTTGTTTTTCTGCTGCCCCCTGCACCTTTCTCAGCTCAGCCTGCATAGTCTTCCTCCTCAGGCCGAGTCCCTGGTTCTGCTGTTCCTTCTGGAGCTCATTCTGTCGAATCATCAGACGATCATCTGCCTCTTCCACCCTGTGAACCAGGACGCCGACCATATCCAGACAGGAAACAGGGCTCCCGTCCTGGGTCACCTCGAGTTGTGCTCCGCCCAAAAGCTGGTCCAGCTGTGGAGCCTTATCCTTAAGGCTGCTGACTCCCTTCCTGATTAGTGCCAGCTTAGACCTGCTGTCCTGCAGTACCACATGATCATTGCTAGGGGCACTCTGCACAGAAGAGACATCGAGCTCCACGGTCTGCAGGGACATAAGGAAGCGGTCGAGGGCTCGGGCAGCAGCGTCGCTCTTGCGCACTTGTTGCCTGAGACGGTCCAGGCTGGATCTGTGGCTCAGAACCACTTGAGTCAGAGGTGATCGGTCTCGCAGGTCCAGATGACTGGGTTCAGAGTCAAATCGAGACAGACGATCCATCTCTATCTGGATGCTTTCATCTAGGTCCTGAAAATGGTAGAAAAGGGAGGACGAGGTAGATATTTAGATAAAAAGATCTTAACATGCAGTGACATTGCTACGGGATCTATTACGTCCAACTTCCATTTCTCTCAGATTTTATTATATTTAAATAGTAATTGCACAAAACACTGATAGATGATTCGCATGGGGAAGACTTGTTTTACCAACGTTTATGTTACATCAGACTGCAGCAGCCTATCGAGAGAGGCCCTTTGGTGACGGTTTAATGGGCGTCACACTCCTGCAGAACAAGCCTGGCCTAGCCCTATAAATATAGCTTGATGGGGTGATATAACTGATTTTTCATCTCTTCAGCACAGCTAACGCATCACTGGATCCGGAGTGAGAAGCCGCGGCGTTAAAATACCCTTCTGTGGGACGAGCCTCTGCATCTGAAGCCGCTGGCCTTCATCTCGCCGCCTTCAGTCACCGTTCTATATCCTTTATACTCTGCATAAGTGTATGTTTGCTGCTGTGACTCACACTTTTTTCTCTAAAAGAGCTGGCGTCTTTTTAAAGATGCCATCCTCCTGTGGCTCGTGTTGAGGTCCACTCATCGACAGGGACCGCCATTGCCGTCTGCAGTTTTGCTCCTGCTTCAGGTGTTGGAACGAATCAGGGAAACCGGATGCTAAGTGATTCTTGTGGCTCCGCTCTGGACAGACCAAGCCTGGTTCCCAGTCCTGATGCAGCTGACGAGCACTGCCCCATGGCCAATACCGTTGAGGAAAGACCCCCTCTCTCAGGCCAAGGGCTCGATTTGGCATCCTCAACTGGAGCTGTGGTCCCTGCACGCATGAGCCATCAACGGGTACCCGCAAACCTCCCCGAGGGAGTGTTAAATACGATCACACAGGCTAGAGCGTCATCAACTAGACGACTCTATGCCTCAAAGTGGTCAGTGTTTGGCCTGAATCAATATCGGCCAGTGAGGCGGCGGAGTGACAGAAGTGCTCTCCTTCCTGCAACTGGATAAGGGCAGAACCCCATCCATGCTCAAAGTCTATGTGGCGGCCATAGCTGCGTTTACAAAGCCCACGATTGGCCTGTCACTGGGGAAAAACGATCTGGTCATCCGCTTCCTAAAAGGAGCCAAGAGGTTGAATCCTCCCAGATCCTCCTCAATCCCCATGTGGGACCTTTCCACGCTTCTGGAAGCCATGAAAGGTGCCCCGTTTGAGCCAATCCAGATGTCGCATATGAAACACCTGTCATTCAAAACAGTGTTTCTTATTGCTCTCGCTTCAGTAAAGCGCATAGGGGATTTACAAGCACTCTCGGTGAGCTTGACATGTTTAAAATTTCGGCCAAATGACTCGAAAGTCATACTCAAAGTTATGAGCAGTTATGAGCCTAAATCCCTCAACACACCGTTCATGGCCCCGGTTATTTCCCTGTCCGCCCAGCCGGTTTATAACGAGGAGATAAATGCGAGTCTCGTTTGCCCAGTCAGGGCATTAAGAGCCTACGTGTCTCGCTCGTACTTTTTCAGACAGACTGAGCGGCTTTTTGTTTCGGTCAGCGGTCTTGCTAAGGGCCTAGCCGCATCGAAACAGAGCCTATACAGATGGATAGTTGATGCCATTGCGCTGACATACACGTCAAAGGGCCTCAAGTGCCCTTTAGGTGTTAGAGCGCACTCCACTTGAGGTATGGCCTCGTCGTGGGCTTGGTCTAGCTGGATTACCTTACAGGATATCTGTATGGCGCCAGGCTGGGCCTCCCCATCTACATTTATAAGGTTTTATAACCTAGAGGTTCCCGCCTTACAGGCTAAACTATTGTCGGTATAAAATCGAGTTATGTCTGACCCGCTGCTTCGGCGCAGAATACTACAATCGCTTGAGCACAGTTCGCTGACCGATAAAAATGTTCCCCGTGGGTAAAAATAATACCCTTACTGTTACTCAGTTCAGGCCGAACGTTTTCACCCTGACTGTATGTGACACTGTTATAGTGATTAGGTCCTTTGGAATGCTAACTTTTTGGGAAGCATAAGATATTACGCAGTACGAGAGAACCTCTCGTAAAAGAACATACTCATTTACTAACGAAGCTTCGGTTCTCTCTAGAAGAGGGAACGAGTACTGCGTATCTTACTGTGCCTGCAGCACTCTGGTTCACTTTGGCAATGAAAAAACAGTTATATCAGCGCATCGAGCTACATTTATTGGGCTAGGCTACTCCCGCTTCACGGGAGAGTGTCGAAGTGGGAGCGAAGTGCCGCCATTGGACCGTCACCAAAGGGCCTCTTCGATAGGCTGCTGCAGTTGCCGCAGGACAGCCAATAGGCACGCCTTACCTATGTCTGCATGCTGCCACAATGCGTTTTACATTAATTCAAAATTAAGGATAATTTTTGGCTTCAATATCTCGTGGAAAAGAGGTTTTCCCCTAGCGTGAGATATTACGCAGTACGAGAGAACCTCTTCTAGAGAGAATGATGTTTGCGATAACGCCGTCAATAACGTGTTTAACTGACAGCCCTAGAATAAATGCTATAAATAAATTAGAGTGACAGATAATAAAACTAACTACATTAAAGGGTTAGTTCACCCAAAAATGAAAATTAAGTCATTAATTACTCACCCCCATGCTGTACCAACCCCGTAAGACCTTCGTTCATCTTCGGAACACAAATGAAGATATTTTTGATTAAATTTGAGAGCTGTATAACTACCACATAGACTTCCGGGACTGGCTCTTGACGGCCCAGAAAGTCAATGAAGAAAATGTTTAAATATTCCATGTGACTACAGTGGCTCAACTATAAGTTTATCAAGCGACGAGACTACTTTTTGTGCGAAAAAACAAACAAAAATAACGACTTTATTCGACTTTTCCTTTTCTTCCTTGTTGGCCTGAAACGAGACTTCCATACGATTTCCACGACGCATGCATGAGAACTGAACTGAAGTAGTGTAAGGAGATCGCAATTCTCGTGGAAATCTAAGGAAGTCTCGTTTCAGGCCAACAAGGAAGAAAAGGAAAAGTCGAATAAAGTCGTTATTTTTGTTTGCTTTTTCGCACAAAAAGTATTCTCGTCGCTTGATAAACTTATAGTTGAGCCACTGTAGGCACATGGAATATTTAAACATTTTCTTCATTGACTTTCTGGGCCGTCAAGAGCCAGTCCCAGAAGTATATGTGGTAGTTATACAGCTCTCAAATTTAATCAAAAATATCTTCATTTGTGTTCCGAAGATGAACGATAGTCTTGCGGGGTTGGAACAGCATGGGGGTGAGTAATTAATGACTTAATTTTCAGTTTTGGGTGAACTAACCCTTTAACAAAACAAAATATAACCATAAATAAGAATGATAAATTAATAAATAAAAATGTCTCTCACCTTCACATCTTTCAGAATGACAGGGTTAGCTAGTGTATATCCTTTAATGTCTTTGGGCTCTTTAATGAACTTCTCCAGCCTTTCAGAAAACTCCGAGATTTTCAGCGTAATGGAGTCCATGAGCTCGAGTGCTGCTCCAAGTGAATCCACCCTGACAGAGAGCATAGACTTATTTTAACAAACAACACAATGTGCATACAGACAGTCTGGCTACAGGACATTTTCTCTGGAACTCTTTGATTTGAGTGGATCATATGATCATTCGGGTGACACTGGGTGAAAGAACAAAATAGAAGCTGTAATAGTGGTGTTATGTGAATATTTATTTCAGCTAACTAGTTTAAAGCTTAGCTTATACTGCTTTGAAAGATGAAAGTAATGCAATGTCTGAACACACAAACTTTCATATGACAGGGTTGTTTTCTTGATGCACACACATACTGTACCTGCCCTGTAACTGTGACCTCTGCTCTCTCCACCTGACAGTAAGCTCCATTCGGTCTTGCTCAACAGATCGTTCGTTGAATTGAACACATTTCGTACACAGTGTTTCATACTCCTTCCACAAAGTCTCCGTCTCGTCCCACAGAGACTAAAACAAAAAAGACAGGGGGTAAATTTAGTGATTTTTATATCAAATCCGCATAATATCAAATCACTTTAAAACTAAACAAAACAGTGCATTACCTTTAATTCTCTTAGTCTTTTCTGCAGGTCTGTGGGAGTGACTGATTCTGAGGGACGATCTCCCAGCATGCATTGCTCATTTCTGTTTAGCTGAGCTTGTAATGCAAATCTGGAGCTGCGGTACCTGAGCAATCCAAGAAAAAGAAGATGTAAACCATAAGAATCTGACACAATATCACACACACAACCATATACAGAAACATAAACAATATTCTCTTTTTATCAATACCTGTCCTCTTCTGTACTCGTTTGTTTCACTATCTCCCTCTTCTCCACAGTTCTCGGTCGCTGGGGGCTAACCGGTGAACCAGCCTAAAGCAATATCCCCCAGACACAAAATGCACCAATATATATTTATCAGGGACAAACTTTATTATAAAAAAAGAAAACCTATGTCCAAACACTATTAATATAACTGTACCTCTGAACTAACTTCTTTGGGCTTCTCAGCTGGTGGTGAGGCTGTAAGTGCTTTCTGAGGGGATGGCTCAGGGGTTTGCTCTGTTTGTGAACTATTAGGCATTTAAAAAAAATGTTTTAATGGCAAAATGTTTTTATCATACAAAAATAACATATGGGAGAGGCTCTTTCCCCTCCTTTTACCCAGTGTCCGGAGGAGGTGTATCTCTGTCTCCACTAAACTGCCGCTGGATGGCAGCAAGCCGTCTCTCACATTCTCTGAGTTGGGCTTGTGCGAGCCTGTGTGCGTCCTCAGGGCTCAGAGTATCACACAACTCCTTTAGAGCTTCAAGCTGCTGCCCTGCCTCTGCCAGACTGCCCTCTGCTGAAAAACAGGCCTGCAGAAAGCAGGAAAAAAACTGTATCACTAAACTTGTATCACAGAAGGATTATTTTGTCATTTAACATTTTTATTTAAAGTGCCCCATGATGCTTTTTTTGAATATTACCTTTCATTCAGTGTATTATATAGCTGTCTGTGAATGTAAACGATCTGCAAAGTTGTGAAACCGAAAGTGCACAATAAATAAAACAATTGTTTCTCAGAAAAAAAGAATTGACTCTAAACTCTAAATTTTAGTAAGCTTACAGAGCTGAAGTTAAATTATGGTAATAAAGATTTCATTTCCGACACACGTTTTAAGTAGACCAATCACAACTGACTGGGTCATCAGGCTAATCATAGCAGAGTAGCTCACAGAAAGGAGGTATTTAGAGAGACTGAATCACCGGACGAGTCGTTTGAGAATAATTGAAAAATGTAGGGATATAGTGCATTATATTATGAGAAAATTAAAGTTTTTTGACCTTTGATGCATGTAAACCGGTTGTAGGAGACCTTTAAAACAAAATTATTATAGGATTAGAAACCTTTAAAATAGCATTATAGGGGCACTTTAATGCTGCTACTTTGTTGTAAGCTCTTTTTTTGTTTTAATTGGGCAGTATTTTTTTGTTGCCTTGTAATACAAATGATGTCATGCCAAATGAGTGAGTAGCAATGTGGTTAAGAGAAATGTAGGGATTAATGGAACCCAAATTAAAAGTTTAATTAAAAAAATGAAAGGAGGAAATAAAATGTAAAGAAAGAGAGAAATTTCCCATTTGATCATATGATGTTCATGCTCTGTGGTAAGTAAGTTTACCTCTCCCTTTGATTCCGATATTGATTCAGGCCTAAGCCTGAGTTTATCCCTCTTAAAGTGCATCTCACATATCTCAACCATTCGGTTAAAATGCAGGCGGGTTAGCTCAAATCTTAGTTGCCTCAAAAATTCTGATATTTGCTCTCGAACAGCCTAAAAATATTAATTAAATAAGATAAACACACAACACACAAAAGGACACACAATCTCTTAATGTTTGAGTTAGTTTAACTTCACATACAGTTCAATATACTGTCAAGCATTTCAGTTAAACAGTCTCTAAGGGGCCTGTTACACCTAGCCACTTCATGCGTTTTCTCAGATCGGACAGCTATCTGATTTATCAAAACGGATATAAATCTGATCTTCAATTCCCGCGCTATATGCGGATTTAATGACGTGCACGTCACCGAAAGCAACAGATATGAGCTGCATTTTATTGATCATTGACTAATTTCAAAATCAGCAAAGACAGCAATAAGAGAGACTGGCAACAGAACTGGTAAGATCATTCCGTTTCTTTACTTTTAATGAAGATGGTTGTGTTAATCGTCTGCGACTTACTTTCACTTTGATTTGCGATAGATTGCGGCGTGTTGGCTTGATGGGCGTTCAGCTGCTCATCTGAGGTGATGCGTGTCGCAGTAGCGTCGTCATATCTGACTAAAATAGCAAGACATATAGCCTATAACACGCTCTCACGCGTTTATTTTTAGCATTTTTGGGAGTAGTAACATTTACATATGTGGTTTCAAGAACCAGATGCATTTACACTTGTCCAGTTTCGTCTGGAATGCGGCCCAGACCACCTTCTGAAGTGGTTTGAGCGATCGGATTCAAATCCGTCTCGAATGCTTTTCGGGGGGCATTTACACCTGATCTTTACACGATCGGATAGCTATCTGATCACAGAAAACGCATGAAGTGGCCAGGTGTAAACGGCCCCTAAAATAAAAATGGTTAATAACATTGCAATACAGTCACACTGCAAATATAGACACACAAGCACCAATATTACTACGCATATACCTTCCACTGTGTTCTGACAGATTGTGTGAAAAACTCCATGTCTCTAAGTTCAGATGGGGTGCAGAAAGCTTCCATCCCTTCTGCAGCCCTCAAGAACTCTTCAAGGAGTTCAGGGTCCAGAGTCCGAAGCGTCTCCTGAAAACAAAAAAAAAACAACACAGATACTTGAGAAACTGAGACATGTTATTCTCTTATAAAAGACCCAAGCACAACAGTACATTTTCATGAAATTTGGCTTTTTGGCTCTTGAAAACACAAGAGGAAAACAAGCAAAACAAGTCATGTGTAAAAGGACATACCTCCTTAACTGATGCCTGTTCGTCTGTTATTCGCTTATCCTTGAATACATTGATAGCTTCGAGAATGTGCTCTTGAAGACAGTGCTTGGCTTCCTCAAATCTATTCCTAACCAGGGCCTGTGCCTTTATATAAGCCTCAGTATAGGCTTTAGGGGGAGCCTGGGCAAGTGCTGGCTGCTTAACCCGAGGAGCTGACTGCTGTTGGGGCGGTTCCTGTACTGGTAACTGAGGTTTTGTCAGATCTTGGGACTGAGGCTCTGTCTGAGCAGCTTGACTTTGGATGAGAGTTTCAGATGGGGCCTCTATCCTGGATGAACCACACTTCTGCTGACTTTGCTGAGGCTGCTGTGGACTCTGAGATCTTATGGGAGTTTGAGCCGGTGGCTGATTCCATGGAGCTACTGGCTGGAGAACACTATGAGACATAGTCTGGGAAGAGACTTGAAACTGATTTTCTGGTCGGACTGGACCCCACTGCCGTTGAGGACTTTGTGCTCTCGTAAGGGCTTGATATTGGGGCTGAGGATATGGTCCATGCCCTTGAGATTCAACCTTTGGGTATACTGGGCTGACTCTCTCTGGACTGACAGGTCTCCATTGCTGAGAGGGAACCATATGCTGTGCTGGATGTTGGGGTCTTATCTGTGATTGATCCCAAGGTGATACTGGTCTAGCAGGGGGCCACTGCTGAGGCTGTGGTTGCGGCTGAGTTTTAGGGTAAACTGCCATTTGAGATTGAGTTTGGACTTTCTGACCTGAAAATTCAACAGTGGAGTAGGTCTGGGGCACTATACCTGGTCTTATTGTTGACCACTGCTTAGGTTGAGATGGAGGGACACTTTGAGGCTGGGGATGAGTTTGGAAATGGGCCAGAGGCTGCATTTGGGCAGCAACAGAAATTGGTCCATGGACTTTGGGGTAAGTTTGGGAGACATCTCCTGGTTGATACCACTGTGGTTGCCCGTGTGGTTGAATCATAAGTGGTGCACTTCCCTGTGCTTCGACCTGAGTTTGGGATTGAGATTGAACAGGCATCTGGGGTCGAGGCATAGAGATGATTCTGGGTTGTATGGAGGATGCACCTTTGTTCTGAGGGGAAATTACAGTCGGATTGTGCAGTGTGGGTTGCTGGGTCTGCACTACACTATGTGGTGACTGTTGTCTCTGCATAATTACTTGTGGTTGAATAGGATATGTTGGGTACTGCTGCCCTGGACTGGAAATGCCTTGAGGCATTGTTTGCGTCACTGGAAATCTTTGTGGTTGCGGCAGTGCAGGATGAGATTGTGGAAAAGTCTGTAGTGGCTGCCATTGTGGTTGCATGGGAGTCATGGATTGAGGTTGTGCCTGTTTCAGGGTAATCACTTGAGGTTGCTGTGGTGTCAATATCGGTGTTTGAGGTTGCTTTTGTTGCTGAATAGGTGCAGTTGCTTGTGAGTATTGTGTAGTTGCTTGTGCTTGAGTTGATATATAGGGTTGAGGTGGATGTTGGGTTAATACTTGTTGACTAATCAGTGGGGACACACACTGTTGTGGTTGTTTTTGAATCACTGGTTGTGCTGCAACTGCTGGCACAGTTAGAGGTAGTTTTTGTGTCACTATAAGGGGTTCCTCTTGTGCAAAAGGCTGAGCTTGCTTCATGCGTTTCTCACCACTCTCAACAATGCTTTTAGACTGTGTTGTCACCATGCCATGAACAGGTCCCTGAGCTTCAGGTGAGCTAACAGCCACTATATGTTGTGGTGGGGCTTGAGGACTTATTTGACCCTTGTCCTCTGGCTCTGATTGAGATTGTGGCACCAGTTGAGCTGGTTTTTGGGTAACATTTTCCAGTTGACTCCTCTGTTGAAGCCATGGTCTGTTTTGCAGATTTGCCTGGGATTTTTTTGCTTTCCTCTTCTGCTTTGGAGCTTGATGTTGACATGTAATATCTTTCTGTGATTGTGTTTCTAATTGGCCCTGAGGCTGTGACTGGATTGCCGTTTGAGCTTGAACCTTCTGCTGTTTTGTAAGTTGAGTTGTTTCTTGTTTTTGGATGTGCACGTGTGGCTGTGTTTCTAATTGTTGTTCATTAAGAACTTGTGATGCTGCTTTTTGCAGGTTATGTGAGGGATGGCTAGCAATTGGAGCCTGCATCTTCCACTGGTTGTCTGTCTGTTTTTGTGTCTCAGACTGTGGTAAAGATGTCTGGCTTTCAACATGATGCTCTTTGATTTTTGCTTGAGCTTGGACACATTTCTGTGCCTTCACTTCAATGGACTGAGAGCCTTTCACTTGCTCAACAGACTGAGAGTCTTTCACTTGCTCACAGGGGTGCATTTGGGGTTGTGGACTCCTGTTTTCTTCTTCAAAATCTTGTACAACAATCATAGGCACAGGCTGACTATATGGCTGGCTCTTGAGATCTACAGCTTGAGAAGGTACTCCTGATGGTTTCTGAGAAGGTACTGGGACTTTTGCTCTGACTGCAGGCTGGGGTTCAGTTTGGCTAGGGGCTCCTGAAGCAGAGATAGGCTGGGAGGAGAGCTTCTCGGTTTTGGACTCTTCCTCTGCCTCCTGATATTGGACAAAAATTTTGGAAGGGGGCTGGTCTCCAACAGGGCTTCTGTCTCTGCAAGACCCCAAAGAGCTAAGCATGCCTACGGCTTCCTGTAGAGGTTTAACAAAATTTTAAAATAATAATGCATTTGCATACAATTCTAAAACATGGTTATTCATTCCTTGGCATTACACCGCGTTCCAAATTATTATGCAAATTGGAAATAAGTGTCATAAAAATGTAATATTTAGTTTTTCAATCAAACTCATGGAAAGTATTGTCTCCAAGTTCTTTGGATCACGGAAAAAAATCTCAGACACCTGTGATAAGTAGTTTGCAAGGTGAGCCCAATTAAAGGAAAACTACTTAAGAAGGATGTTCCACATTATTAAGCAGGCCACAGGTTTTAAGCAATATGGGAAAGAAAAAGGGTCTCTCTGTTGCGGAAAAGAGTTAAATAGTGCAGTGCCTTGGACAAGGTATGGAAACTTTAGATATTTCACGAAAATTTAAGCGTGATCAATGTACTGTGAAGAGATTTGTGGCTGATTCAGAGTACAGATGGGTTTGTACAGAAAAAGGCATAATGAGGAAGGTTACTGCCAGACAAATGCATCGGATTTAGGAGAGCACTGCTATAATGCCATTACAAAGCAGCAAACATGTATTTGAAGATGCTGGGGCCTCTGGAGTCCCGCAAACCTCAAGGTGTAGCATCCTCCAGGGCTTGCAGTTGTACATAAATCTACTATTCTGCCACCCCTAACCAATGCTTACAAGCTGAAATGGTTGCAGTGGGCCCAGAAATACATGAAGACTAATTTTTAAACAGTCTTGCTTACTGATGAGTGCCGTGCAACCCTGGATGGCGCAGATGGATGGAGTAGTGGATGGTTGGTGGATGGCCACCATGTCCCAATAAGGCTGCGACGTCAGAAAGGAGGAGGCGGAGTCATGTTTTGGGCCGGAATCATGGGGAGAGAGCTGGTAGGCCACTTTAGGGTCCCTGAAGGTGTGAAAATGCCCTCTGCAATGCATCCAGAGTTTCTGACTGTCTTCTTCTCACTTTCTTCCATGGTACAAAAAGAAGAACCATGCCTTCCATAGCAAAATTATTGTCATTCATGACAATGCACCATCTCATGCTGCAAAAAATAATTCTGTGTCATTGGCTGCTATGGGCAAAAAGGGAGATAAACTCTTGGTTTGGCCCCCACACTGACTTCAACCCTATTGAGAACCTTTGGAGCATCCTCAAGCAAAAGACCTCTGGAAGGCTATTCTGACATCCTGCAAAGATTTTGAAGCAGAAATCTCCATAAACTCCCAACTTCAATGGATACAGGAATTGTGAAGGTCATATCAAAGAAGAGGTCTTAGGTTAACATGTAACGTGCCCTGTTAAGATGAGTTTGATTGAAATAGCTTTTGATTTCAGTAAATTTGACCTCCTAATGCTGCAAATTCATCATATTACCATTTTCAGTTCTTTACAACCAATAAAATGTTTTCAAACTCTTTTGTGCATAATAATTTGGAACAGTGCATTTTGAGTTTTTTATTTTTTCAAAAAATACTGTTTTCGTTGGGTGTTTTGTTCTATGAAATTCAACTTATACCCTAGTGGTTGGTGACTGGAAAATTATACTGACTGTCATTTGCATTGACTATTTAGGAAAATCAGTGTAAAATATCATTTGCATAATAATTTGGAACGCGGTGTATATGAAATTAACAGAAAACATCATTTATGGCACAATTGATAATTACTGAAAGAGCGATTTCAATGCTGTATATTATCTTTCAAATTAATATTGTATATTGTGCTGTTATCTTTTTAAAATGTTCTAAATATAAAAGCGATAGACAGACCTGTGACTTTTCAACCACAGAGCGGACCCTGTCCTGCATGGTGGATGCAATGAGATACTGCAGTGGTGAAGTCTTCTGACCAGTCATGACCATCACCTGCAGATCCTGATCTTCCATAACCACTTGACCCTCTAACTGTAGCCCTCTCGAAATTAACAACTACAGGAAAATAGAGAATTTATTTCAATTCAGCCAAGTAATGAGATATAGCGAGAATAGAGGGAGAATTAATGAATATTTTGCGTCATACACTTGTATGCTCACCCGGGCTCTAGGGTCTTGACCTCTCTTCTGCCTGTGTGTTTCCTCCTTCAGGAGCTGATACAGCTCTCTGGCTTCCATCTCCCAGTGTAACAGTTCAGCTAGACGCCCATCCAACCCACTCACACTCACACGCAGCTCATCGCACACCTGTTCAGCCTCACAGAGTGTCTGCAATACCTATTTATACAGGGATAGATATAGATACATAAACAAATAAAAAAGAAAATAAATAAGAAATTAATACAAGCATGAGAAAAGATCATAATTAGAGTTAGATTAACCCTCTGGGGTCTAAGGTGTTTTTGGGGTCTTTGAGATATTTTGACATGCCCTGACATTTATGCATTTTCAGTTGCTTATAAACGTATTAATGGCAAAGGTGAAATTACACTCTATTTAGCACAAACAGGGCTACCATAATATGTGAGCAACATGTATGTACATGTTTGCATATTTAAGAGAATATTGTTTATGGATGGTTTTTGAAAAAAAAAAATTAAGCTGGATCCATTGCTCCTCGAAATGAAACTACCAGCACTTCTGAGGTAACTTTTCCATTATTCCTCAGAGCGCAGCAAGACGAGGTAAAGTACAAGATTCTTAGTAAACTGGATGTTTTATCCAGCTGATGTGGAAGTTTTCATGGCTTACATCAACATTTGCGTTTGAATAGCGTGCGCTCTAAGTGGGCGTGGTCACATTAACATGTCATATGGTATAATTAGCTGAAAGGAAGAAGACTTGACATCAGTTTTAATACAGATTACATAAAGAGAGAATATTTGTTTTTTATATGAATTACTTAATTTAAAAGAAAAGAATTTCAGCTTCATAATGAAAAATATTTTGTGCCTGCATGACAAGTATTTTCTTAGCTACAGTTAATTTTCAGACGCGTTTCAGAATGAACTTCACTGACAAAGAGAACGCAAAATTCACATCATGTTTATTTATTTGACAAAAAGCACAACACTTTGTTTTTATTGTGAGTATCTACAAAAAATAGACGCTTAAAAAGACCTAATGATGTACAACACTTATAAGTAAGATCAAAATTTGATTACACTTAAAGAGTAATTTGAGTCTCTTTTGCACTGATAAGCCGGCACGATAGCCGATCCCAGAGGGTTAACATATTTTAAAAACAGGATGATCTGCTAATATTCTCGGGTCCTGTATAATTTGATAGTAAACTGATTTTACAATCACCCAAGGGCCACCAAAAGCAATGAATTTGCTTACCTCAGGAATGGCCTGCAGAAGTTTGCTCAGGGTTTCTGGAGAGCAGTCTAGAGATGGGGAGAGGGCTTCTAGATCCACATCCTTTATTTTCTTCATCATAAGCTGGGAGAAAAAACTATTTGAAGCTAAATCCTTCTTAGTCTAGTCTTACATTTAGAAATCAAAAAGGTAAAAGTAACATAAGCACAAATAGCTACTACAAAAAATGGCAGTTCATATATTGTATGCTGTTATTTATGCGTGAGTGGGTGCATAAGAGTTTGATCACACACTACGTACCTGTAGTCTCTTTGTATAAGTACGTAGCGATCCAGAAACCACATCCACAGGTTCTTTCAGTAACTGAGTAGTCTCCCTCATGAGGGCCTGAACAGTCTGAGGACTAGATTGGCCAGCACTGGGCTCCTCAGCCAAAGACTGAAATATACAATTTGGTTTAAAACACTATTAAAAAAGTTGCATTCATAGCTTTACCATCCAATCTGTGTTAACCTATTTTATATTTGTAGAAGCAAACAAGTTAGTAGATTCTCTGTCCAACACAATCGAACAAAACAACTCATTGTCCTAAGTCAAGGTAAGTGCACATTTTTCAATACTTTACTTTTGAATATGTTTTGTACATAGACTATTCAAATTTGAACATGATGGGTGACTCACAAACTGCGCTGTTTTAGCAAAGTCAGCCCAGAGCAGATTTATCTTGCAGAGTTCGTCTGAAATAGCGCGGCTAGTCTGCGGGTCTGTGACCTCAGTCAGGAAGTTGGCCACCTCGTTCAGGTGAGCTTGCCGAGAACTCCACTCTGACATCACTGACAATGTCACCTAAAAATAAAAAATTCAATGGATAGGCATGTTTTTATTCCAATAAACGGAAAAAACCCTCACAAACAGCTATTAAAATACTTAAGGTTTTTCTGCCCAGTACATTTTTTTATAGCATTTAAAACTACAATAGAAAAGTAAATTAAATGTTTTTGTTTGTGTGTACCTCTGTTCCCTGTCCAAGTCGCTGACTATGTGGACCCTGCTCCAGCCATGCGCGCATTGAGGTATAGATATCACTGTAAGAGTCCCATGCTGCCAACACACGTCCCATAGTTCCCCTCATCATCCGTATACCTTCCAGAGTTGCCGTCACATCTGCCTCTATATCAGCCACCTGGCGATTTACCTGTGTAGAGTCTCCAGCTAAAGCAGACATCAGCTTATCAATAATTATTGATTAACAAAAACACTTTCTAAAAAATGCCATTTCATTGTCACATTTATTTATACTGTAATTGCTATGCACACACACACACACAGTTTCTTTGTATTACCCAAGGCAGCCTTGCTGGTGTATTTGTTAGCAATTTGTTTAAATCTGTGGAGGGCTCCATCCAACAAAGAGGTTAAGTCCTGTTTGTTCACCGTCTCCTAAAAACATTAATTGTGACAAAATTTTAAAGCTTCAATGATTTCAATATTTTAATGTAATAGCAAAGTAATGCCCAGCAGCAAATACACTCTTAGCCTTCTGTCTTTTCACTTACATTCCAGTCTTGCATTAGCACACGTACAGACTCCTGGGAAATGTAGGCTCTTTTCCAAGTACGCAGTTTAATTTTGAGTTGATTCAGCAGGTCTAACACTGTGTGTCTGCGCTCATGGTACTCCAGTTTAATACCATGATATTTAGCTGTTACACGGACACTGGTGAACCTGAAAATGGACACGAACGCAAAATAATTAAAAGCAGTTTACTGCTGTTCATGAAACGATAACAGAAATATTGTTATTAAAAGTAATGTTGTTTCATTCCCAGTAGGATTCATATCTGATTAAGCAGTCAAACTCACCTTCTCTTCATCTCTTCCATCTTGTCTGTCGGCACCAGTGTCTCTCCAAACTCATTTGTGTTTTGAAACATATTAAACCTCTTGATGTGATGTGACATCTCCTCCAAACACACCTGCAAAATTGTGGCACAAATATGACATCAATTACATTTTCATGAATGAACAGCTCTATAGCATAATAAAATTAACATATGGAAGTCAGTCAAACCTTTAGTAGATCGAGTTTCTCACGGGCCTCCTCCGCAGCTCGAGCATGATCCATTCGCTCGCCCTCTTCGGCAGATAAAACCTCTTCAATACGCAACAACCAGCGGCCCACAACGTCCAGTGGAGATGGGAGACTCAGGTCCAGCTCTGTTTTATACTCGCGCAGCTACCAAATACACATATATCAGTGCAAATCAATTAGCAAACGACTTCTTAGTATTTCTACACACTATGAAGCTTGTTCATCCATTTAAATGGCACACATTTAGACATACTGTATATATTCATTATTTTTTTAGTTTTCAATTGAGTCTAATGAATCTCCGCACATTGAATAATCAAATAAAACCCATCCGATATCAACACAACAGAATTTTTTTGTGATGCTGTGAACCCTAACCTTCTCAGCAAGAGTGTCCCATGCTCGTCTGAGGGCTTTCTGCTCTACACTGAGCTGAGGTGTCCTCTTCATCGCTGTTAGTAACGGCATTACGGGGCGCCTCTGCTCGTTGAAGGACACAATGAAGGTGTGGAAGACCTGAAACAATGTAAATAAACATTAATGCAACAAATCAACAACAGAAGTAAAACATCATGTACAACAAAGCCAATGTAAATCTAAAATGTGTTTATTATTTACCAGGATATTATAACTCAGTATTTCAACACAGTCAATGACACAATAGGTATTAGAAAACAATTCAGTAAATTATATATATATATATATATATATATATATATATATATATATATATATATATATATATATATATATATATTAGGGCTGTGCAAAAATTAATTGCGATTAATCTCATCCAAAATAAAAGTCTTTGTTTACATAATATATTTGTGTGTGCTGTATATAATTATTTTGTATATATAAATATTTATTCATGCATGTATATATTTAAGAATTATTTGCACTTAAATTCTGTGTATATATATATATATATATATATACATATATATATAAATACACAATCTATATTATATAAATATTTTATATACGAATAACACATTTTCTTAAATACCATACCATCTTCTTCCGCTCATTTTCTTAAATATGAGCGGAAAAGGGGGGTCCATTTTTTTTCTTTTTTTTTTCTTAAATATATACATGCATATGTGTGTATTTATATATAAAAAATAATTATATACAGCACACACAAATATATTATGTCAGACTTTTATTTTGGATGCGATTAATCGCAATTAATTTTTGCACAGCCCTAATATATATATGAACATGTAATACACATACACATGACGTCACCATTCTCTCAAATTCACATTTTTGCAGTTTACACAGAGATATAACGGTATCGTTTTCAAAAACTTGTACTATGAAACCCATTTTCAAAAGTTTGTGCTTTCAGGGCCCAAAAACGCTAAATGAACAGCCAAAACGCACCAAAAACTAACTAATCAAGCATTTTTAATGAAAAGTTTTTAGTTAAAACCGGTGTTGTATAAACGTCCCCTCAAACATTCATTGAAATTCAGGTCTTACTTGGTATCTTTCAGCATAGCTCTCTCCCTCTGTGGAGTCCCATCCCTCTATCAGCTCCTGATAGGCCTGATCCAACCAGCATGTGACCTCCTGAGCCTTCTGATTGGCTGAGGTCTGGACAGACAAAAAAAAAATGTTTTTTAAAAAAAAAAAGCACGAGTTAAATCATTTGCACTGCAAACTAAATGGTAAAGCAGTCAAAGTTTAGTATTGCAGTTCTCTACAGGAAGCAAGTTCTTAACACAAACCAACTTTCTCAGCATGTCTGTGATTAAAATGCTCAATTTTTACCAAGTACCATGAAAGCTAAAGTTCAGTGTATTCGAATATTCAAACACAAGAGGGGCTTTATTAATTGAATTATCTCCTTAATTTCAGAGATTTTCTCTGGTTTTAATGGATTAGCTCTGTAATTCCTGGGATTATCTTCATAATTGAGTTTATAGTCATCAGCGTGTTGATACATGCAAAACACTGGTATAAACACTGGTTACGGAGCATTAGAGGGGGTATTTTAAAAAGGGGAGAGGGGGGTTGATATTTTACCCCAGGGCCAGCTGCTCTAGCTGTATCAGGTGATTGGGGAGGGCCTGATTTGATTGGACAGGGCATTAACAGGTGAGCCTGATCAGAGAACATATCAAGTAAAACAGTTAAAAGTGGGCCAAGGCACTCTTCAGTCAAAATCAGTCAGTTTCAATCATTAGACCTAAAGGAAGACATAAACTTTTACTTACACATTATTTTACATTTTAACCCACAATCTTGATGATTTAAAAGAAGTATATAAACATGTGTTAACCACTTACAATAACAGTAGTGTATTCGCTCACAAAACAGGTTAAACAGGGCGGACAGAAGTTCAAATGAACCTTTCATGGAAAATTCTGAATAATCCTATCACTGAAAGCAAAAACAAACACACCTATACCAAACTAAAAGAGAAAAAGGAGTTAATGAATGAATCAAGCACCTAAAAATAACAGAGAGAGCGACAGAGAGATAGAAGTACCTGTCTTAGAGGTGACGCAGATATAGAGGGAGTAAAGTCTGATGGCAGATTGACAGGAGAGAGACGCTGAGGAGGAGTGAGATACTAAACCGCCATACAGAGGCGGAAAAAAAAGAAAGAAAAAGAGATAAAGAGATAAGAGAGCATAAAGAGTCATTTGAGCATTTAGATTTACAGTGTAAAATGTTGGAGGAATACAATCACTTGTTAATTATGATTGAATAAAAAAAGTCTCACAAATATAGTATTACATAAATCTAATTTCGAAAAAATTACGATTACGATTTATTAAATTGTGTTTGTGATTCAAAATTGTGATTTTTGTTTTATCTCGATTAATTGTGCAGCATAGTTAATCCTACTAAAGGAACAATTCAAGGAATAGTTGAAACATGAGAATAAATAAATAATGACAGAACAATCATTTTTGGTTGAACTTTTTCTTATGAGGACAGTGTTCACTAGTGAAACTGGTTCAAATGACAAAAGCCATCTGTAAAAGGTCAAATTTAGGGTATAGTAATTGTACACAGTGAAAAAAAGTCAACAAGAAATCTTCAAAAGTATACAAGAAAGTTTAAAAGTGTGTGTGTGTGTCTAACCTGCATTTCTTCATCAGAAACAGAAGTATCTTTAGAGTACTGTAGAAACTGAGCAACATAAGTCATTATAGACTTTTCATCAGGATCCCTAACATCAACATCTGAAATACAAATAAACCGCTGTTATATGATAATTTCATATAAAACAGAAGCACAAACGTATTACTCCGTTACACATACAAAACAAAACTGCACAGCATACAGTACATTTGCACTGCCCAAACACACACTTACCGGCTGGATCTAGTAGTCTGGGGATGTGAAGTTCTCTTTCAGCAACGTGGAAGGCTTCCTCCAGGTTCTGTCTGTTCGTTCTTGTTCGGGCTCTGGTTAGGTTCACTATGTTCGGCCTTAGAGCATGAAGTATAGCCAAAAATACAACGCCACTCCTCCAGCTCACCTTAAAGTCCTTCACATTCAGAGTACAACCAGCCCTGAAAAGACAGAAAAAGATGAATGGTTTTATAGTACAGAATCTCACAGTTCCCAAGAAACCCTTTCAGCAGGTTGTTCCTCACCTCTGGCACTGCTCTCTGACCCACAGCAGCAGGGCTTTCTTGGCAGATATACGGAAACGTGCGTGCAGGGGTGAACCACGGGGTGGCACTGGACTGCTGCGGGCACTGCTGCTGGTGGAACGAGAGTCCAAACTCGCCAGCGACTCCAGAGACGACTGACGAGAACTAAAGGACAATGTGCTGGCCAACTCTTCAATCTAAACAACGGAGAAGACCCATCAGAAAAATCATCCAACAAAACTGGCAATCTATCTAGGGGTTGATATAACCCAACACTTTTGTTACACTGAGACGGCAAACGTACATGAAAGTGCATGATGATGGTCCAGACCAGACCCAGAATGATGGAAGGCTTGCCGTCCATGATGTCCGAGACATTGATGTTGACCAGTTTGATCTGCAGGGTAAAGATGCTGATAAAGTTATAGATGTTGATATTAAACTTTCACACGGAAGTGAACTAAAACTAGGGCAAAGAAAAATTTGAAAAATGTAATTTTTCTTCAAAGCAGCAGACTATAATCTTTGTTTGTTAGACTATGATCTAACAAACAAAAATGTAGTTTCAACACAAATTAAGCTTTTTTTGTGCAATTTTAAACTGATTGAAAGCTCATTTAAGCACATTTCCATGAGTTTTTTCCAAGTGTGGCATCTTACCGATTTCCTCATAAGGAACGCTAGAGCTTTCTCAATGTTTGATCTGTGCTGAAATGTCCCCCTTCCTTTCTCCCGGCTCTGTAATGAAGGTTGGTTATGATTATTAGAAAATAAGGTGAGGGTGAAAGTTTTTGCTCATTAAGTTTTTGTAATAGATTCTTATATTTGCCAATATTTTGCCATTTTGAGATTATCGGTTTGCATCGGTTTGAAGATTGTGTGTACATATTGGGCGATGGCCATCTTGCACTCTAGTTATTGAAAAATCAGTTAATATGGTGAATATGAAGATGATGAAGATGATAATGAAGATATTTTGCAGAATGTCAGCAACCAGACAGTTGATGGACCCCATTTACTCCCATAGTAGGATACAAAAATACTATGGAATTCAATGGGGTCCATCTACTGTCTGGTTACTGACATTCTTCAAAATATCTTAATTTTGTGTTGAGCTAAGAAAGAAATTCATATAGGTTTGAAACAACTTGAGGGTGAGTAAATGACAGAATTTTCATTTGCAAGTGAACAATTCCTTTTACAACTATTGAACTAGTCACTTACCATTCTCTGACCACTCATCACCTCCAGCAGATCCAACAGTCTGCTTCCATCTCTGAATTCATTGAAAAGATCCAGCACAGTAACCGGAGGACTCCTCTGAGAGAGCAAAATGAAATATCCCATATTAAACACCAGAACGCACATAGTTTCATATTTAATGAAACTAGTCTCATAATTACACCACAGATCTCACCTCAGAATTAAGATATAAAATACATTTTGGCTGCCATCTTTGATCTTTTTATTTAATTTTTTTTTTTTGCATTGTGGCTTAAATGGGGCCAAATTTCCCCTCAAATCTACCCAAAACTTTTGGAATAAAATTGTATAGCTGGAATATTGTATAGTGTCCATTAGTATCAGTTTTGTTAGGTAACAGGAGTCAATGCTCACGGCCGATATTCAAATTATGTCTAGAGGACAAATCAGAGAAGCTTATGCAAACTCAACCTTTTCCATAAAACTGAGGGGAGACAGAAATGAGCATATGAAATGATCTGAAATGACACCTTGATGTCTCTTTTATGTGTGCACACATCCCGTTCATGCCTGTAGGACTCCAAGCCACGTCAAACTGATTGTGTCATTTGCTCACTTTATAAGTAGCCGTGGCTGTGAATACGTGTGTTCACAAGTGTGTGCGCTGACACAACTCCTGTTGCTGTCTGTCTTTCTGGGCCCAGTTTGAGAAGATTATATTTACCCCCTGCACACCCCTCATTCCCTCCCCGCTATTGGAGAACCTGCAGGAATGACCTCTACGAACAACACGTTCCATGTGCGTCATTTATCTGTAGTTTAGATGCAGTTTCCGAAGTGAAAAAGTCCTATGTGTTATTCGCAGTTAGTACAAAATATTAAAAATAATGCAAGTGAAGTTCATGACGATTCAGATAAACACTACATAGATTATTACTGATATAGATTTTTTAAGTCAAGATTATCTTTGAAGAACTTTCACCCTCACCTTAGACAGCTGGGCATTGATCCAGTTGGTGAAGGTTCTCTTCTGAATTTGTTCCTGTTCCACTGAGGACAGAACAGACAGGAGAAAAGCATGAACACCAGCATGTACAAACATAGTGAGCGAATACATTACACACATTACTCTAATACGCTGTGTTCATTTCATTTCAAACAATGTCTAAGAATAGATCTTATAAATGCATGAGCAAGAAATAGGTGCATTTGTATTCAACAATAACATTTATGTAAGGCATAATAACACTGGTCAGGTTTTTCAATTTCAGTTAATTGAATGTGTAGCACTTCGAATGTAAAAAAAACAAACATTTTAATCTGTAGAGGAAAGAAAATGTGTTTTTACACATACAGTACAATTTTTTAATTAATTTGTTCATTCATACAAACTTTTACGGTAACACTTTACAATAAGGTTCATTAATTAAACATTAGTTAATGTATCAACTAACATGAACTAACCTTATGAACTATTACTGATTTTGTTATTCTTTGTTAATGTTAGTTAGTTCATACAAATCCAGCTGTTCATTGTTTGTTCACAAATGTTAGTTCACAGTGCATTAACTAATGTTAACAAGATTTTAATAAAGTATTAGTAAATGTTGAAATTAACATTAAGAAAGATTAACAAATGCTGAAGAAATATTGTTTATTCTTATTTAATGTTAACTAATGAACCTTATTGTAAAGTGTTACCACTTTTACTTGTCTTAATAATTTGCATGTGGTTCCCATGAAATGCAATTCAGACCTACAAGCAGTCACGTCAAATCGAGTGCGATTTACGTTTACCGTTATAAAGTTCCACAAAATCAATGAGCTCATCGGCTGTGTGAAGAACCTCTTTATCCTCCATTCTCTGACAATCCACTTGTTCCATTCTTCTCCTTGAACAAGTACCTTCGAATCTCTCACAATACGTCCAAGTCGTATCTGTTTTCTCAGAGTTGTCAACTCTCTTCTCAAACGAGCACGTAAAATCCACAACCACTCTTTCTATGAACCCAATAAGACGAATCTGATCGCCAACCTGACTCTGTTTTAAGCAGCTATTCTAAAAGAGCTCTCCCTCATTAACTGCTAAACATGGCCACACTAACTATGAATAAGACTCTCAGGTCAGTTATCAGGCTAACGTTGACCGACTGACCCACAAAGAGAGAACGAAAGAGAGAGAGTGTGTGTTTGAATGAATTCTTAATTAGTTCTTAATTCATTCAAACACACACTCTCTCATTCTCTTTTTGACAGGACTGACAGCCACTGTTTCCACACTCCTATATCAGTAGCACAGAATGAGGGAAAGCTTTGAGATGGTTAAAGTTATCAGCTGACACCCACCCTCAGTTTCCTGGGATTTATTTAGAGTTCAGCTATCAAATACGAATGCACTTTTACACTTGACACAGCTGACCCAGAGTCATTTTTAACCTGGGAAAATGATTTGTCAAGCACTGAGGAAGTACATAATACTGTATGTTGTATAGGTGGTTTGCAGTCACGTGATTGTGTTGACGCGCGGAATGCAGATGGAGGGCAAGGAGTGAAGAGCGCAATGGACGAGATGGAGGAAAATCCGTACTGTACTAATTTAGACGCTATTACAAGAGAAATATATCAACAGAAAATCGAAACATTTGTTGGACGTGATCCTTAGGTTATGAAAAGGACCGATTTTCAACTGAATTGAGAGATTTGCCTGCCATCGAGGCTGTAGATATCAGCAACTAACTCGTCTTACAGACATACTTTGACTTTACAAAGTTCGGAAACTGGTACGTTACACAAACAGCCACATAAGTGTATTTAAACACCTGAATAATGTAATTATAAGCCACATAAATAATGTATTAACTCACATTTGACGAAGTGATCACTGCACACACACACAGGCATTTTCCCATTCGGCTCCTCCCGACCACAGACGTAGGTTTGCAAGGCATTTTTCCCGGTGTTTTTCTGTCAATTTCTTGTATTTTTTCCCCCCTTATGAACAACAACTTTGGGCATACGATAAAAAATCCTCGTGGTTTGATCGATTTGAGAAACCATAAACGACGCAACACATTTTGCATTTTGAGTGTGTTATAGTGCTTCCTAAATATAGAAAATCACTTCCTGCCCTCCATCTGCATTTTGCGCCATGGCAACGCGTGACATCACGTGAAAACAAGCTATTGTTAAACAACTTGCTGTGAAATTGTACAGCTGCAAGTGTAGGCTCAGATCCGGCCCACATCTGGTACGCGTGGAATCCAAATATACCAGATGTGGGCCGAATCTGGGCCAACACTGTGTTGCTGTCAAGGTAACCATAGTGTTTTCTTATAGTAATAAAAAATATATGTATTCAAAATTTGTTTATGCATATTTTCAGTCAAATTTAATTAATGGCATTTATTACGGTAAATATAAAAAAACTAAACCTCAGGTTGCTAGTATTGTTATTAAGTAAAAGAGAAAACAACATAGAGATCAGGTATGGTTCCTGGGATTTGTAGCAGAGTTGATGTTACGTTTTAATGTTTCTCTAGTTTTGCAGAGATGAATATGAGCTAACTTTCCTTTAAAACACTCACATAAAAATATACTTCAAACACAGTGAGACGAGTGCAGAGAGGGACACACAAACTCGTAGTATCTTTCACCAAGGTGTTGAAACACCTTACAAAGAAAGATTTGAAAACAACAAAATTCTCTCTGCAAACACTCTCCTTTACAGGTGAGTTAATTTAAATGAACTACAGAAACACAATGACAGACTGGAATCTTTCCACTGAACAAAGGTCACATGTGTTCAATTGTTTTTTTTTTTTGGGAGGTTCATAAATAGTTGCAACACCTAAATAGTTACATAAATAGTTACAACACCTCCCTTTGAGCAGAACAACAGAGGGAGGGGAAACAATGATGGAACGATCAAGCAGATAAAAAAAAGAAAAGCCCCATAACATGCCTTTGACTGACACTTCATTAAGGCGGTACAGAAGCCGTGAACAAATTACTGATTTATAGTTCATAATAATAGCGAAATAAAATCAAATGCTCTACCACAAATAATATACTCATTAATTAACCCGGAAGACCTTTACATGATATACAATAAATTTAAAAAAAAAATGTATAATTGATTTTAAACTGTTTTATTATGTTAATCTAATCTTTTGCCAATTTCTGTAAGACTGCACTGCAGAATGAATGTGCAATACTTTTATTATTATGCAACACTTTTATTATAAGTACCTCACCTTGTGATCCATGTTTCTTCTTCTGAGACCTTTCAGATGGGGGTTCAACCCCGACAAAACGAGGCAACTTCTTTTTGTTGTCTTTTAGGGAGACATCAGAAGTGATTGCCCCATGATGTTCAGATATACATTTGATAGAACAATATTATGTTATTCACAATGTTATTTTATTGTCCAACTAGTTTCAGAGCTACTACAAACTCACCCATAACGTCATCAGATTTACTATCCAAGAATATCCTGTATCATAATCAGTTGTTGCATGTTGGAGTGTGCAATGGTAAATGCTTTATAAACCAGCCTCATCTTGCAGTAAAATCAAATCAGTACAAAACTCCTGCATCGAAAATCTGGAAAGCATGTGTCAGCGAAAGAACTGAAAACTACCGTAAACACATGGCACAACTTGCCCGGTAACCTTTAGCTAAGTAATTCCAGATCAAGTGCCAGTACTGCAGGTTTTAAAAAAGGCTCCGCCTTTTACCTATGTCAAAAACAAAAAAAAAACAAAAAGAAAGAAACGCACACAGCATGTCCACACAGGAGCTGATTAACGCTTCTCCTAATGCAGTTCTACTCTAATCCTCTCTACCCTCAAGGGCACTTCAAAATGAAAATTCTGCCATCATTTCACCCTCAAGTTGTTTCAAACCTGTATGAATTTCTTTCTTCTGCTAAACACAAAATAAGATATTTTGAAGAATGTCAGTGACCAAACAGTTAATGGACTCATTTGACTTCCATAGTAATTTTTTTCCTATGGAAATCAATGAGGTCCATCAACAGTTTGGTTGAACATTTGGCCGAGATATTAAAGGAGACATATCAAGAAAATCTGACTTTTTCCGTTTTTAAGTGCTATAATTGGATACCAAGTGCATCTACCAACCCAGAAAACATGAAAAGTGACAACCCAGTAACTTTGTTTTGGTAAGCATTTCTCTACATTATTTATAGACCATTTTGCAAGATGTAAGCAACACTGGTCCAGAAGCACTTCCTGTTTCAGTTTTTTAACACTACATAAAAGCTGGGATAAAATACAACCAACAGAACATATAAAACTGAATCAAAAAGTTAAACAAACATCTTTAAGATGTTTTCTTTACTTGTGAAATAAAGAAAACAGTTACAAACTGAAACAGGAAGTGTTTCTAGACCAGTGTTTACATCTTGTAAAATGCTCTATACAAAAATAAGCAGACCAGATTTCACTCCCCATCTGATGTACAGGTATGAAGGGGATCTTATTATAATATTGCCGCCCCTTAATCTGCAGGTTTCCATCCAACCAGTTATAACACAACGGCAAAAGTTCAAGCAAAACATCAACTGTTCTGTCGTTGCTGCACAGATTAGCATAGGTGTCTTATAAATCTCTCAGGGAGCTGTGTCAACTTGTGTGAATGTTAAACATGATGGTACATGCAAGTCGATCGGATGAATCCATGTAACTCCACAACAACTACACACATGTATCCACTAACCATTCCGAAACGTCCAGGTGCGTCTAAAAGTAGCAACCTCTTCATGAGTCTCTTGGTTATTTCTGAGATTTTGGATGAGTGAGATTTGCATGTTTTTGTTATCGTATCCGAAGATTGTTATAAACGACCCTCTTCTAAACGGAGGCGGGAGGAGCAGCTCATTTGCATTTAAAGGGACACACAAAAAGGGTGCATTTTTACTCACACCCAAAAAGGGACAATTTTAGAAATGGGTTGTATTTTTAGCTGAAATTTCACAGAGACATTCTGAGGACACCAACGAATTATATTATATCTTGTGAAATGGGGCCTTCAGCTGAGACACTTCAGATGTGCAATATTCGCCATGATGGTTTTGAATTGCTTAAAATATGATTGGAATCACCTGCTACGGAAAAGACACTGAAGTGCAACGTGCAGCACAAGTCTGTCATATAGGCAACAAAAAAATATAATGAGAACATTATAATTGTGTTTGGGATTTTTTAATGGTGAAACTTTTGTTTTTGTAATCAGGTTCTCAAAAGTTATATAAAGATGTGGATTTAGATATATCATTTTATTATATATATATGAAGAGTTCAGATGCAAAAGCCTCTAAATGCCATTTGAAATTTTCTTCAAGAATGTTAATTTTTATCAAGCTTGTATATGTAAGTTCAGTAATTTCACTTAAATGGCAATGAATATTACTTGCCATTTAAGTGAAATTACTGAACTTACATATACAAGCTTGATAAAAATGATTATTCTAGAAGAGAATTTCAAATGGCACTTAGAGGCTTTTGCATCTGAACTCTTCATATACTGTATATATATATATATATATATATATAAAATTTTCATATCGCTAACTGAAAATGAAATAAAAAATTACAATTTTCATATCGCTAACTGTTATCGGTATTCATATCCCTAATCTCACTCATTGTCAACATTTAATTCACAGTGATTTTGACTGCTGAAAGTAAATTGACTACAATATAAAAGTACTAAATCTTTATTTGTTTTTCCTTATGTCTTCTGGAGGAGCTTAACTGACCCCTCAGCTCTACAATAGAGCAAGGAGCATTTATGGTTTTTCAGAAGCAAGCATCCCTTAATATTTGCCTAAATTATGTTAATTAAGAAATCACAATTTGTATCACCTTACTCTGCAATAGAGAGAGGGAAGATTTCTGAGGATAAAAAACAAATCTAATAACCCACACGTCGCATGCTGGTAAAAAAAAAAAAAAAAAAAAACGTTTGTGAAACTCTTCATGACTCACGGCAATAGAACTGCCTGTTTCAAAACAATCTGCAAAACACGTGACCACGCTGTAATTATGCCTTAATAATGTCATTCATTTCATCCTTTCAAAAAGCATAACATGTTTGGGTGTGTGTGTGAGAGAGCGAGATCTAGAGCAATTTTAACCCAAACTGTTCAGTATCACCAATAAATTAGTTTAATCTGCTCTTGAGGAGACCAACAGTTTGAACAAATAAATTCATATAATCCTCCAAAGTCCGATCAAAATTACATTGCAATACATATAGTGTTAATAGACCTAACAGATAATAAGAAGGTTTTATTTTAGTTGTATGCTCAATCAGAGCTTCCATCTGACCTTGCAGCAGTATGTGGACATCATCGATGTCTAGTGGGAGCGAGCCACGTTCAACGGGCGGGTCTCCAGATGTCCTCTGTGATGTCATGGTTCCCACGGAGACGGTTCAGATGAGAACCACCTGAGGGGATTGCAGCATCTGTCAAGGGGACATATTAGTGTCATATTAGTCCAGGTTCATTTTAACATTCCTTTGACAGAGAGTTATATTCAAATTTCTGTTATGCATTTCTTTTTTTGGCTCTAACTTTTATGAAGGGTTTGTTTTGTAATTTAAGGAATCATTTCTATAAAATAAAAATATACACTAATCTTACAGAAATATGGTCTGTTCAAGCTGTCAATTTACCTGATAAATAACCTACACAATATTATGAAAATGGCAAATCCACAATACTGATATTTGAGCTGGAACCTTCCGGCCAAAAAATATACGTTATTAAAAAAACAAAACAAACAATAAATGGTGTACTAATTTAAAGCAATATTCTCAATATACTTTAGAATGTTTAATTTGAAATATTTTGATTAGAATCAATATTTTTTTTTTCATATTAGTGGTCATAGGAACAGAGTTCCTTAGTTTAATATTTTATCCATTATAACATATATGAAGAGTTCAGATGCAAAAGCCTCTAAGTGCCATTTGAAATTTTCTTCTAGAATGATCATTTTTATCAAGCCTGTATATTTAAGTTCAGTAATTTTACTTAAATTGCAATGAAGATTACCTATTAATTGTCATTTAAGTGAAATTACTGAACTTACATATACAAGCTTGATAAAAATGATCATTCTAGAAGAAAATTTCAAATGGCACTTAGAGGCTTTTGCATCTGAACACTTCATATGATGAGGAAATTGAACATACTGAATTGTATTGCATACTGCTGAAGGCACCATGAAATCAAAATTGACCATTCCTATTTTATGGAATATTGCAGTATTTATAAATTATGTATGCACATTTTTTTTATTATTCAAGTGCACTCGTAATCTTTAATCAAAATAACTTCCCCTTCCTCTTGCATCTCTTCTGTGATGACATGTTTACTGGTGCGAGGGCAGAGCCAACGATTTAATTAATTCCTCATGGACAATATCAAGTCCTACCCTATGTTTTTTCACTCAGATATGTCACAATAATGAAGAAAAGATTAGCACAACTTAAACAAAGTCATGGTAAAATGTCATTGTATGTCCTTGCAGCACAATGCGACTGTTAGAGTAGTACACATGGGTGTGCTATCCCGAGATGGAATCCCAGGAACACACACAGACAGAGAGAGAGAGAGAGAGAGAGAGAGAGAGAGAGAGAGAGAGAGAGAGAGAGAGAGAGAGAGAGAGAGAGAGAGAGAGAGAGAGAGAGAGAGAGAGAGAGAGAGAGAGACTGCAGTGCACATACTGGCATAATGATGTGGAATGAAAACACACACAGCATGCATTAACACGAACACATTCCCAACGATCAAATATTATAGTGTGCTGGGATCACAGTCAAATCACACTAAATATGACATGGAAACTTCCCCACGGACTGACCACCACAGCATCTGAAGCATTTCACATGTAGGCTACACAACATTACCCCAGGGCCCAGGCCCATAGCCTATGCAATGCAGAGACATCTTCTATGGAAACATATGTCACTGCCTTTGAACAAAACAGTTTGATACTGTCTTTGTTTAAACAAAATTATGGGTAAACAATGAAAGATGTTTACATGCTGGGTGAATTATCCCTTTAAATTGTAGCTAAATTAAGCTCAATTCCAAATTGTGATAGAACTGCTACAGCTGATTGTGTAAACATCTACTTTAAACCACTGCGCAAATAGGGATAAATATGTTTTATCTACTTTTTATATTTATGAGAGAAATCATCAAACAACAAAAAACAGCGCTCATCCATAGAAGCTGAAAGTATTAACCAAGCTTCCAAGCTTTCGTCCAAGCTGGTTTGCATCTTCATATCTGTAGGCCTACCCAGAATTGAGTCAATGGCATATAGAAATGTCTTGTGACAATGACAGAAAAGGTCTGTCCCGCACACGGTCCAGAATAACCAGCGTGACCTCTGACACACAGATGCCTTGACTCGAGAGAGGGGCGTCGCGCGCTCCACGGGCACCAAAATAGCGCTCGCGCGGGCATGTCGCTATTACAAAGAGCTCAATATCAACTATCAAACACATTCAATTGAACTTCATAACTTTAGTCATTTGAGTCCCGAAATTAATGTTTTAAACTAAAACTAGCTACTTACACAGCTAGGCCTATTATTATTATGCTTAAGTTAGCTATATCATAAAATTGGCATTACGCATATTATAATTGTTTTACAGTATTTAGGATATTTTTTTAACAAAACGTTTATAAATTAAGAACAAAACAAATAACAACAACAAAGTTAGGTCTGGTTAATAGGCTATATTAAAATAAATATGGTGTGATTACAATTATTTTGTGCGTTATTCAATGACCTTAGAGCTGTCAATTTGGGTCTGTTGTACTCGGGTTCTACTCACATGTTTGGCAAAGTATGAAAAACTCTCTTCAAATGTCCACTTACACATCCAGTGTTGAATGTTTTCCGTCGTCAACTACAAAAACGACAAATATAAGTCGTTAGGGAGGTCATATTACTTCGTGTAGCGAAGAGTGAAGTTATAGATTCCCTCCCGTTTGCAGCTGAGCTAACCGGCGGCAGGAGCGGCGGAGAGAGAGAGAGTGAGAGTGTTTGTGAGTGAGTGAAACCGGACGCGCCCGCGGGGGTCTCTAATTATAACAACCACTAAGGGCAGCGAATAAACACAGAACATAGCCTCTGTGCAGATCAATATCCCACGGTGCAGCATTTGGGCAGGTCACCCGCAAAATTAAAGCTTCAGCCACACCAATGATGTCAAAACATATAATTTCTTAGTGGTCTTCTTAGTAAAGTTACAGCAAGTTTCATAAGCTACAAGTATAGCTTTTAAATGGGCATTAAAATTTCAGTATTGAGAAATTATGTAGGCTAATAAATGTCTAAAAGTTAGTCACAGCGCGTAGGGCTATTTCACCTTTTGCTAAATAGGCATTATAAAAGTAGGCCTGAAAAAAGTAGCCTACGTCTCTTTCAATTGACATCAGTTTCAGGAGCTCTATAACACACATCCTTAATAATTACAATAATTAATACCAATAACACTGTGTAGAAGAAACTGATGCAGAAAGGAATGTTGCGAGACAGACAGCACACATCTCAAGGTTCAAGTGATTAGCTCATATCGAGTCTCTGAAGTTACCCAGAAACTTCTCAAATTGACCACTAGACGTCACTGTGGCCTCATTTTAGGAAAAAAATCGTTACTTGAAGATAGTCTCAGTTTAATGCAGAGAAAAACGTGTATAATATGTACTTTGTACTAGCCTACTTTTCAGGTAGGCTACACTATAAAAAGTGATATGATCAATAAGTTAAGACAAGAAGTTTTACATTGCTTTAACTCATCAAAATAAGTTAAGCAGTTTTAAACTTTTCAAGTTACAAGATTCAACTCATTTTATGTAAGTTAGGTTTAAATTACTTAAAGACCCAAGTTGATTGAACTTTTTTTTTCACAGTGTAATAGATATTCTTTACTTTTTCTTTACATTTTTTAAAAATGTTTGGAATTATTAATCAAATTTGACCTATAATAGTCCCAGTCCAGTCAGGTCAATGCTAATGTTATTGTCTTCTATTGAGACTTCTGTTTGATTTGGCAGCAAATAGTTATATCTAATATGTATGTTTGTCATTCAAACATTTTCAATAAAGAACTGAATTAAGTCAACGCAATTCATCCTCGCCCCTCAGTTGTCATTTATAAAGACCTCTTTTTGAGAAAACTGCTTCTTTGATTTTGTCACATGTTGCCATGGTAAGTATATCTGACTAAACTCAGAGTGTTTGTAGCCTGCCGTCTCATTTAACCTGTCCTGACACCTTCCTATGCTTTCTGGAGCCAGGACTAACCACAGCCCACAAGATGGATGGATGGATGAATAGAATACATGGATTAGAGGATAAAGGTGCTTCCCATTCTCTTCCATGTGAATGAGTCTAAACAAAAAGAGGTTCTTTCCTCTTCATTAAGTTAATGGATGTACGGCTGATGTAGCTACCCGAGTACTAGCAAGTAAGACGTGCAGAGATTTCAGAGCCTGAGGGGCTGGATCAACTTCCACAAACATGGACACATCGGCTCCTTCCCTGTTTGTCTTTGGTCTTAAGTGACATCTCTTTATTACTGCTGGATGCAGTTGGCGCTACAGAGACAGCCCCGTGTGTTTTAGGTGGGGTTGGCATCGCCGTTTCTAATAAATTACAGATTTGTGCAAGATCAGCATCAGAGGATCTTTAGGGCTACAAGTGCAAGTGAGATTTCTGGAGAGTTCTGCTGTGCTGCATCTGCTGTCCAGGTATCTGTGACCTTGCTGAACCAAAGACAAGTAGGATAAGTGAGGTTTATGTTTTAGAAATTCTTTTATTTTATGAATTATTATTTTATTAATTTTTATTAATTGATTCAGGCAGCTGTTTTATCCACGGAAATCCACAATCACAATGGCTCCTCTGAAGTCTGGAGCACAGGGGTGAGAAACTTACAAAGCACTTTCTTTATTATGATTATTATTTTTTTATTTTTTTAACAGAGGAAACATTATTTTGGTTTTATCTTATCATAGTTTTAAAAATTTAATATTTTTATGGCTGATTTTCAAGGGTAAAATAGTAATACACACTGTAAAAAGTGATCAGTTGGCAAAAAAAACAAAACATTGCCTTAAAATGATTAATTTAATAAACTTCATGCGTAATTGAAAAGATTAAGTTATGTGGAATTGTCAAGTTCACATAACTTAATTTTTTTGCAATTCCGCATGAATTTTATGAATAATTTTAAGGCAACACACTGTAAAAAAATATTGTTGGTTTAACTGAACTTAAAAAATGAAGTAACCTGGTTGCCTTAAAATTTTAAGTTAATTGAAATGGAAAAATTGAGTTAATACAATAAAAGAGATTGATTTAATCACCAGAAACTCAAAATATTATGTTATCTGAAGCACATAAATAATTTAAGTTGATTTGACAAAAGAAAAAATGTTGTGATTACAAATCATGAAAATATTTTTTTACAGTGGCAGGTTCCCTTGATTTTTTATTTTTTTTTTAAGTTGTCAACTGATCACTTTTTAAAGTGAACTTTATGAGATTTTCAGCACTCCTGTCTTCAGTGTGAAATCATTCTAATATGTGGATTGGGTGTTTACGAAACATTTATTTCTATTATCAATGATGCTTAATATTTTTGTGGAAACATGAAATAGGCCTAAATATATTTACTTTATACTTTAATGAATAGAAAGTTCAAAATAACAATCGTTTTAAATCTTTAATATTAATGTTATTACTGTCACCTTTGATCAATGAAAGTATTAATTTCTTTGAATGAACAGTTGAATGACAGTGAATGTAATGTGTAATGTGACCTTCATATAAATGAAAAGAAAAACGGTTCTGCTTTCATGGATCATTACAACTCAAATAATTAATAGCTCTAATTATAAATGTGTTACGTTAATCAAGAGTAATTACTTCATGCTTTTTAGGAAGATATTCACCAATAGAATATTTAAAACTGAATCATTCTTCTGAGACACATGACCTGAGTCATTAACATGAACTCTTATGTTATGTATGTGTGTGTGTGATAGATTGTCTCCTGTGATCCTGTGCTGTGTTACACTGGCTGTTTGGCTGTGCTGTGGAGCTCATACTGAGGCTTCTGTGCTCAACGTGAAGCGTTTCATCGGCTGTGCAGTTCGAGAATTCACCTTTTTGGCCCGTAAGCCGGGATGCGGTGGGCTGCACATCTCCACTGATGCCTGCTGGGGACGCTGTGAGACCTGGGAAGTAAGATTATGAACAGCATTTTCTAAAGCCAGAGAGACAAGCTCTTGCGACACACACCCGGATGATGTAAAACTGTCAAGGAGAAAATACTTTATAACAAGGATTGTAATGCATTGAAATGACTTAACAGGGTTTTAATATATATTCATATATATTACTCAGTGGAAAAAAAAAAAATAGATTAAGTGATTTTGATTTTAATACAGATTCAAGCAGCCAACAGGGTTTGAAAACTATTCAGAAAGATTATTTTATATTAGTTATATTAGAGTTTGCATTTGCATTATTTATTGTTTGTAATTGTGTTTAATTTTTACACACGGAGGGGTTGAAGGCACTTTTTGGGCCCAAAACTCAGGTTGACTCAAATAATCACTTTCTGAAAAAGAAATAAAAAATTTAACAGCTTTTCCTTTAATGCTCTTAAGAGAGGTGGGGGAAATGTATGTGTGTGCAATATTTGCTCAGTCAGGCCTGGCATTACTTTTTACGGTTGTTTTTATTGTTTTATAATGTTATTAAATGTATTTTTGTGGTGTTTATAATGTAATGTTCATAATAACGTAAAAAAAAAAATAATGTTCATGTACTATGTAAAACATAGTACCATAATATATTATGTAGAAATATTACTAGTATTATTACTGCTGAACTCTATAATTATTGTCATCTTACAGGCAATTTATTGGTAGCAACATACACTGTAAAAAAATGTGCTAGCGTCAAAATCAACTACTTTTATCTCAGAAATATAATATAATAAAGATGAATCAACCTGACAACACTCCAGTTTTAAGGATGAGATCAGGACTGCACTGTTTCACTTAAAAAAAAGATAGAGAGAAAATTTCTATTTCAGTTAATGGCGTTTTCAATTGGAACAGACATTTGGGACATTATTTAAATTTTAAATATTAGTATATTGTTAATATGATTTTAAGTGTAAAAAATAAACCAGTGCACAAATGAAAAGTCCTCATTATGCCATCAGTCTGACACACTCACTCCTTACCTGTCAATCATTGCAGAAGCCTGTCCTGGACCCGCCCTTCATCGAGTCGCATCAGCGCGTGTGCACCTATAACGAGACCCGATTAGAGACGGTGCAGCTCCCCAACTGCTCGGCAGACGTGGACCCGTCCTACACCTATCCAGTGGCCCTGCGGTGTGACTGTGGGGTGTGTCTCACCAGCACCACTGAATGCATCACCTCTGTCTGATATGCAGGAGAAACCAGCCATTACGTTATGGTTGAAACACCAAAGGCCATGTGCACGGCAGGAATAACCTCTTACCTTCAAATGGTCCTTGTATGCTTTTTTTTCTTCATATTCTTTATCATCTATCCTCCTCCTTTTTCTGAAAAGAGCAAGATGATATTAATAAAATGAAACTACAAATACCACACCCATGATCGTCTGTCATAAACTGAAAAACTTAAATCTGTCATAAACTTAAATCATGTAACATTATAAGCTTAATCTTATTCTTTTAATTAACACACACACACACACAAAACATAACCCCTACAAATCCACTTAAACTATTGATAAAAAAAAAAAAAAATCAACAAGAACACATTAAATGTTGTGTTAATGTAACCCAAGGGAAACTTTCCTTATGGTAATTGTAATTATTGGGAGAATATGGCTAAAACTGACACATTTATGGATGTTTTCATTAATAAGACTTACATTGTTAACAGTATTATAAATTGCAATACTACCCATGTAGTCTATCGATTAGAGCGTATTTGTTATGAAGCAGAAGATCGAAATGCAAACACAGATAAACCACAGAAACTCAGGAACATAGAACAGGGACAAGGCTACAGGCAACATAATAACTACAAAAACTCACAAAGACTGAACTAGACACAGGGCTTAAATACACAGGCAAACAAGATAACAAGGGGCGTGGCTAATAAGAAACACCTAGGAACCATTGACAAGACAGATGGCAAACAGGGAATCACATGACAGACAAAAACAAGACAAAAAACCCAAACTGTGACATACAGTAGCCTGTATTATACTGTATTATACCATACCACCTGCTCTGGCTCTTCCTACTCAGGCCAACCAGGTGAACTTTTTGTGTATTTACTTTGTTCATATATTTAATCCAACTGCATCTAAGCATCTGTTTCATTTGCTGATCACACACATATGAAAACATGAGAATGAGAATATTTTTCTCACCATCAGCATCCTGCAGCACTGAAGACTCAGAAAGCTGTATTACTGTGAGTGCACATGTCCCAGCAGTCCCTGCAAGATGAATTATTTAAAAACCTCACTAATGTGAAAATGATGAGAAAACAATTTTCCTCTCCTATTCTGGCATCATATTGAGCAGCATTACAATGTGATTATGATTATTATTTACCTTTTACATTCTGGTGTGTAATGCTTCAAAAAGGTCAAATTCAGCAGTTTTGTGCTGGAAATTTCATTTAGGGCCAACACTTTAATATAGTTTCAATCAATCAATCAATCAATCAATCAATCAATCAATCTAAAATAAAAATTTAATTTAATTTATTAACCCTCATCTTTCCCTTGGGTCAAACCCGAAACTTGTTTAAAAATAAAATAAAATAAAATTAAGTGTTCATTAGAGGGGTCCAAGGCCCTACGACTTTTGTTGCACTTGAACCAAGAATACACATTTTAAAACAATGTTGTGGATTCAAGTTTTCAAGTTTTGTGGTTGAAATTTTAAAAAGTAACGAATCCTTCACTCACAGGTCAATTTGATCCCCTATAAGAACGGAAAGTGAGTAATGCTTCAGTACAAACCTAAAAATGCTAAAATTTCAAACTGGAACATGCTAAAACTTTACCAAAGAAATTCATTTATAATGTCTACATGTCTCTGAATGCATACTAAAGAAATACTGACTTTTATAAGATCATCTAGTGGCAAGAGTCAAGAAATATCATGTTATATTAACCCAATAGAGGTCAGCAAAGACACCAAAAGTAAGATATTTTGAGCTGGTTAGGCATTAAATTGAGTTATTTTGAATTTAAGTTGAAACAATGTGAGGAATGTGCTTAAATTACTATTTATTTATTTTTTATTGATCAAAAATAGCCATTTAATGTAAAATAAAATATATATAATATATATAACTAAATAATCTTAGGACTTTGGGTCATTTTGACCCACGAGGGAAAGATATGTTACAAAGTGCGAGGGAAGGATGAAGGATAAATGCAAGTTCATATCTTTTGATGCTTAATTTCTCAAGATATTGCAGACTACTAATCAGCAAAATTGCTTTCAAACTCGATAATAATGAAAAAGGTTTCTTGAACATCAAATCAGCACATCAGAATGATTTCTGAAGGATCATGTGACACCGAAGATTTGAGTAATAGTGCTGAAAATTCAGCTTTGCTTTGCCATCACAGGAATACATTTCTTTTTAATAAGTAAAGTCAATATATTTCACAATGTTGCTTTTTTTACTGGATTTTTGATCAAATAAATGTAGGCTTGGTGAGCATAAGAGACTTGAATGGAAGTGTATTTCCATTTAAAGTATGATATTATGGTCAAATGTTCAGGTAAATGTAGTTTTTTCTTCATAAGAGTGAGACAAAATGCAGACTTTTACTATAAAAGTTTGTATAATTTTTGTAAGAGAAGCTAAAAGCTAATACTTAACTTTTGGTTTCAGTTATTTTAACTTGTAATAACAATTTACCATTTTTCCCTTTTTAAGTCCCTGGCAAAAACTGTGTGTGGGGGTACAAGAGGGTCCTCCAAAGAGACGGGGGCCCCGGGGGCCTGGTAGGACCATAATCCATCATGGCTTTTGATCAACGCAATTTTGTTGCTACAGTACGGTAATGTTGGCACCAGCATTCCCAGAAATGTCAAACCTCCCCCAAAGCTGCCTTTGTCCCAGATTAATTACCAAAATTACCCTTCTGTCAAATCACTTCCATTCAATTAACTGTCAAACAAACAAACTCTAAATCTGGCCCAACTCATGGACATGACAGGCTCTTTCAAACGACTCGAGGCGTGTGAGCTGACAGGTACAGATCCAACCGAACGAGGTTCTAAATATAAGCTAGAGAGAAAAATATAGGAGACACTGTGTTCAGTCTTATTACACAACTCACTCCCTCGCCTTCATGTTCATTTTTAGTCTTTTTTTATCTGCACTATAAGGTCACTAATCTACTTAAGCTTGTTCCCACCACAGAATAAAAAATTTATAAGATAATTGAAACTTCACCTCACAATTCTGACTTTTTTCCCCTAAAAATTGCATGTTTTTTTTTTTTCAGTGGCAGAAACAAGCTTACATACAAACTAGTTTTACGGTAGAAAAAAAAAAAAAAACACTGGACAGTGAGATATCTTTATAATTAATTTTTAATTAGATTTAGTCCACAAAATTCTGGACTATATTATTGTAAAAATAAAAAATTATAAAACTATAAATGAAAGGGTTGCAATTTTATCATCACTTTCCTATTTCATGCTCTCTGGGAAGCAAAGGGATTCCCGTAACCCGTGAATAAAGGGATTGTTCACCCAAAAATACAAATCACTGTCACCATTTACTCAGCCTCAAGTTTTTAAGAAATACATACAGGTTTGGAACAACATATTGGTGAGTAAAATGATAACATAATTTTCATTTTTGGGTGAATAGTCCCTTTAAGGTTACGCTCATCAGGCAGTTTCAGTACGCTCTTTCAAAAGAGAGTTAAGGCCATGGGATATTGTAATATTAGAATTGTCTGATATCTGGACAATCTGATCAATAAGAATCTGATAATTCCCAATCATCTTAATTGCAAGCTACTTTAGAATGGCTGTCAATGCAGAAAGACTGAGCAGCAGAATGATGTTACTGTACTTTCCAACAGACACCAACATAACCATCTCAATAAAACTCTTGACCCATGGGGCTTTTCCCCATTAAATGTTGTCTAATAACCTCAACCTTAGACCTTAAGACCAGCTAAAGTCAGGACCCATTAGTACACAAAGGGCAGACCCCATGTTATATTCAATACAGCACCAACCCTTTGGTTTCTCATTCACAAACGCACATAACTCCTAAAATAGACTTGAATACAAACAACATTTATGTGTTTGTGTGTGGGTGAAGAGAATATAAAAGCACTTTTTTTTCACATTTGCTATGGCAAAACCAAACCTATTCCAGATCTTTAGCCAGTTCAGCAAAAACAAAGAGTAAGAGATAAATGGATTGTAATAACAGAATCTTGAGGGCTTGATGCAAAACTGCAGCTCCGCTACCTGAAAACTGACTTCAGCCGAGAGCTTCATCTGTCTTTCTTTTCTAGGGAACAGGATCAAACCAGCAGGACCGCAATACAGAGCTGCACTCTTAACCTGTGCAGGAAGTTTTAACTCTCTGCTGCCTGGAAACAACCAGGGGGACAAGGCACATGAAACCTGTGATTAAAAGAATTGGATGTATTAGAAAAAAACACATAAGGTTACTTTTCGAACTGAAAAAAAAATCCTCTTCAGTACATTTTCAGAAACTTTGATAAAAGCTGGAAAAACTCCAAACTTAAACAACGTTATTATAAAGCTGCTGCAGTTTAAATTTTTTGGGTTAAAAATTATCCAAAATACATATTTTAGAAAATACATAAATTCAAAACAATCTGCTTGCCTTAGTTTGATTCAAAGCGGTAAGCTTGTAATAATGTTTTTAATTTCCATGGGAGATTCAAGCATGTCTTTGCATCATTACGTCACATCTGTACACATAAAGGAGGAGTCTTGGCTAGTAGGCCATATTGTGTGTGAGGATTGTGTGTGATAGACTTTTCTCACTGCATTTGATATAATTAAACTTATCAATTTGATGCCGGATCCAGAAAGGTTCAAACGACAATCACCAGTGACAACAAATTCACCCGCTGTAAAATGCAAAAGACTTCGTTCGGACTTCAGAGTGGCTACAGAAAAAAAAAGACTGCAACCGGACCCATGCGAAAACAAGGATAATGTCGGAGCAACATTACATGTAGTCACGCAATGCTGACGTTGTTAACATTACAATTTGAAAACAAAGTATAATTTGCACGTTTTGCGTGATATGATAACTCATAAGTGATTGTTAGATTTAATCAACAACAAAACAAAAGTGGATGTTTCTCACTAGTTCATTTGTTATTTTCCGGTGAAAAATATTATGTTGGTCATACTTCCAAAAAGAATAATCTGTGATTCTGAATGACAGAATTCAGACCGACTGACAGCCTCACATTCTCCACACTGTGCCGTGTTGAGGGTATTACAACTCACGTAAGATAAAGTAAGTTGATAATTCCGCGAATGCCTCCAATTGCAGATTTCGAACAGAGATGGCGACAAAGAGGAAAAACACCGGACTACAGCTTTAAACGCAATAAATCAATTAAAAGAACAAATGGTCTCTTTAAAATTAAAACCGTGATACATTTTATTCAGGATTCTTTGATAGTCAATATAAACAATATAAAAGTCTATAATGCGCTCATAATTTAAGTGAAGCTCAAAGATGGGGAAAAGAAATCCAATAATACCTTTGGGATCCTTATGAGATTTAGTTCCATGTTTACTGTCATTGTAGGGTCCTGGTCTGCATACTGGACTTGTTCTACTAAAGATCTTTCAATTTGTGAGGACATCTCTGGGAATTCCAGTCCTATGATAAGGAGACTTTGTTTTGAGAGATAAACAAATCATGTTATTTTGCATATGTGAACAAAATATTGTGGCTGATCCTTCAAACTGTATACACTTATTTACCATTTTTTATTAAGGTTGCATATAATACAGTTGATAGATATGCAATGGTGAAGCTGCAGTCACCAAAAGCTGCTATTGGTGCAATATAAAATAAAACAACCCCCAATAACATTGAGTGGTACATAATTAAACAGCATAAAATCCCCACTTGTCCAAAAAAAAAAAAAAAAAAATGACACATTGCAGTTAAAATTTAAAAAACAACAAAAAAAAACAAACAAAAAAAAACAATCATACAGACACTTCCTACACTGATAACCAATGCAATTTTTTCTTCTTCAGCTTTATCTCAAGAGTGATGTTAAGGTCCATTAAGGCAAAGTTCTCGAGTGCCGTGCCGTGAAAGTCATTCATGCATACGTGAAATATTTCAAATAAGACACATTCTTCCTCAGTGGTTTGTCATGCTACATGTTGTTAAAAACCCTGAATGTACATTACGGTGAAATCAAGACGATCAAGTCTCTTTCATTTAGACATTGAAAATAAGCATTCTGTGAGAATAAATAGATCTGCATGCAGTTAACTGCATAATATACAAGCATTTAAATATAATTTCGATTGTATTCGAATAATTCAACATCATCAGGGTCGTACATTTTTGGCAAGCCAGAACCCAGCTGGACATGCAGAATATAGGCATATACAAATTCTCGCTGAAAAAAAAGAAGGGATTAGTTGAGGATAGTTCCTGTTTTATTTCAGTGTGCAAAAGTCTTGATTGAACATTAAAGCACTATAAATTAGAAATCCGTTCATTTTTGTATTTAGCAGTACATGCCAAGGTAGTCAGAGAGGGTTAGAGTCCCTGGCAGTTAATTTGACCAAGAAACCAACTCCTGCTCCCGTACAGATGTTCACCTGACGGCTCTATCCTCTAAAATCAAACCAAGCTCCTGTTTAGGACGTTACTCTATGAGCTGCAGGTATAGAAGCCACCAAAACAGTGATACTACAACAAATGCTTATTGAATGCAAATTTCTTATGGCGATCCCTCATCCTTTTCAGAATCTGCTGTAATGAGAGTGGACTCTGGGATGCTGCCCTGTGCTTTGAGTTTGGGTTTATGTGTTTTCAAATTTGAGTCTTCACTAGATGGGGCCGTTGAAGTCTCTAAAAGCAGCCTGAGAATTTGTCCAATCCGTTCTTCCAAAGTCACCATCCTTCTGTTCAGAGCCTGGATCTCAGTCCGCAGCTCCACCCTGGCCTCCTGCAGCGAGGCCAGGAATGAGATCTCGCCACTGGGGAAAAAATGGCGGGCTGGTCCTTCTCCTCCACCAAGTCCAGGTACAGGGCTCTGTGGTTCCGAAACCCGATCCAGTCTCTGGTCACTGTAGGTCAGGCCGCTATCCCAAGAGTCCGTTTTGCGGAGAGAATTCTTCCTGGATTCTCCCACCACCTCAACACTCTCTATCTGAACTTTGACTTCTGGTGAAATGTGCTCCATGGAAACGGCCTTAGCTGCATTGTTTAATCCCTCTTTCCTCTCCTCATCTGGAGATGAACCTGGGGCAGCCATGTTGTTTTTCAGTCTCATCCAGCCACGAGCGGTTCCTGCGGGCTTGGTCCGCGCTGTGTTATTCACTTTGAGTCGGTTTGCGACTTGGTCACCGCTGGCCACAGCAGGTTTGAGTTCCATGATGTCGCGGTTGTTCTGCTTGATGGAGTCGCCCAGTTTAGAGTAGGCCAGACAGTTCTGGATGGGTGTGATCTGGGAGATAGTGACCAAGCTGCTAGTTGATCCATTCTGAACCGCGTGCAGCGAGTTCTGCATGAGGGAGGTGTGTGGTTTTGGCATCCGTGCGGGTTGCTGTAGATGTTGATTCTTCTCCAGGTCGAGCTGGGCTGAAGCACCCTGGTTACGGAGCTCCTTCTGCTGTTTGAACTTCTGGAAAAGTTTTCGGACCGGGTGGTCCACCGGAATGGTGAGTGGGACCTCATTCTTTGAGCGCTGTCTCTCCTCTTCCTCCTTCTTCACATCAATGATTTTACGGAATATAAACTGAATATGGAGACAATAAGAAATACCATTAGTTTGATTGGAAAAGGCATCTACAAGAATTTTGGAATCATCATAAAACTTTTTACTTTAAGATAAATAGACTATTGCTGCATTTTGACCGAATTCCGTTAAAGACTTTTGGGGACCTATTTTAACGATCTGAAACACAAGTGTCAAAGCGCAAGTAACTTTGTGGGCGGATCCCCGCGCTGTTGCTATTTAACCGGCGGGATAAATGCCTCTTGCGCCTGGCGCAAATCTAAAAGGGGTTGGTCTAGAGTAGCTTCATTATTCATAGGTGTGGTTTGGGCGTAACGGGAAACAAACCAATAAGAGCGTCATATCACATTCCCTTTAAGAGCAAGATGAACGAGGTGCGCTTGTTCCATGGCGCAATACTAATATAAGGGCGCATTTACCAGGCACGCTTCAATCGGTTCACAGCCGAGAAGATCGATGTTCTCGTCAGGGCCATAAAAGAAAGAGAAGTGACATTGGGGATGAGACAAACCCACCCAAATTAGCTTCGGTTAAACATGCATATGATAAATGTGTAAGCTTCATGCCTATTTTTCCCATTGTCATGAACACAACAATATTTTCCCTCATGTTTATATATTTTTCCTTATAATAATGTATTATTTGCAAAAAGTAAAATGCATCTGTGTAGATGAGAGAATCATCTACAGTGTATGCACGTTGTTCACACTCTGTATTATGGCCAAGCATGCACGCTTAAAATAGCATCTGAATGTACGCGCAACGCGCCACTGACTTCAGACCGTTTTTTTTCTGGTCATTGGCGCAATTGTTTTCTGGAACTGAAAAATAGAACCAGGGATTGTTTGCGCAGACACACGCCTCCTTTGCGCCAACCCGCCCGGGGAGCGCAAGTTCATTTCCTTGTTTACCGACGTGCATCTGTGGAGGGAAAAAGCCCGCTTTGCGCGAGTGCAAAATAAGAATGATACATGCGTCAGTGAATAAAGTCATTTGTGCCGGGTGCAAGATAGAGCCCTTGATGTAAATTTCTCTCTATTATTTAGAAATGATAACAATGAAAAACAGAATGAGTAAAGATTTACTAATATTTAAAGCACAAGTTCGGTATTTTACAATTAAAGCCCTGTTTTAAGATTGTTTCTGATGAAATACAATGGTTAAGACTGTTTTTAGACAAATGCTGCTGTCCGGAGAATTTTCAGTTTCTGTGGTTGCACCCCCCCACCTTCACAATGGTAATATAGGTGCACCTTTATAAAATGCATAAAACTTTAGTTTACAAAGACGTGAAACTCACCGAGTGGTCTGGGGTGTTCACTGATATGCTCACACAAAAATCGCTGCAAAAGATGCTTTCCAACAGGTTTTATCGTAGTTTTTGTCCAACTCCATTGACTTGTATTGTGTGTTCTGTGATGTACGGTATTACTCCGCCGCCGGAAACGGAAATGGGCTTGTTTGTATTCTTTCTGTATGCAGTCGCAGTATCGTAGGCTACACTATACAAGTGGTTTGCTTGCAATTGGCAAAGGTGCATTATCGCCACCAACTGGGCTGGAGTGTCTATTATTCAAGCTCTCAACGGAAGAATGTGCGGTTGTGAGGCGTTCGGAAAAATAGGTCTACAGTTTTACAATGAATGGTAAAACACCTGTTGGAAAGCATCTTTTGAAGCGATTTTTGTGTGCATATCAGTGAACACCCCAGATAAGGTGAGTTTCACGTCTTTGTAAACTAAAGTTTTATGCGTTTTATGAAGGATTGTTCCTGTGCACCTATGCTACCATTGTAGAGGTGTGGGGGTGCTACCACAGAATCCGAAAATTCTCGGGACAGCAGCATCTGTCTAAAAAACAATCTTAATCATTCTATTTCATCAGAAACGATGTTAAAACAGGGTTTTAATTGTAAAATACCGTCCTTTAAATATTGAACATAAAATAGTTACATCAGCATCATAAAAGAAGTGCTGCTCTGGTATAAAATTAAACATTTAACATGTGGGAATTTCACCATAAGGGTATTATGAATAATGTGTGCTGTGATGGGAAAGAAAGGTTTAAATTATACATGTTTTATTTTCCTCTAGAGCCGGCACGTCACGCTAACGTTTCATTCTGTGTCTTGCCATTGCCTGCCTGTAGATTATCTATGCTTGTAGATTGTCTTAAATTATATATCCATTGATCTCTTCACCCCCACTGTCTCTCGCATATCCCACTTTTTCTCCACGTGAAAATCATCACATTCTTTATTGAAACTGATTTGTGGTGCTTGATTCATTTAGTTCAGCTGATTATATTCATTTACTTGTCTGTCTCTCTCTCAAGATACTGCAAAAGACAAGAACAATGCCAGACTAAAGGCAAAACAGGTCTACAGAATAGCTTCTGATAACCCATTTAAGTACATACTATAAACAGGTTTTTATGCTGTTAATTATTAAATTAAATAGACCTTAATGTTTTTACAAGTCAAAAATTCTCAAGCATAACAGTTTAAAAGTTTGTAATTTCTGCACTAAAATCATCATGAACTGGAATTGCAAGAAAAATAATAATCATTACTGACCAGGGCTGCATTTCCCAAAAGCATTGTGAGTTAAGACCATTGGTGGCAAATGTTCTAAGATCTACTTAGGCTTATGCTGCTTTTGGAAAATCCAGCCCAGATCATTTAGAATTTTCTGTGATAAAATGTTTTGGGTTTTTTTGGCGTAAATCGATTGTACTAGAAGACATTTAATCCAGTCAAAGAAACAACATTTTACATGAATATTTATATATGCACACTCGCACACTCACGAACGCACACACGTTAACCCTCTGTGGTCGGCAATCGCGCCGGCGCGACAAGCGAATTGTTTTCCTTATCAGTGCAAAAGAGACTCAAATTACTATTGATTTTGATCTTACATATAAGTGTTGTACATCAATAGATCCTGTTAAGTGTCTATTTTTTTTGTTCTGCTTTTTGTCAAATAAAGAAAAATAAACATGATGCGAATTTTGCCTTCTCTCTGTCAGTGAAGTTCATTCTGAAACCCGTCCGAAATTGAATACTGTGGTGGTCCAAAGGTACATGCAACCAACAAAAAATGAGAAGATTTACAGCATATTCTGTAATTCTCAATAAGAAAATGACTCTGTCAGTGAAGTTCATTCTGAAACCCGTCCGAAAATGAACTGTAAATAAGTAAATACTTGTCATGCAGGCACAAGATTTTTCATTATGAAGCTGAAATTCTCTTTTAAATGAAGTAATGTATATAAAAAAAATAATATTCCAAGTTTATGTAATCTGTATGAAAAGAGAGAGATGTCACTCTTTTTTCTTTCATCTAATTATAGCATATTACCTGTTAATAAGTTCCGATCATGGAGGGAACTTTGGGCATTTGTGTTTGATAAAGAACTCTTACAATTTGATTCCACTAACTGTAGTAAAGCCAGGGATGAACTGGCCATAGGGAGCACAGGGATGCTGGGACCATCGTTAGGCTGGCAAAATTTAAACATACAAAGTGCCATCTTCCTAAACTACCCTTCATGACGTGGCCTATTTCAGAAGGATAATGCACACTGCACACATTGTTCAGGATTTGTTTAAGGAACATGATGAAGAGTTCAAGGTGTTGCTCTGGCATTTAAATTCCCCAAACCTCAATCTAACTGAGCATCTTTGTGATGTGCTGGACAAAAAAAGCTTGATTCACTACAGCTCCACCTCGCAACCTACAGAAAGGATCTGCTGCTAACGTCTTGGTGCGGTTTTGGCAGGACCAACAGCATATTATTAGGCATTATTATTATCATTGTTTTTTTTTTTTAATCACTTCATGTGCTGTGACAAGAGTCCTCAGAGAAAGGTTTAAATTAAGGCAGAATCTCTTTGATGATGTTGTAAGAGGACATAACCTAAGCAATTAGTGCATGGAGAGCATCTGAGTGATTAAAAAAAGAGGCTCTACTCAAACAAACCTGAACAACATGAACCCAATTAATATTGTGGTGGTCCAAAGGTACATGCAACCAACAAAAATTGAGAAGATTTACAGCATATTCTGTAATTCTCAATAAGAAAATGACACTGAATGCTGCAAAAGATGAAATACTCCACATAATGACATTGTAATCATGAACCCTCTTGCGGAAAGGACATGATGCAAATTTGTATATGCATATTCAGATTTGCGGAATGCATATGGTAATATCAGAGAAATTAACATTGCCAGAAGGCATATTGTATAAACAATTACTGCATGAAGAGGTGCAAGGCTGAAATATATGAAAAACTGTAAATACTTTGTTGTCAGAAGAAAGAGGCAGAAGAAGAGAACTCAGACTCAGTCTTGGGCAGAGCCATTATGCAATTTTTTACGGATCCTAAGCAATGATACGGTTCAAAATTTTCAAATGAACTGATTCATATTCACCTCAAAGGACTTTAGAATCTCACTTTTTCTAACAAGAGACAGCTGACCTGACTGTCCTTCCCAGAAGAAATGGCGCACATCATAGCAATACGCATCTGATTTTCATGCCTTTTCTTGGGGTATTAAAGCACACTGAAAATGTCTGTTACATACTGTAATGGCTATTTTAAGATTCCACATCTGATCTCAGAGCGACAGAGTGAAGGCTTCGTGCCCTGGTCTGAAGTCCCTGCAACTGCCGACAGAATGAGAGATACAAAAAATAAAACTTGTGGTTGCTAAGAATAACCAGCTGTCGTGATGAATGTGATTGTTGAGGTTTTAGGTCAGTGGAGCAATGGAAATATTTGATTTGCACCCATCCCAAGCAAGACATCACTTAAAGGAACACTCCACCATTTTTTTTTGTTTTGTTTGTTTGTTTGTTTAAATAGGGCTTATTCACAGTGTCCCCTACATTAAAATAGTTTGGCAAAAGCATTTTTTTTCAAAGTGCATGCATCGTCTTAGTTTGGCAGCGCCGACGCTAGCTTAGCTTAGCATAATGAATGGAATCCTATGTTGCCAAGTAGCATGTCATGAGTAAAAGTGACAAAAAAAAAAAACTAATAAACCTTCTTGTGGCCTGTGTATTCACAACGAGTACAAATAGCATTTCAAATTAAGACTGGGCTATTAAATTGGCAGATATTGACTTGGGCTATATTAGGGTGAATCACAGGCGAAGCACTGCCACTTGTGCGCAGTCATATCACGCAAAATAATCACTTACTCTGTGGACATAATCACTATGTCTATCCATTGGGTCCATTCGGCTTGGGGCGTTTTTTTTTTTTGCGACTTTATCGCACCGGGAAATGAAGTCGAGGACCGCAGGATGGATCAACGCCGAGAAATCATCGGAAGCTGTGACACAACTGCGGGCACGCTCATCTTGATCTAACACGGTGAGCCTGGTCAGGTGGCAGTACTTTGTCCCAATCGCCACACTCTATTTCAGTCGGCGCAGGTTTGCATATTACCCCACACTCCCACCACCAGTTCGTGTTGGCTCTCATCCTCACGGCTGTTGAGCGATCGCAACATCCTCCTTCTGTCAGTCTATTTCCATTGTACGCAGCTCCTCTTCTGAAAACTCTGGTTCACAGAGGTATGGTTCTGGGTCTTGACTGTCTGAGAAGTCACCCTCACCGTCTCGCAAAAAATCCCCCATGTCAATCACCATTCACTATGTCTACTGTCGTAAAAATAGCCAGCAAATATTCACGCCAGTATGTTGACAGAAGTTGGGCTATTTCAGGTGTTGCGTGATATGACTGCACCCAAGTAGCAGTGCTTCGCCTGTGATTCACCCTAATATAGTCCAAAATCAACATCTGCCTATTTAATCGCCTAGTCTTAATTTGAAATATTTGTACTCGTTGTGAATACACAGGCCACAAGAAGTAATTAGGTTTTTAAAATTTTAAAAAAAAAATTTTTATCACTTTTACTCACGACATGCTACTTGGCAACATAGGATTCCATTCATTATGCTAAACTAATCTAGCGTCGGCGCTGCAAACTAAGACAATGCGTGCACTTTGAAAAAAATGCTTTTGCCAAACTATTTTAATGTAGGGGACACTGTGAATAAGCCCTATTTAAAAAAAAACGGTGGAGTGTTATATAAAAAAATAGTCATAATTTAGAAATAAAAGGCATTTTTCCTAGCCTGATTTTAACCTCTGATTTGAACGCTCTGTTTGAAGGGGCGTGTCTGCTGTGGGAGTCAGTGTAACCGCCCACTGCTGTGATTGGCTGACATGCTTGCATATGAAATAGCTACATATTAGTGGTTTTAAAGTATTTAGATCTATTCCCATTACATAAAATGTTGCTGTGATGAGCATTGAGCAAGAAGATGACAGTTTGTTGATGTAGTTTCTGCACTCTCTCTAATGCTTTCACCAATGCAAACACGATGATGTACATACAGTAAGAGCTTCGTTGTGCAGTGTAACGTGCGTCATTGCTTTCATAACGAGTTGTTCAGATAAACTCGCGCTGTGTGGAAAGATTGCTCTTTGATCGCTTTCTGTATATAATTTATTCACAATTTAAATCAGGTATATTTTTATCCTACTAAAAGAAACAATGGTAAGTTGATATTTTAGTCACTGGCTTGACTTACTGATGCACAAAGAGTATTGGACGATTTTGAGAGAAAGATTACCTGTCTGAACTTGAACAATTAGGCTACAGAAATGCCATACAATCAGCCACAACCCTCACCTTATGAGATCTTTCCCTCATCGCTGCCAGCACAGGAGAAAGTCTATCTAGGCCCTAAGCCATGAATTCCCATGTTGATTCATCGAGACCCTGTGGAATTTGCCAGGCTGAAGATGTCATTGGAGAATCTACTGCCAGCAGGTGCTACCGAGCTCTTTAAATACCAAATATTGGTCGACCATCTTAAATTAGAGGAAGCCTCCCTTATCGCTGACTCTTACCTGAACTCTACCACTCCATCCTCTGACACAATGACAGCCTTAAATGAGAGGTTTGGTCAGCCGCATCAGATTACACTCAAAAGAACAGCACAGATCATGGATGCTCCTGACATCAAGCGAGGGGATCATGAGGCATTTCAAAGATTTGTACTTCAGATCAGAACTCTTGTTGGGATGCTGGAAACCCTTGGCGTAGAGGGAGAAGTCGAATTAAAATGTGGCTCCCACGTTGTCAGACTGCTGGGTAAACTACCTCCAGAGTTGATGATGCTGATTATGATGCAGTCCAAAGTTGGGGAATTTTTAATCGCAAAAGGTTATTCCACAACCGTGGGGCGGTAACCGTAAAGGAGCAACCACTCATCGACTTTAAGAGTTTTGTGCAGACTTCCGCAGACACCTACGTATATTATCAGTCTGATTCAGTGTATACATTACCTGAATTCTCTCCAATACGAAGAAGTGAGAATTCTCTCCAATACGAAGAAGTGAGAATTCTCTCCAATACGAAGAAGTGACTCCAATACGAAGCATGGTGTCAGGGCCATACTGAACCACCCAACAAACGAAATCATGAGAGCCGGGCAAAGCCAGCACCACTTCACTAGACCAGCCATTCTCCATGGTGTCAAAGCTGTCTCAAAGATAAAGGGCCCAGAACCAGGACGTAAAGTATTCACCTCAGACAAGAAAAGAGGTAAAGTGCAACCATCTTGTCCATATTGTGAAAGCTCTGAGCATTTCTTAAGTAAGTGCGCTACTTTCCAGACTTTCACTCCTGAGCAGTTCCGTGAGTGGATTATTGAGAACAAGAGGTGCATAAAATATCGTCGTTCACATGCTGTTACAGACTGCTATCTCAAGAAACCCTGCAGCATTTGCCAAAACAAACACCTCCAGATACTGCATGAAGTAAATTCTAAGGCAAGTAAAGAGGGCATATGCATTTTAAACTCCGCAGTTAGCACTGCTTATCTAAATCGACCTAAAGACTGCAACCGGGTATTGCTTAAGGCGGTAAAGGTTCGTCTGCAGTATCGTGAACAAGCTCTGGAGACTTATGCTGTACTCGACAATGGTTCAGAGAGGACCATACTCCTCTGCAAAGCAGCAAATAAGCTTAGCCTGCATGGAATTCCTGAGGAACTGGCATTGAGAACAATAAGGCAAGAAAACCAAGTACTCTAAGGAGCATCTGTCACTTTTATTGTTTCCCCTGGCTCACAGCCAAACCGGAATAACCACATTAGTGGAGCATTCACTGCTCAGAATCTGGGACTGGCTGATCATTTCTACCAACTAACCGTCTTCCAGAAAAGGAACAAGCACCTCAGAGGATTGCCACTTGAGCACTTTGATCAAGTTCACCCTCTTCTTCTCACTGGAGCTGACCAGCCCCATTTGATCAGTCCAACAGAACCAGTGCTTTATGGACCACCAGGAGGGCCGGTCGTTATACGGACCAGGTTAGGGTGGACACTACAGGGCTAGGGGTCTAACACAGAATCCTAGATCTCAGAACTGTTACCTGACTTCAGTAAACTCTGAAATAACTTCTGAGAAATGTAGAGAAGTTGTGGTAGGTGGACACGCTAGCATTCAAATCAGATGACCCATTACAACCTGAGGAGCTGCTCCAAGCTTGGAATACATGGGTAGCAGAACTGCCTGAATTATATCGAATCACCTTACCTCGCTGCTATTTTCCCACAACTATGGACCAGCTAGACATGATACAAGATATGTCCATGCGTTTTGTGATGCATCTGAGACTCGAGCACTGTCCTGACATGGCTCCAGTCAAACTCGTGTCCAAGAGTTTCTGAAATCCAGGAGTTCACAGATCAGCGGTCATGGAGGTACGTGAGATCACCCTTAACCCGGCAGATGATCTGACCAGGGGTAAATCTATGGTGGAACTAGCACTGTGCTGGATCCAAGCCACTGCATCACCAAACTGTTAATTCATGATTTTGACCAGAGATTATGCCATCCTGTACCAGGTGGTGTCAAGGTCCATCTTTTCTTTAACAACCACATGACGAGTGGCCAAAAGCTCCAAGTGAACTGGTGGAGGCCACAGCAAGCACCCTTCAGCCTGAGCAAGCAGAGCAAGCTGCTCCATCTAGTGCAGGAACTTATCAACAAGCAGTCTCCCTCCTCCTTAAACAGTCTCAGCTCGAAAGTTTCCTAGAGGAATATAACCTTCTCAAGGACAATAAACCAGTTCCTTCCATTAGTCGCCTTCATGTTCTGGCTCCTGAGTTTGATGCAACAAATGAGGTAATTCGATTTGGTGGACACCTCCGAAGAGCAGAGGACTTGGATTCTAACTTCAAACACCCAATTGTGCTGGATCCGGTCCACTGCATCACCAAACTGTTAATCCAGGATTTTGACCAGAGATTATGCCATCCTGGACCAGGATGTTGAGATATTGGATATTGAGAGGGCGTGAGGCTGTTCGGAAGCATCAATATGCTTGTCTGGAGTGTCGGAAGTTAAGATCCAAGCCTGTTTCACCAAAGATGGCTGACTTGCCTCCTGCTTGACTTCGTCTGTTCAAGCCAGCGTTCTATTTCACACATGTTGACCCAATGACACCAAATCATCTTTTGATTGGGCGGTCCAGTAGTTTATTGCCGCAAGTTGTCTACCGAGATTCTGAATGCCTAAGTCGAAGACGGTGGAGACAAATCAGATACTGATGGATCATTTCTAGGGCAAGTTCATTAGCTACTTCTTACCAGGTCTTCAGCTGAGGCAAAAATGGCAAAGGACTACTGAGGACCTTACTGAGGGGTCTGTTGTAATGATAGTTGACACCCAATTACCAAGAGCTCGGTTAGTAGGAAAAGTGGTAAAGGTGATTCCAAGCGCTGATGGACAAAGTCACCTGAGGTAAAAGTCAAGGACAAGAGCTTCACCAAACCTGTGGTAAATCTAATTCAGCTGCCTGAATTGCCTAAGGAGGATTAACATTAAATTGGATCACATTTACATAGCAAATGTGGGGGCGGCTGTTACAAAGGTGGCGCAAAGGTGCCATCTAGTGGGCATTTGCGGATATGCTGGAAGTGATTGCGCAAGAGAAGTGCCCGTGATATAAACAGCTCTCCACAGTAAGACTGTACTAGATGTCGCGGTGCAGTGTTTGTGTTGAACATTAATAACTGTGTACATCCTTTCTCTCAAATAGAAATACTGACTCTAAAATTACTTTGATACATCTGATTATTCTGAACATGTCACTTGTCAGTCCTTTTCCAGTTTGAACCTTTATTTTGTGTGCGTGTGTTTGTGCGTAAACCATTGAGGCTTGAGTGACTTAAAATGACACAGAAGCCTGCTAGCAACACAATTACATAACATATCTCTGACACACACACACACACACACACACAGCCACCCCGCAGTGGGAAAGCGTCTTCTCTCTGATGAGAGGTAATTGGCTCAAAATGTGTCCAGAACCTTTACTGCTGAGAATCACTGACAAATGATTCAGACCCTCTTACTGTCACATTACAGTTAGAAGGAAACCAGGTGTGCTCTCTCTCTCTCTCTCTCTCTCTCTCTCTCTCTCTCTCTCTCTCTCTCTCTCTCTCTCTCTCTCTCTCTCTCTCTCTCTCTCTCTCTCTCTTTCTCTCTCTCTCTCTCTCTCTCTCTCTCTCTCACACACACACACACACACACCTCCTCATTATATACTAATAGACAATGTAACCCCATTTTAAATGTAAGAATCCCCACATAGGCAGGTGGAGAAAAAAAAAAATTCTCTGATATTACAGCAGCAGACATACCACAAGCTTTCAGATTTACAGCTTACAGCCACATCACGCCAAGTCCCTTACACGCATTATTGCCAGAAAGCAAAATATTAAATAAATAAATAAAATGCAGGGCTGCTCCTCTCCTCCATCAATCTCTCACTCTCGAGAATATTCTGGAAGCACTCAAGAGAGAAGCCATTACTCCAAAGAGGAAATCTGCAGGGGAGTCTCACCTTCTTGCCAAGATTTTACTGTGTGTATCCATGATTAAATGGGTCTGATTTTTCTTTGTTCTTGTGGACTATCTGCCTGAGGCTAGCGGATGGAAACATTCCATCTTTATCTGATTTTTTTTATTTTCAGTAACTTTCTTTTTATTTTCCATATATTTATCATCTAGTGTGCCCTAACGTGTATTTGTGTATGTCTGTACTCTCCTGAGCCCTGTCACTACAGAGAATAAACGTAAAAACATCACTAATTAGACCACTAAAAAGACCAAATGTAGATGACTACAGGACTGAGAACAGAAGGAATGAATGGCACCAGTTGCTAGCGTTGTTTATGTGCTTATGATGTCCACGGTAAGTGTCCGACTCACTAAAGGAACTGCTATCAGGTGGTGCAAATGCTAAAAATGGAAAAATTTATATTATATTATATTATGTCACATTATATTATACATCAAAGATAAATAAATATAACTATTTTTAATGTAAATTAATATTATATATATTCAAGAATTTCTTCCACTTCAGGAAAAATGAAAATAAATAAAAAAGGTCTGTCTCTATGAATATATCTTTCTTTCAAACTCTAGAGCCATCTCTGTACCGTACCTAAACCTCCCTCCTCTTTCTCACACGCACACAGGCACACTGAGGGAGAGTGTGTCAGTCTCAGTGGGTGATTAGGTGACACATTAGGGCTGTTCAGGTAATCCTGCCTGTCACCTGCAGTCATACACACGCCTAATGCAGCCATGCACTGAACACACACACACACACACACCGAAAACTGCTCTAATTCAGTGAGGCAGACTGATGAGCTATGAGATTCAGTCTTCTGTTCAATTTACTGCTTAAAGAAAACAATTCTAAACCTGTCTGTATCTCTTTGCCTAAGTAAACATGTGACTCTCAGAGGAAATAACATGCCACACACCTCTAGAAAAACATTTGAACTCTGAGACTATGTAGACCCAGTTAGGCATGCTTACGGCAATTTTATTACAATAATATTATTTAAAATTATTTACTTTTCTAGAAATTCGCATTATCATCCTTGTTATTATTGCTATATATTTATAATTATTATTATTAACAATAATTATTATTCTATTATTGTTCACTATCATTATTATACTAATACAATTAATAAAAAAAACAATAAAGTGAGTGTCTGAAATGTCATTATTTTAAAAACAGTAATGTAACACACAGCACATAAAGCATCACCTACAGAAAACCATATGATCTCTGAGGCGGCTATATACACAGTCAGGAGTGTCATCAAATATTTAAAATAATGTACTTGTTACAACTGATTATTATCATTATTATTATTAATAGTAGTAGTAGTAGATGCACAAATTTATTGTGTATATAAATAATAATAATAATAACCAACTAATACATATGATTCTCATTGTCACCATTATTAGACATGTTATTGGAAAGATCAAATTAACCTCCTACAATGATGTTATTTGTTTGCATATAATGCTAAGATAGCCATGGAACTTTATGTGGCCCGACAGTATTACTGTAGTAGTTTAGGCAAACAGCCCGTCTCAGAATTCGGAAGTTATTGCCAGACTGTTTCTTATTCTGGGTCACATCATTAATGCAAAAGCCTTCTGGAAGAAGTGTGTCTGTGTGTGTGTCTGCCTGAAGGCCCACAAGCTGTCTTATAGACTCTAACCGATTAACCAGAAAACACAAAATACGAAGTGTACAGTACATTACCAAAGACCCCCCTCCCCCCCACACAGTACACATCAGAATATTCCACAAACCTAACCTCCGTCCGTCCCTCCCTCTCTCCATCTCTCCTCTTTTAAATGGCAGATACATGCTTGAAATCTAAATCTTTCATTCTGTTGAAACCCTCAGGCTCCCTTAACAAAGACACTAAACAAGACTGGTCTTTCATTTGACCACAGAATGCATCTGAAATCACTATGTTGCCGTTTTATTTCCATAAACTATATGGATTAATATGCTGTTAAATGAAGAGAATTCTTTTTTTTTCCATCACCAATTCAAAACTTTTTTGCCTAGCTGTTGTTGAGTCATGGTGATCATGAACTCAAGCTTGCACGGAAGATCCTGATCCTATTCCACTTTTTTTCTGTCCTCTGTTTACTATTTATACAGTAGAGAAAAGTCTAAGAATAAAAACAAATCTAAAAATATATTAAAACTGTTTTTCTTTTGCTTCAGCTTAAAATGTACTGTTTGGCAGGGTAAAAGCATGCTGGGAACAATCAGGGTGGAAAAAGACATTAGGGGGAGAGAGAGAAAGTGATAAAGGGAAAGTACGTATGAGAGGAACTTTTGCTGTGTTTTGATTTATTCATATCTGACCATTAGCCTAAAAACACTATGTTGTTTGTAGGTTTAAGTGTGTGTGCGAGAATGAGTGTGTGTGGCTTAGTAATTGTTTAGAAAGAAGAGAAAGTATTGAGGGAAGCAGCAAACAATGAGCTTCTATATAAAGCACAATATTTCAGCACAAAGTAAAAAATAGGACGAATCAAGCTGAGCATGAACAAACAAAGGAGTCTGAAATGCTACTGACATTCCTATCAAAAACAATGAGACATAACATACGAGATGTGAACTTGCTAATGTTTCTCACCCTTTTACGTAGATTGCAGGTGAGAATGAGGTTCCGGGAGAAGGAGTTGGCAAACGCCGTGTAAAAGTCTAACACCTTCAACAGGGCTTCTCTCTTTATGATGTGAAGATCACAGTACGTTAACGCTCGAACATTAGCGCATGAGTGGGCCAAAGTCGTCTCCTTCCAAAACACATCACCAAACACGTCCCCTTTACCTGAGAGAGCAAAAGGACAAAAGGTTCAGAGAACATGCAAAGGGCAGATTACATAAAGTTATTTAAGTGGGAGATTTAATTGGTGTCATTTAAATGAATCATCTCACAGGAGGGTTGAGCTTTGGAGTGATCAAATCTGACAATTCAATTAATATTCTCTTAATACTGTAGATCTAGAGACAGGCCCCAACCTGAGCTGGAGAATTGCTTGACTGTACTGGAAAGAGCTTACTCTACTTAAAAGGGTAATTAAAAAGCATAACTTTGGATCTGATTTCTTGGTGGGAGCTGCATAAAGCCAAATAATAGCTTTGTGTAAACTGACAGAAAAAAAATTAATAAGTCTCTCAAAAATTCATTCTCTATCAAAAATCTGTTATCATTTAAACACCCTCATACCATTAAAAAAACTGCACGATTTTCCTCTACAAAAGAGGATAGAATTTTGAAGAATGTTCAACAGTTTTTGGATATTTACTGGAAACGTTGCCCTTGCACGGTCATTATATACAAAGCTAGCATATTGACTTCAAATGAATTAGAACAATGGATTAGAACAAAAAGCCATGTGTGATTTTCACCCCCATCTAGCGGTGAAAAGGTATATGACCATCCAGTCAATATTAGTTTCTGTTCCTCTCAATTCCGATTTCGTTTTAACTCCTACGATGGCCAATGTTGTCCAAGATTAACATGGCTTCCAGTTCGACCTCGTCCATGAGTGTTAACTCAAACGTAAACGCGAAAGGCGAAGCTTGAATTAACGGGTATGTCCCTCTTTGGCTAATGTACTTTCAAGATGGAGGGGCAACATGGCGACCAACATTAGAACCCCTTACCCGTATGTATTTTCAGTGGCATATTATACACTCACGAGAATACTTTATTACTTGAACGAAGTAAATATACATTAATGAGCACATATATTTTTGAAAGAACTAAGTGTTTTTAGCTAAGAATAAACTAAAAGAGTTACACAGTGTAGCTGTAACTTTTTTTTTTTTAATCCCTCATAGTAAAGATTAATATCAACTTTTGTTATGTGAAAAACTGCAGCTTCTGGAAATTCTTCAAAAAAAATGGTGAACCATAGAAGAATAGAGGGTGAGTAAATGACTGAATTTTCAATTTTCAAATAATTTCATCCAGTATGTGACATATATCCTAATGAAAAGAAGTAGGAGGACGGGAGCTTGTTCAAATCATCAGATGTTGACTGGATGGAGGCAGATTTGAATGGGAGCTTGCTGTCAATTGTAAGAAATGGACGGTGTTTAAGTACACTAAATGATTGAAGAAGTCTAGCATGTTTTACCAAAGAGAAGTCTGACATGTCACTGGAAGATACAAAATTACAAGTAAAAAAAAAACCATGCATGAATGAATTGGCATGGTGATGGCGCATGAATGGGCGTGGATAAGACACATGCCTTTGGTGTGAGAGACCCAGGTTCGAATCCACTGTGAGACACCAATGCGTCCCTGAGCAAGACACTTAACCCCTAGTTGACATATATTGCCATTGTAAGTCGCTTTGGATAAAAGCGTCAGATAAATGAATAAATGTAAATGTGAATTGTTCACAATAAGATCTATGACATACATTTAGAAAATAGATAGGGTGGAGTCCCATTTCCTGCCAACCTTAACTTCTAAGGCCAAAAGGAACTCAAAACTATTCAGAAATGCAATAAATGTAAAGCACAAAAGATAACTTAGAGCTCAAGTATCATTTTTTAATTATCTCTTATGTTCACAACTGAGTGAAAGAGCCAAGAAACATTAAGAGACAGTAAGAAAGCAGGATAATTGCTGCATAGATGAACGTGGTATTATCAGAGAGGAGTGTAGCTGTCTCTACTCGTTTAAGATGCCGAAGATCAATGGCACACTGATCTCTTCCATCACTTTCCACAGATCCTTGGCGCCAGCGACCCAAAATAGACCTTCAACCTTCAAGTGCAAAATCCTGCACTGATTCCATAGGACGCAGCAGTGCTGAACGTGCAGTTGCCACAAGAAATCTGGGAAAATCAAAACCCTTTTTAGCTGGTACAAACAAGAGTTTCTTGTTTTCAGGCTAATATTTTTGATGCTGAGCTCAGCATAATCTCCTTACAGAGATCATCTGCCACAGGTGTTTGTCCTGCCAATTAAAGACTTATTTCTAGTAGCAAAACATATTTAATTGGCTGCACATGCCAGACCAATTAAACCACAATTAGCAGCTGCTTGGAATGCATGCACACACATGCGCTCTAATTAACCGTTCAAAGCAAAACTGAAAAATCCTCTTTTCCTGAAAACCATTATTCTGCGGTCATCTTTGACAAAGCAAACCACTCTTGCGTCAAGCCTAATAACATGTAGACCGCACAATGCACAAGAGCTGATATGTTGCATTTAGTAGATAGAATACAGTATATGTAACTTAATTTATACCAAACTAACTTAATACAAATTCCAAATTGATTCATGCAAACATTATTATGATAAGTTGTTACACACGGTCAGGGTATTTATTTGAACTCAAACATACTGTGTGCAGCAGATCTGGTCTTTAGAGACTTTGTCAAGGACTCTACTGAGACTCTGAAGACAGTCGTATCCCTGAAGAGGCTGTGGGGATTTACAGTTTATCTCAGAAGCCACCAGACATTGTCTCCAAGGAGTCATGTGTTACCATGGCACTCTGTTGCCACGTGAGGACAGTTAAACCCATACCTTCAGGTTCATATACTGTCATATTTTAAAAATACTTTTTTAGTGTGTGTAAAGGTTGAGAACGTTAGGAGAGACATTTGAAAAGGCTCTCTAAAGTTGATACATTTGAAAACTCGATTTGATGTAGTGTAGACCGTAAAAACATAGATGATGTTTAGTTGTGGGATGTATATTGTACCCATAATGACTAATGGTATCTATGGTTATACCAGCATTGTTATTTATTTTCATAGTGTTGTTAGAAACTTTTACTTTGTGCAGTCTTCATACTACATTGCTACAAAGATTCCAGAAAATTGAAATGAGATTTTTCCAGAAATTGCATTTTTCCAGAAATTGCATTTTAGACCATTTGTATTTTGAGTGCAAACTGGACGCACTAGAACAGTAAGTTGTGGGATATTTTGCAAATAAAAGTATCATCCCAGAAGAACAGCATGCGATCTTTATTATGTCTGGTCTCTCAGAATCTCAGTGATCTTTTAGTACATTTACGCATGCAGTTAGATGATTTAAACATTATCCGATGCTTCAGTGTGGAAGAGCAACTGTTGGAAAACACAAGTTTTAATACAAAAATGCTGTTTTCAAATGTGTCCAGAATAATGTAGACCGAAAAACCTTTCGCAATATCTTATTTTGTGTTTCACAGAAGAAAGAAAATCATAGAGGGTTTGAACTGCATGACGGTGAGTAAATGATGCCAGAATTTCCATTTAGTTTCAACAATCCCTTTAACGAAACAAGTGACGCTTGTGTATGTTTTTCCTTAAGCACATTTACAAGAGTTCTGTCGAAGACGGTCCAGCGAAAAATAGTTTTGGGTAAATGTGTGCCATATGGATAAATGTGACTCATATCATAATTTCTTCTCATTTGTCTCCTGTAGAGACACAGCTTTACACCTCTCTAACTCCACTCCCCAGGAGCCCATCTTCATCTGCCCAGACACCCACCACCCTCCTGGGCACACAGAGACACTGTAGGTCCAGGCTTCCTGCCGAGCTGGAGCAGAGACAAGGCCTCAACTCAGCGGCCATTAGAGCTTAATGTTTAATTCCGCTGTATGGTTCCATTTCGATGGCGACTCAAGGGAGAGTGATAATCTAATGCGATTTCAGTGAAGCAGCTGATTGAAAGTTTAAAAGTGAGATGGTGTTTGTAATGGAAGTCAGTCTGATTGCTGGAGATTCAATCAAAATCAAATTAATGATGTCAAAAAGATATAATTAAAACATAATTCATCACCATGACAACCAAAATGAATTTCTAATCTAGAAGACAAACAGCAAGAATGAACAAATACTGAGAGATGCTAATAGATGGTAAAAACAAAAAACAAAATAGCATGTATTAAGCCAGGTGCACACTGTATGACTTATAATAGTCCTTTCCGACTGTATGAATATGATCCCCAATGTGAGCCATGTTACACTGTAATATCTTAGTTGTTATTAACTGATACTGTACGGCAGTCATGATGTGTAAAAAAAAGGATGCACGTAAGAAGACTCATCTGGGGTTTTACATCAATCCGTGATGCATTCATTGCCTATGAGCTGCATTTACATGCGGGACAGAAATTGCTAGCAAACAAAAACACTCTAGCATCAATTTTGATCATTGCTTTTCTTTTAAAAAGAAAACTGTGGGAAAAAAAGCAAGTGGTGGTTTGTTGTCTTACTAATTGCATCATCATGTTATGCGCTCCTAATGCTTTTTGATTTGACAGTCAAATATTCTGACTTTGAAAATTTGATCACATTAGTCATTAATCAGCAGTCGGTGTACATGTCAAATTAGCAATCAAAGGCTAGGAATTTTTAAGAATTCATAAAAAATGGTGTCAGACGGCCAAATCGTGGCCAAAATCGTACAGTGTGAACCCAGCATGAATCGGTGCTTTTAAAAATAGTTACCAAACGAACCCAGTATAGCGATGACCTCATCATCCTGGATGACCTCCAATGATCCTGAAACCACAAAGCAGAGCAGGTCCACGCTTTCACCCGCATGGAAGATGAGGTCACCGGGGGCGGAGTGTATCATCTGGAACTCCACAGCCAATGAGCGCAAACATCCGTCACTGGCCAATCGGAAGGCAGGGTGCTCGTTGAACACATTCCTGTTCAGGTGCACGCAGATATCAGCCCGCATGTCCTTAGGGCAGATGGAGAGCACCTGTGCACAGATGAATTTCCAATGTAGAACTTTCCAAGAATAATATCCAAAACTTCAATCATGCAACCATCCCATCTGTTTCAGGCTCACCTTCTCTGTGTCGATGCCTTTGGACATGGACCACGTGGAGACGATGTAGTCCATCACTCTCTCACTGAGGCCTTTGGGCACCTGGTAGAGCTTGAGGAAATCCCGCACGTTATTCAGCATTTCGTGGTAACGGTTGGTGTTTGCGTACATCTGCTGGAAAATGGTTGTCACATTACCGAAGATGGTGGCGTAAAGGAGAGCTATAGGACATGAGGAGAGAAGAATAAAATAGATATTGGTCAGACAGATTTGAAATGAGAAAACATAGAAGAACACTGTGTGGCACTTAAAGTCCACTTCACGTATACAGGCAGGAGCCATCTTTGGAAAACAGTCTCGACAAGTCGAACCACGAGCGCCATGCAACTATTTGAGGTTCAGTGAACTTCTGAAATGTATGAACGGTGTTCGTGGTTCGATTTGTCGAGACTGTTTTCCAAAGATGGCTGCTGCCTGTATACACGAAGTGGACTGTCTATATAAAATATCTTCTTATCAAACGGTCTGTACACTTACAACGTTCTCAATGCTTTGTTTTGGGACCCCTGATTATGTTACCGTGTTAGTGTGGGGCTATTTTGAGCCTTGTTAGTGGTATTAACTATTTTCATTACTCTATGCCCTATATACTAGCATTATAAGCTAAACAGTTTTTAGAGATAAAAGTCTTTATATTGGATTATCATGAAAACAAATCTCCGAGAACGGTTAACTACACTCTAAAAAATGCTGGGTTGTTTTAACCCAACTTTGGGTCAAAAATGGACTAACCCAGCCGTTGGGTTAAATTTTTACATTACATTTTTAACCCAACATTTCGGGTTTGTCCATATTTGACCCAAAATTGGGTTAAAACAACCCAGCATTTTTTAGAGTGTAGGTACCAATGTGTTATTAGACCAAAGGTTCATTTTGCGCCGGAGTTCTCCTTTCAATGTCTAAAATGTGTGGCAGACTAAAGAACCTAAAATTAAATAAATAAATCATTAAATCAACTTATTTTAAACATTTATGTTAAATGTACAAATATAGTTTATTTAAAATGACGGCAGAATTATCATTTGACAGATATTACATTTGTGTGTAGATTCTGAATGAATGAATGAATTTTGATGTGTGACAGAATATATTTTGTATTAATTGAAATACACAGTATTTGTTACAAACTAGAACTGCGTGATTAATCGTTAAAAAAAATCATGATCTTGATTCAAACATTCTCAAATATCATTGTTAAATTTGGTGACTGTTAATTTTTTTTTATTTGTCATTGAATCATTCATTCAAAAGATTTTTTCAGAAATGCTTGAGCTGAAATTAATCCATTAAAGAAACAAGTGAAGTGTTTATGAGTGAGTCATTAAATCATTTATTCAAACCGGGCTTTTTTTTAAATAATGAATTCAGATTAATTAAAATCTTTAAATAGACTGCAGCAATTAACATTTTGTCTCTTAAGTTAACCTCTAGTAAATTACATGTTATTTCGTTTAGTTTCTTCGGAATCGTGGGAGAATTCTATTTGATACAAAATAATTGTTCCCACTAATTCTCACTTTATCCCGAATCCTGCAGCTCTATTTCAAACATTCCATAATATGCAGTTTGCCCAATTCAAATGACACTTTTAATAAGAATTCATTTCTAAATGACACCCACTGGAAAAATAATGTATTTTCAAACCCATATTTTCCCAAAAAAAAAAAAAAAAAAAAAAAATTCATTATGAACATTAATTGTTTTTTATTTAGATTTTTCTCTTTTTGAAAAAAATATGAAATATTAAATTTTACAATGGGACGTCTTTTATAGGAGAACTAAAAGACAAACAGTAGACTGAAGTCAGACAGTTCTCTGTATGTACACAATGTAAAACTTCTGCTCCTGTTTTTATTGCCTTTCTCATGTGTTGCCACAGTATCTCTGATCCTCATCTCTATGGCAACCTTTCCTGAAATAGCTTTCCAAATACTTCCACTCACAACCAATAAGAGAAGAGCGGGAACAGAGAAGAAAGTGAAATAGATGGAATGTGATAAGATAAAAATGGATGAAGAAATGCCAAATGAAATGACCAAGTTAGAGGAGGAGAAAAGAGATTGAGAGAAACAGGGAAAACGAGCGGGAGTCAGAAGGCTGAAAAGAGTGAGTTAGAGTCCCCTTGATTTCTTCTCTTTGTTTTTTTCTGATTCAGTTTTGGATATCATCCATCTGACTAAAAGAAAGTAATTATAGTCAAAGAAACCTCACACACAACCTCATAAATACACAAAACTCATCATTAAACACATTAAATGATTAACACTTTAAAGGTCAGACACATCCACGCAGAGGCTCGTTGAATGAATTGGTATGAATCAGTTAGGTGAAACAAACTGAACTGACTCACAGAACTGAACTTAACAACTCTAATGCCATTTTTCTACTCACTTTTGAAATTAGAGATGCTATTAAAGCATATCTTAACGCTCTCTGAAAAAAAAAGTATTTTAAGTCTTTAATGGCCAATATAATGTACATTAAAATCATCAGCTTAACTCACTGGCCTGCAAGATATCACAAATATTTGATATATTTTCCAGCCCTAACTGGATGTGACAGTTCCTCACAGTGACTTCAGCATCAGTCAGAGATTAGGACTGACAACTTGTGCTCATCAAAATCTGCTGGGCATAATTAAAAACATTCAAATTAGGGCTGTGCAGCGATTAATTGCAATTACTCTATCCAAAATAAAAGTCTGTGTTTACATAATATATGTGCGTGTACTATGTATAATTATTTTGTAACTATAAATACACACACACACATGCATGTATATACTGTACATATAATTTATATTATATATACATATAAATAAATAAAAAATCTTAAATATATACATGCATGTGTGTGTATTTATATATACAAAATAATTTTACACAGTACACACACATTTATTATGTAAACACAAACTTTTATTTTGGATGGAATTAATCATTGCACAGCCCTAATTAACAAACTGATCATATCATTTTTGAGCACAATACAACCATATTCCGCCCCATACATCACCCAGTGAGATTTTAAACTTCTTATCCAGGTGTAACTTTGGGGCATGAAATAGAAAAAGTTGTAGAGCAAATGGCACGGATGGTGCATTAGGGGGAGTCTCAGGGGAGCCTGTGCAAACTAACAGACATAATGAGGCCTTATAGGACCTCACTACCACAGAGACAGACAGAGATGTGGGCAAGACAGGAAGAAAGAAAGAGTAAGACATGAGATTGGGATCTTTAGCAAAACATGAAAACAAAAGAGAAAATATCTTGACTGAAGGATCTGGAGATGAGAACAATGTGTTCGGATAATTACAGACGGAGAAAGAGAGAATGGGGCTCTGCGCTGTGTGCAAGCCTTATCAAGGAGACTTCAGAACAGCTAACTACAATTATTCTCTCCATTAATTGTGAGCTGTTGTTTTTATTGGGCGTGTGTGATGATCATCTCCCCTTGATTAAACCAAAGAGTTCTGAAGACCTTACAACACCATGAGTAGATCAACAGAGCCCCTTTTAAAACATACTCATTTCTGGCCTAACATGGCATCAATAATGTCATTACAGGAGAAATCCCTTGTTTTTACATTATTCATCAAGTCTTTGCTTGTGTTTGCCATAAGCACGTCACACTGAAAGTTGTATCTTGCCGTTCCAACATTTCATGCGTCAGAAATCAAACAAGCATCAACAGAGCTCATTCGGCAATCCTCTTAAAGATTCACAATGACCCAATAGTGTGATGAGCTTTTAAAATGACTGCTCCACCTAAGTGATGTTGTTATAGGTCAGGGAAACCGCTGTGTAGGTCAAAAGCAAAAAAATACTGTGTGACTCACATGTCTGAGGGGGATTTTTTACAAAAAGGCAGAGGAGACGAAGACAACGAGTGAAGCAGAGATCGGAGGCAAGTCAAGGCAAAAAGGCATTGTAATAATATAATATAATATAATATAATATAATATAATATAATATAATATAATATAATATAATATAATATAATATAATATAATATAATATAATATAATATAATATAATAAAGAAGTCTTTCAAAGAAGTTTTAAATAAGTCTCTTCTGCTCACCAAGGCTGCATTTATTTGATCAAAAATACAGTAAAACAAGATTATTTTGAAATATTATTACAATTTAAAATAACTGTTTTCTATATTTTCTTTATTTTACAGTGTAATGTATTGCTTTGATGACAAAGCTGAATTTTCAGCATGATCACAAGATCCTTCAGAAATCATTCTAATATGATGATTTGGTGCCCAAGAATAACTTATTATTAAAAACAATTGTGCTTAATATTTTGTAGAAACCATGATACATCATTTTCAGGATTTTTCAGAAGTCCAAAACAGCATTTATTTGAAATATAAATTTTGTATAAATTATAAAATGTTTATAAAACTTTTGATCAATTTAATCCTTGCTGAATAAAACTGTTAACTCCTATAATTGTTAAAAAAAAAAAAAAAAAAAACCTGAATTGTAAAAACATAAACAAAATAATATGGCCTTTTTTATTAATATTTAAATAAAACAATATGTATATGGCCTATCTGAATAGTCAATTTTGATTGGCTGGAAGGTGTGCAATAAAACCGTTTAATGCTCAGGTAGTTCCAAGTCAGTTTAATTACCATTATATTAATGCACAGTTTTCATAGAAAAGCACACACACGTCACTTGCACACAGAGATCGGAGTCGGAGATCGCACAGCGCACACAGAAACATTCAGGAACACCGAAACTTATCAACGCTGGCTGAACAGATGCAGATAATTCACACACGCATCTCTCTCTCTCTCTCTCTCTCTCTCTCTCTCTCTCTCTCTCTCTCTCTCTCTCTCTCTCTCTCTCTCTCTCTCTCTCTGTCTCTCTCAATAATTAATTCAAATAAATGGTTTAATTCATTCATTCCAATAAATGTAATCTTACGCACTACTTTATCTCTTTGTCTGATTCAAACCCCTCAGGTCAAATACTGCACCGCAAACAACAATAAAATCTTTCAGTTGTCAATGCTGGCAAATGACCATGGTGTAAGCGGGATAATCAATGTCTAGCTTTGCATTAAGCGATATGAATGCTCACAGATGTATGAGTGTGATGTATGTTTGTTGTATGAATGCGACATACTGTATGTATGTTACAACCACCCACTTTGTGACGGGTGATTACGAGTGTGTGTGTGTTTTTTTGGGCATTTTAACCTAGGTTTTCTAGCACACTAAAGAAATCTGTACATTTAAAAAGCCTGAAGAAAACATACTGTAGTTGCATGATGCCCCCAAGAGTCAGTGCATGGGGGGTCAGTGAGCAGGGTTTCTATGTATATGTGTGTTTGTGTGGTTCAGCACGCACACATACTGATAATTATTACTGCATATCTGTATAGTTTCCAGAGTGACTCCGCACTGCATGCACAGATCTGGAGAAGGACATTAACAACGACTGGCCTCGTTCTTTCATTCTGGCTAGTTATTCACCCATCTCTCTCTATTACTGTCTCTGAGTTATTTTTGAAGGAGATGCACTAGAAGCAAAGCACTGCTGTCTGGAAGATAGAGGGGCCAGACGAGATTAGTAAGACTAACTCTGACAGAGGAGAGAATAAACAGAAAAAGAGAAAAGAAAAGTAGCAAGAAAAGAAAAAAGACCATATTTAACCTAACGTTAATATTTAACTTCGGGTGATCTGATTTATCAAGTGAAAATGACTCTCTCACCGATAATTTTGTTGTGAACAAAAAAAAGAAAGACGTCAAATAACAAAATCACTCACATCCGACCATCATCATGGCCACAGAGAAGATCTTCTCTCCGTCTGTAGCTGGCGCAATGTTTCCAAAGCCAATGGTGGTCAGGCTGGTCATTGTGAAATATAGTGATGTTATATACAGAGAGTCTTTCCCAGGACCGCCCTCCCACTGGCCAGTCCCACTGGCATTGTACCGGTACGGGGATCCAATGTTGATGGCTAATTGGTAGAGCCAGCTGTCAGTCTTAATTGTGTTGGTTTGTTCGTCAATTACCTCATAATCTCCAATGCTGTACCATATGCAGGCAAGCCAGTGGGCCACCAATCCAAACACACAGACCAATAAAACTAGCACAGCTGCGCCATACTCCAGATAGTGGTCCAGTTTCCGCGCAACACGACCCAATCGAAGCAGCCGAACTACCTTTAGAGAACTGAACAAGCTGCTGATGCCCTAGAAAAAAAGAGAAAATAAAAAGATAGTTCATATTATAATATGGTTACACTATTTCGATAGTCCACTTTAGGCATTCTACTAACTTTATAACCATGTATTAGAGTATTAGTAGACTGTTATGTTACGGTTAGGGTTAGAATATGTTGACATGTACTTTTCTCATTGTCAGTAGCCTACTTATAGCTGCACCACTGTATTAAGCAGAATGACTGAGGTAGTACAATGTCTAAAGTGGACTTTCAAAATAAACTGTTAAACATACCACAACTTTCTATAATATAATTTAATATATAAAATATTGTTGGTATTGGTACTGTATTTTAAATATTTTTTACTGTATATTTGACATGTAAATGCTACATTAAAAAAATGTTTCTCATCAGATTTGTACAACTAGAACTGCTTTAATATTGGGTTGAAAAATATACAAAAGATACAAAGAAATGTTTTGATCCAGTGTGATTTTTGTATGCACAAGGAGTCTGACAACAGCCGGTCTGCTCCACACAGAGATCTGATTTCACCATCATCGAGTCCATCTGGGATTACATGAAGAAACATGAAGAGACAGACTAAATTCAGAAGACCTGTGGCAATGTCTCTAAGATGCTTGAGGAAGTCAGAAATATCAGATCTCTGTGTGGAGCATACCAGCTGTTGTCACACTCCTTGTGCATACAAAAATCTCACTGGATTATTATAATTAAAGGAAATTTAAAAGGATATTTCCAACTGACACATTAGAGCAAATGATATAAATAACTGGCTTAAACCCATTTTTTTCGTGAAAATATTAAGGTGCCTAAGTCTTTTGCACAGTACCTGTGTGTGTGTGTGTGTGTGTGTGTGTGTGTGTGTGTGTGTGTGTGTGTGTGTGTGTGTGTGTGTGTGTGTGTGTGTATGTATATACTATATATATATAGGCCTATATATATATATATATATATATACTATATACATACTGTATACTGTATATATGAAGAGTTCAGATGCAAAAGCCTCTAAATGCCATTTGAAATTTTCCTCTTTAATGATGATTTTTACCAAACTTGTATATTTAAGTTCAGTAATTTCACTTAAATGGCAATGATAATTACCTATTAATTGTTATTTAAGTGAAATTACTGAACTTAAATATACAAGTTTGATAAAAATCATCATTAAAGAAGAAAATTTCAAATGGCATTTAGAGGCTTTTGCATCTGAACTCTTCATATATATATATATATATATATATATATATACACACACATACATTTATCTGCTGATATCTTCTCATATACAGAGTTCCTCTTTATGAACCTATAATTAAAAAGTCGTCTACACTCCAGTGTCATGCAGCACACAAATGTTCGGTCTATCTGGTTATTTATTAGAAATACCACCGAGTTATTTTACAAAATTTGGCACACAGCATTGTTAATTGGACGCTGCAGTCTGAAACAACGAGTGCTTTTCAAATTTTTCAGTTCACTGAGCACACTTCTTTCCAGTCCAAATTGCACAAAATATAATTCTATAAACAGTTTGTTCTAAATTTGGAGCAGGTGCTCAGCCAAGATGACAGAAAAAGGTGAGAAAGTGGTTGGACTTCAGAATCACTTTGCAAGGAGAACGCTCCGTTCTCACACATTATCGTCCAACATTAAAAGGCCTCTGAAAATTTCATACTAGGCAGCACTTTAGTCCTGCGTAAAAACATTGCAGTTCAGTCTAGCCTGGCCTGGTGTGACCATCTGAAGCATATACCTTCTTTTAAAGTGCAAATTCAGTTACAGACATGCAGTAAAAGATTCAAGCAACTCTGTGAGCAGACATGACCAACAATGCAGCTTGTTACACTCAGACCAAAATCTGTTAAAGGGATACTCCACTTTTTTTGGAACTAGGCTCATTTTACAACTCCCTCAGAGTTAAACAGTTGGTTTCTTCCATTTTCGAATCCATTTTCATTCGATTTTCTGATATTTAGAATAATATCAGTAACCAGTTTCTGGTCTCATTGACTTCCATAGTAGGAAAAAAAAAATACTATAGAAGTCAATGAGACCAGAAACTGTCTGGTTACTGATATTCTTCTAAATTTCAGAAAATCGGCTTAATGGATTCGGAAATGGTAAAACACAACTGTTTAACTCTGGAGTAGTTGTAAGTAGTATCCCTTTAAGTTATAGCCTACAACAAATCTGTTATGAAACCCAAATCCAATTTCAAAAGTCACCTGTAAAAAAATAAATGTAGGAAAAACTTTTTTCTTAACATTTGTTATCACAAAAAAGTAACAATTCACATAAATGGATATGAATAACGGATTTACTGAAGCCTGAAGTCATGTGTGCTGCTCATGTTTCTTTCTCTGATGCTGGCCTGCCTGAGAATAAACTTCATGAGAATAATAGAGCATTACATAATACTTACAGCAAAACCTTCAATCTTGAATTCTCTTTCATCTGATAAGAAATCCACATGAAAGATAGCATGGAAATGTTGCGCTATGGGATTTTACTGAAAGCTTGTCCTGGAATAACTGTGTATTTTGTGTGTATGTTCATCAGAGCTATTTATCAGAGACAACCATAGACTGTAAAAAAAATAATGGACAAAGCATCTGCGACGTCACCCATAGACTCTCTGAAGAACGGGTTTGAGGCTGTTTATGGGGGGTATGGGCGGCGCCATACTGGAAAATCTTGGGAAATACAAAAGTTTCAGAAAGGATACAGAGGTGGTATGATGTGTTGTGTCAGATCATGGCAGAGACGTCAAATTCACTCGGGGCAGCCCGTTATCAGCTGTCAATCAAAGTTAACCGCCCTTATTTGTTATACATTATTTATATAAATATGATAAACTAACGAGTTAGAAAAAAATTCACCCCCCTCACAGTTGTCAGGCATGCGGAACATATTGAAGATTACAATAAAAGTCCATGGGACCATACTGTAAACATATGAATTTATGCTGTGAAAACGGACATTTTAACATGACGTCTATGGATATTTGCTCCCTTTTGGGACCGGCCTCTAGCGGATTTGAGATGTATTGCAGTTTTACGCACTTCCGGGTAGGCTTCATCTTTCAGATTAGAATGTTGCTGCTTGGAGACAACATACAAATGCTGTGTTCAATTCAGACACACAATTGAGTTCTGTTAAAGGCAAATGGTGAATAGTGGACCTGAACTAGCCAAGATGCACAATGCAACTGTAAGGGACTTTAAACCCTCATTCAGATACACATTATACTTATACATAAAGGTTCTTTATTGAAATCAATGGTTCCATGAACAATCTATAACATTCATGGAACCTTTCCACTGGACAAAAGATTAGATTTATAAAATTAGATACATAAGGGGGTTAATTTCGAACATTATGTTAATTATGTTTTTGGCACAAGAAACCTTGATTAAGTGGACTTGAGCAAGAAAAATAAAACACCCCAAAGACAGTGTACAGAATTAAATTTTGTATGCTTGATATACAATATACAGTAGATGTCCTGCCCAAGTTAAATTCACCTTTGGCTAAGCCCCGCCTCCCTTAGTTACTGTTGCTACATCCGTCAAACTTCATCTGCGCTCTGCATGGCTTATGCTGTAACAGCTCTTCCTGCTGAAATGTTATCAAACTTTTATAAAGCAGCAAATAAAGTGTCCGATAGAAGTAGGCAAAAAGGGCTGCAATATGCGTTGAAGGCTATATTCAAGACATAGACACAGGTGAAACGCAAGACACAACAAGGCATCCAAAATAGAGGCAAAAGCATAACGTTACCGGTCACAGTCAAAAAATGAACCACCGCATTTCCTACTAATCGAGACGGAGGCTGGGACTAAAAATATCAGGGAGCAACACTGTTCGTGCAATGCTGGATAGGTCTCTATTCACTTCTATAATTGTTATTACAAAGCAAACGGACTACACGAGTATAACGTTGTATTTATTAGCTGCATGTGCTAGCGTATCAACAACCGGTATGAGAACTGAAACCATACCCTAAAACATTATAAAACGGTCTAACTAGTATAACTTCACACTCACAGTAAGGTTAGAAGTAAAAAAAGATATGCTTGTTGATCTTTGCTGGGTTTAGCTGACTGAGGACATCCACACAGTTTCCAAAGACAACACTTGTCAGGATTTTACTTCGGTTTTGGGAAGAGAAAAAATGGACACCCCCCTCCAACCTCTCTGGGAAACGCGTATCTGTGTTACAAATGCCCGAGGCACAACGTTTAACCATATTTTGGATAAAACTACAACGGTAATAGCCTGCCGAGACCAAAAATATGAGACGCCTGTGTTGAAAGTCAATGGAGCGCTGTGGAAAAAGTGTCCGACCTCTGTGGGAGCTCGTTCTTGGCTGCGCTGTGATTGGTCAATCTACATTCTAGGGTGTGGCTTAGCCAAAGGTTAATTAGGACCATCCCAGAAGCATTTCTACTATTTCAACTGGGTCTATGGTTCCGGTCTTGACCCTCTATGGCCTCGACTCAGACTCGGCCCTCTATGGTCTCGATCTCGATACAGACTCGGCCCTCTATGGTCTCGATATCGACGCGGACTCGACACTCTATGGTCTCGCTCTCGACTCGGACTCGGCCCTCTATGGTCTCGATCTCAACGCGGACTCGACCCTCTATGGCAGTGTTTCCCAACCCTGTTCCTGGCCGCACACCAACACTGCGTGTTTTCTTTGTCTCTCTAATCAAACACACCTGATTCAACTTATCAGCTCATTAACCCATCTGATTATGGGCTGCTGAGTTGAATCAAGTGTGTTTGATAAGGGAGACAAAGAATACGCGCAGTGTTGGTGTGCCGCCAGGAACACGGTTGGGAAACGCTGCTCTATGGTCTCGACTCGGACTCGACCTTCTATGGTCTCGACTCAGACTCAGCCCTCTATTGTCTCGGTCTCGACTCGGACTCGGCCCTCAATGGTCTATGTCTCGACGCGGATTCGACCCTCTATGGTCTCGGTCTCGACCCTCTATGGTCTCGACTCAGACTCGGACTCGACCCTCTATGGTCTCGACTCAGACTCGGACTCGACCCTCTATGGTCTCGACTCAGACCCTCTATGGTTTCGGTTTTGACGCAGACTCGACCCTCTATGTTCTCAGTCTCGACGCGGACTTGACCCTCTATGGTCTCGGTCTCAACTTGGACTCGACCCTTTATGGCCTTTGATTCGGACTCGACCCTCTACTTTCTCTCGATCTCAACTCGGACTCGACCCTCTATGGTCTCGACTCAGACTCGACTCACTTTGGTCTCTGTCTCGACTCAGACTCGACCCTCTATGGTCTCGACTAGGACTCGGCCCTCTATGGTCTCGGTCTCGACTCGGACTCGACCCTCTATGGTCTCGACTCGGACTAGGCCCTCTATAGTTTCGGTCTCGACACAGACTCGACCCTCTATGTTCTCAGTCTCGACGCGGACTTGACCCTCTATGGTCTAGGTCTCAACTTGGACTCGACCCTTTATGGCCTTCGACTCGGACTCGACCCTCTACTTTCTCTCAATCTCAACTCGGACTCGACCCTCTATGATCTCGACTCAGACTCTACTCACTTTTGTCTCTGTCTCGACTCGGACTCTACACTCTATGGTCTCGACTAGGACTAGGCCCCTCTATGGTCTCGGTCTCGTCTCGGACTCGACCCTCTGTGGTCTTGGCCTTGACCCTTGATGGTCTCAACTCGGACTCTGCCCTCTATGGTCTCGTCTCGACTCGGACTCGACCCTCTATGGTCTCGACTCGGACTCAACCCTCTATGGTCTCGGTCTTGACCCACTATGGTCTCGACTTGAACTCGGCCTTCTATGGTCTCTGTCTCGACGTGGACTCGACCCTCTATGGTCTCGACTCGGACTCGACCCTCTATGGTCTCGACTCGGACTCGGCCCTCTATGGTCTCGACTTGGACTCGGCCCTCTATGGTATCGTCTCGACGTGGACTCGACCCTATATGTTCTCAACTCTGACTCGGCCCTCTATGGTCTCGGTCTCGGCACGGACTCGACCCTCTATGGTCTCGGTCTCGATGCGGACTCGACCCTCTATGGTCTCGACTAGGACTCGACCCTCCATGGTCTCGACGCGGACTCGACCCTCTATGGTCTCGACTCGGACTCGGCCCTCTATGGTCTCGACTCGGACTCGGCCCTCTATGGTCTCGGTCTCGACACGGACTTGACCCTCTATGGTCTCGGTCTTGACCCAGTATAGACCTTATTCAGAGCAGTGCCATGAGAGGTATGAAAGTGAGGCTGAGAGGGATAGACTTACCGTGTTTCCAATAGCATCCGCTGTAAAAAGCTGAATAAAGCTCCTAGATTACTTACAATTTTCCACAGCTTACATTGTTGGGAGTTTTTTGTCAACTGAAATTTCTTGGAAAGATATTTTCCCAGTGTTGCATAAGCAGAACAATCCGAAAACACAATAAATAACAGTATAGCCCATTGAAGAGATGCATATCTATCCCTCACAGCCTCGCTTTCATTCTCATTAAAATCAAAGATGGCACTGCCGTGAATAAGGCGTATGGTCTCAACTCGGACTCTGCCCTCTATGGTCTCGTCTCGACTCGGACTCGACCCTCTATGGTCTCGACTCGGACTCAACCCTCTATGGTCTCGGTCTTGACCCACTATGGTCTCGACTTGAACTCGGCCTTCTATGGTCTCTGTCTCGACGTGGACTCGACCCTCTATGGTCTCGACTCGGACTCGACCCTCTATGGTCTCGACTCGGACTCGGCCCTCTATGGTCTCGACTTGGACTCGGCCCTCTATGGTATCGTCTCGACGTGGACTCGACCCTATATGTTCTCAACTCTGACTCGGCCCTCTATGGTCTCGGTCTCGGCACGGACTCGACCCTCTATGGTCTCGGTCTCGATGCGGACTCGACCCTCTATGGTCTCGACTAGGACTCGACCCTCCATGGTCTCGACGCGGACTCGACCCTCTATGGTCTCGACTCGGACTCGGCCCTCTATGGTCTCGACTCGGACTCGGCCCTCTATGGTCTCGGTCTCGACACGGACTTGACCCTCTATGGTCTCGGTCTTGACCCAGTATAGACCTTATTCAGAGCAGTGCCATGAGAGGTATGAAAGTGAGGCTGAGAGGGATAGACTTACCGTGTTTCCAATAGCATCCGCTGTAAAAAGCTGAATAAAGCTCCTAGATTACTTACAATTTTCCACAGCTTACATTGTTGGGAGTTTTTTGTCAACTGAAATTTCTTGGAAAGATATTTTCCCAGTGTTGCATAAGCAGAACAATCCGAAAACACAATAAATAACAGTATAGCCCATTGAAGAGATGCATATCTATCCCTCACAGCCTCGCTTTCATTCTCATTAAAATCAAAGATGGCACTGCCGTGAATAAGGCGTATGGTTTCGACTCGAACTCGGCCCTCTATGGTCTCGGTCTCAACGCGGACTCGACCCTCTATGGTCTCGACTCGGACTCGGCCCTGTATGGTCTCGACTCGGACTCGGCCCTGTATGGTCTCGGTCTCGACGCAGACTCGACCCTCTATGGTCTCGGTCTCGACGCAGACTCGACCCTCTATGGTCTCGACTCGGACTCGGCCCTCTATGGTCTCGGTCTCGACGCAGACTTGACCCTCTATGGTCTCGGTCTCGACTCGGACTCGGCCCTCTATGGTCTCGGTCTCGACGCAGACTCGACCCTCTATGGTCTCGACTCGGACTCGGCCCTCTATGGTCTCGGTCTCGACGCAGACTCGACCCTCTATGGTCTCGACTCGGACTCGGCCCTCTATGGTCTTGGTCTCGACACAGACTCGACCCTCTATGGTCTCGGTCTCGACTACAACACTGCAATAGCACATACACCTTAAATCCATGCAAATGATAGTGTTTGGCTAAAATAAGCTGCAAAACAGACCAGACTTTATGCCGTCAATAAAAAGTATGTCTATGTCCTACTACCTGAGGTTTTCTTTCTGGAAAAAAAAATAGCTGCCAGTTCAGTTTTTTTTTTTTTTTTTCTGTCCCAAAACTATCAAGCTCTTCAAAGTTTAAATGATTTTGAACAAGAACCCTAAAGCACTATTCTCAGAAGAGTACCTGTGATAAGCCCTGACATAATTGTTCGTTCTTATATCTTTGAGGAGTTGGCAGGTTAAAAAAAAAAAACAACTGTTTGACTGCAGCTTATCATATAACAATAAAGTTTCAAACATATAGAAGTCCTAACCAGGAGCAAAGTGACGGTTATACGGTTCTCACCTCATCCACATTTTCAAAAGCATTGATGATGTCATAGGGAAGACAGGACAGCAGGTCTATGACGAACCAGGTCTTCAGGTAATTCATCCTGATCAGCTTCGGATCCGAGATCACCTCCCCTCCAGGCCCTACAAACGTGGTATGGAAGTTGAGTACAATATCCACAAGGAAGATGACGTCCACAACGCTGTCCAGAACCAGCCAGGTGACGTTATTCTGTTTGGTCTTGAAGGAGACGTTATAAGGAACCATGATGGCAGTGTAGAAGGTCAAGATGAGGATAACCCAGTCCCAGGTGGTCTTAAAGGTGCAGTAGTGTAAGATGATGTGAGGCGGGGTCTTCGGGGCTTCCTGTTTATACTGCGGAAGGATGTCAGAACCCAGTTGAAGCACCTGATAAAGATGAATAAGACATAAAAAAGATTAAAGGGATTGAAGGATCTGAGACAAAGAAGAAAAGAAAAATGGCAAAATTGCAGAAGTTAAATACCGAAGCCAGTGGCATTTCGCATTTTTTGACATTATTTATTTTGTTGGAAAATGTATGATCAAGTTATGTGTAGAAAATAGGTGTAGAAGTTACACCAAGGAATTACAATGAAACGTAGCATTGCAAGTAACACATTGAATTAAATGTGAATGTTTATAAGTAGAAATACTAAAATAATGATCATTGTAATATGTTCTACATGGAAATACTGTTTATTTAAAACCTTGAAAAATCATTTTACACTGTATTGACATCCCAAATAAGCAGATTATCTTTAGGGACATTAAAGAGAGTGAAAATGAAATGAAATAAAGAGGGCCCTCAGGAAAGTGCTTGTTTCAATATTAATTCTAGCTCTGACTAATTTCTGCTCTTCCCTGGACAATACACTTTTTTTCTGTATATTCTTTGTATTAAAGTGTTAGTTCACCCAAAATTAAAATTCTGTCAGTAATTACTCAAGCTCACATTGTTCCAACCACGTAAGACTTTCAACCTAAAGTGCCGTTTCACTACGTGAAATCTCGAGGCCCAAAGAGAAGGAAAATAATAGTTGAATAAAGTCATTATTTTTGGGGGTTTTTTGCGTTTGTTTTGATAAACTTTTTTTATTGACTTTTAGATTGAGGCATTTTAACAATAGATTCCTTAAGAAGCCTATGGAGTAGTGATCCAGCTCTCAGATTTAATCAAAAATATCTTAATTTGTGCTCTTTTGGGGTTGGAACAACATGGGGACGAGAAATTCTGTCAGTAATTATCAATTTTGGGTGAACTAACCCTTAAACAGAACATGAAGTTTACTTAGAGATTTAACAGAAGTTTCTCTCAAGGAGACAATAAAGAACAGAAGATGACAGAGGGAGAAAGATTGTTTCAGATCATATATATATATATATCACCCTTCAAGCAAACATATATATCAGAATTCAAATGCAAAATTGGTGGCACATTTTGAATGCTAAGAATTCTGTCAATGTAATTCATGAGGAGACTTTTAAACTTAAGTTTAAGCAAGAAAAAAGAATGTGTTTAAAAAGTACAATGTTTATAGAAAAAAAGTAAAAAAGAATTCAATGCAAATCAAAGGTTAAATACAATAAGGTTCGATCAACAGCATTTATGGCAAGTCCCTTATTTAACATTTTTGTAAAAGTACGCAAATACCATTTACATGAATTGTTCTGCTAAAACGTATGTATTATTTGAGCTGTAAATGTGTACTCATATTATTTTACAGTTGTTTAAGTTTTTAGGCATTTTAATTTGATAAAAGTTAGTTAGCACTAAAATCATATTAACATGTTATTTTACTTTTGAAACTGTATTTTAACATTTACAGATTGGCCCAATTCTCTTCCATTATAGTGCCTCATTGTAACCCATTTTTATTTTTAGAAAAAGAGAAAAAAGTTGTGTTAATCAACATTGTCAAAATACTGTTGATTGAGTTTTACTTATACTGAACCCAGAATATTCCTTTAAGATATTCAGGCTGAATGAATTGCAGAAGTTTAATACTTGAGAGTTAATGAATAAGAACAAACCTTAACCAGTGTAATGCTGCCTTGCGAACACTGCAACAACACACAGTCAGCAAGGATCAGAGACATTAAACCATGATAAAAGCATCCAGCCTCACAAAACTATCCAATCTTTTAATGTTCCCCCTCATAAAAAAATATCTAGTTAGATTGTTCCTTCCTCACAAAAATTAACACATATCCATCCTCTTTAACACCATCACACAACAGTGACAGAGCAGTAAATCGTAAACTTGAGAAAAGCGAACCGGGGTTATGACACACACACATTCCTCATCAGTGTTAATTATTAATAGCAGCTTCTGGCAGTCAACTGTTGACTTCTGCTGTCCAACAGACACGTGTGAGATTGCGTTACAGCAGCATCCTGTGTTTGTGTGATTCTATTACAAGTTTGTCCTCCGTGAGATGAAGTTTTGTATAACCTTGTACTGTGCAGTCAAGGATGTAAGCAAATGCTGCCTCTCTCTCTCTGTGTGTGTATGTGTGTGCGCTCACCTCTGCGAGTCTGGACTGTTTGTGAGAAGTGACGTCGGTTCTGCTCACGGGCGCGAGTTGCTGAATGGTGCTTTTGCTGTTTGTCAACGCTCGAGTCAAACGTGCAAACTTGGTCCAACCTACAAGACATATTTAATGAAAAGCATGACACAACTGAACTGAAAAGACATGCATTGTGTTCATACAGTAACACACACTAAGGGCCCTATTATACACACGGTGCAATGGGGACGCAAGTGTTTTTTGCCAGTTTCAGCCCGATGCAGTTATCATTTTCAAGACCTGCACCACGTTGTTTAAATAGCAAATGCATTTGCGTCCATTTGTGCGGCCATGGGGGTGCTGGTCGAGCTCAATCGGATCGATTTTAGGTGTTTACATGAAGGTTTTTTAGTCCGATTGAGCCTTCAATCCGATTATAAGGGTCCATGTAAACGCAGCTAATGTTACACTGACACGTTATGCCCAAAACATACCCATTCCTCAAAACAAGAATAGGGACAACCAACGCATTCTCATCCTTTAGCGTCATATAGAACGTTATATGACAAAACGGCGCTATACTACGCACATGGCACCCGTTATCGTTAATATAACACGCGCTGTGAGGGCTAAGTTTAGGTGTGGGGTAGGGTCTGCGTGTCATATTCACACTAAAGGATTTATTACGTCTCGGGTTCGCGTGTTATATTAACGATAAAGGGTGCCATGTGCGTAGTATAGCGCCGTTTTGTCATATAGGGTTTTATGTGACGCTAAAGGATGAGAACGGGCTGGGACAACCCTTTTAGACCATGCGCCAGGTATGCTGACCATTTTTCTCACCATTTAACTAGCAAAAGTGGATTCGGACACTTGCGACGTGCGCTTAGATCGTTAAAATAGGGCCCCGAATGTGTCTTTCAGTTCAGTTGTGCAGTGCTCTTCTAAAATAATCTGCGCAAATTAAACTCAATTCAATATTTTGCTTTCATCAAGGTTCTGCAGAACTGAACTGAATTAAAAATGTTTCAAAGAGCATGTTGTGCTTTATCGTGAGCAAGAATTGGACATTTTATACAAAAAGGTTCACAAGTTCAATCTCGCAAGTTTGTTGATTTGATTAATCACTAAAAAGTGGAGAATATTTGGTTACACTTTATTTCGAGTCACTTTAGACGATCTACTAATTATAAGTAACTTATAAGTCAACTAACTCTAATTAGAGTATTAGTATATTATAGTAGACTGTCAGTAGACTGTTAGGTTATGGTTAGGTGTTAGGCTTTGGTTTAGTAGAATAAGTTTACTTGTAGTCGCCAAGTTACTTATAGTCAGTTGAATGTCTGTTACGGGACAAGCAAAATAAATTGTTAGGAGATATTAAGGTGACAGTCTACTAATACTCTAATGACAGTTTGTTGACATGTAGTTGAAAAGTTCCTTATAGTTAGTAGAATGTCTAAAGTGGACTATCGAAATAAAGTGTTACCGAATATTTATACAGTAAATATAGTAAGGGTCTGTTTTTATGTTTTGCATTAATTTTCCAAGGCTGCATTAATATAATAATATTGTCACTTTTCTACTTTAATGTGTTTTACCAAGTAATTTAAAAGCTGAAAATTCAGCATCATTACACCAGTCTTGTGTCACATGATCCTTCAGAAATTATTCTAATATGCTGATTTGTTACTCAAAAAACATGCATTATTATTAAGTTGAAAACAGTTGTGCTGCTTATTATTTTAGTCCAAGCATTGATACTTTTTTTTTCAGGATTCTTTGATTCCTTTATATGAATGATATATATCTTGAACACATCCTAAACATAAGTCCTCTGTGGCTCAGATATGACTATAGGCAAAGTTTAATATGTTGAGTAAAAGTGTTTGCTGTCACTCCTGTTATGATCCTGCAATAAAATTGATTCTTGTATGATCAACATTCATCTCACACACAATGGTGAATCTGGTGCAAACATGCTCAAGTCACAGTTACCCCTAAAATAATTTGGTATAAAGAAAACTGAGGACCATTATTTTCATGTTAAGCAGTAATTCTTATTACTGTAACAAATACCCTTTATTCTCAAAAGTGATTCTAAATACTGTAACAATAATTGTCTTATTGTAAAAAAATAATTGTCATAAAAATACAGGCTTCACTATTTTCTACAGGAAAAAATATATTTTTTTGAAAATTGAGCTGGACAGGTTTATTGAAATTCATCCACAACCGCTATTGGATGTTTTGGAAACAGACTCTATATAACATATTTCAGCTTAATAAACAAAGCCCCCAGCAGGCAGACACACACACGCTTGAAAATAACACTTGAGATTGAGTGCCAATGGAAAAAACTAGCAATGCTTGCCAATCAAATTTATTTATATGAAATAAGCACATTAGAGGAAGTGTTAATCTGTCAGAACAAACTCGAGTGTAACAAGCACGTCTGCGTCTTTCAGACAAGAATATTTTGAATGCATCACTGACGTTTCAAGTATATTATTGTACATTACATGTGTGTATATATCAAACTCACCTCTGGTGCTTTCGTCTTCAATAGGCTGTTTAAAGACGGTGATGTCCTTAAATGTACACAGGAACAGAACCACTTTGTCATTTTCATTTCGGATTGGAGCAATCTGCATGTAGAACCACACCGGAGTTCCTGTACAAGGTCAGAGGTCAAAGTAAACATCATCACATGACTTCTGACAGAACCATTACATCTTTAATTCAGAAATCATCTTTAAATCTTTAAAGTATGCATATATACCATAGTAAATATTGTGTTTTAATACAGTAGATGACAATACATGCATAAGCACATATAACCATGTTTATACCATTTTGCTTGGATTCCACTGGATTATTTTTTTCCAACAATGTTTTGGGTTTTTTTTTAGGAAAAATGGCAATATATTCAGCCTCATTATTCCAGTCTTCAGTTTCTTTCAGAAATCATTCTAATATGATATTTTAGAGCTTGTAGTGCTCAAGTTCTTCTTATTATTAATGTTGAAAACAGTCTTGATTTGTGTGGAAACTGTTTTACACAACCATTCAACATTTTAGGGTATTTCATATAAAAAGAAGAAATTAATACTTTTACTCAACAAGAACACATTAAATGTATCAAAAGTGACAGAAAGATTTCTATTACAAAATATTTCTATTCTAAATCAATTATTGTATGCATCAAAGAATCCTAAAAAATGATCACAGTTTCCACAAAAAGATTTTAAGCAGCAAAAACAGTTACTAAGTGTTGAGAACCAAATCAGCATATCAGATGGTTTCTGAAAATAAATCATGAGCTTAGAATTATGAGGTTCTATCTCCGTTTAGGGTAGTTCTGAGATATTGAGCATCAAAGTTTTTGCATCCCAGCTGGCAAAACTGTTATGTAGTATAATCTTCTATTATAGCTTTATCTATTAATCTTTTTTTTTTTTTTTTTTTTTTTTTTACAAAAATAACACCACACAGGCATTAATAAACACCTAATGGATCAGATTATGTCAAAAACTCAATTTCGACCAAAAGTGGAGATTTAAAAAAGAACCTTATAATTCTAAGCTCACGAAATATTAAGGAAGGCTTTTACTTATTTTACTTTGCACTAATGCATATTTTATTTTTACTTTAATATTTTTATTGTGTGGTAACCATAGTCAATCATGTTGACTAAAAGAGCTACTAGATTACACAGCATGGAATATCTGAAGTAAGCAATAAGGTACTCGAGGCAAGTGCTGTTTCGTGAATAAGTAATATGTGTAATATCTAGTAGCTCTTTTAGTCAACATGATTTTTACTGTTTACAACACCTCTATTAGACATTATAAGAAATTTTAAAGGTGTTAAATATCTGTATGTTTGTTTGAAGTCGCACTTACTGTTCTTTCTGTACAGCAGCACTTCAACGAAGTTGGACTCATAGTTATCAAAGGCCTGTTTCACCTTTTCTATGGTCTTCTTGTCTGTCAGCTCCCCATACATAAAACTACAGAGAGAGATTATTCATACAGTGCATGGTTTTTAAGTAATTATCCCTCCCTGAATATAAATCCCAGTCTAAAGATTCATGGAAGTAAAATGCTCAGATGATGTTCAGGATTCAGATTTTTCCACATGAGTGGCTCATGGTCATATGTTCTAACAAAGATTAAAAGATTACAGAGATTTTCTAAAATGTACTGTATGTGCACACCTCACCCTTCAAGCAAAGTGGGACCAATTATAGCATCTTAACCTGTTTGTTTCTCTTGCAGTCACAGATAAAAGCTTATTAATAAAAATAAAATAAAAAGATTGTCTTGTGAGCATGGCAGAAAAATATGCTCTAGGTGGAGGGCACTGCAGTATATCTGTGTCTCAAGCCACTTACTGAAATTAGTTTTTTTTTTTTTTTTTTTTTTAACCACAGTACGCCAGATCTTGGCTGGGCCAAAAAGATACTTTCATCTACTTAAAGTCCAAATTCCTAACATGTTGATATACAGTGTATATATATATATATATATATATATATATATATATACACACACTCACTTAAAGGATTATTAGGAACATCATACTAATTCTGTGTTTGACCCCCTTCGCCTTCAGAACTGCCTTAATTCTACGTGGCATTGATTCAACAAGGTGCTGAAAGCATTCTTTAGAAATGTTGGCCCATATTGATAGGATAGCATCTTGCAGTTGATGGAGATTTGTGGGATCACATCCAGGGCACGAAGCTCCCATTCCACCACATCCCAAAGATGCTCTATTGGGTTGAGATCTGGTGACTGTGGGGGCCATTTTAGTACAGTGAACTCATTGTCATGTTCAAGAAACCAATTTGAAATGATTCAAGCTTTGTGACATGATGCATTATCCTGCTGGAAGTAGCCAGAGGATTAGGACATGGTGACCATAAAGGGTTGGACATGGTCAGAAACAATGCTCAGGTAGGCCGAGACATTTAAACAATACACAATTAGCACTAAGGGGCCTAAAATGTGCCAAGAAAACATCCAAACACCATTACACCACCACCTCTTTGATCTGAATGTCTCAACAGAAATGGAGACTCAGACCAGGCAACATTTTTCCAGTCTTCAACTGTCCAATTTTGTAGTGGAGATGAGTGGTACCTGCTGGGGTCTTGTGTTGTTTGTAGCCCATCCGCCTCAAGGTTGTGCGTGTTGTGGCTTCACAAATTCTTTGCTGCATACCTCGGTTGTAACGAGTGGTTATTTCAGTCACAGTTGCTCTTCTATCAGCTTGAATCAGTCGGCCCATTCTCTTCTGACCTCCAGCATCAACAAGGCATTTTCGCCCACAGGACTGACGCATACTGGATGTTTTTCCCTTTTCACACCATTCTTTGTAAACCCAAGAAGTGGTTGTGTTTGAAAATCCCAGTAACTGAGCAGATTGTGAAATACTCAGACCGGCCCGTCTGGCACCAACAACCATACATACCATGCTCAAAATTGCTTAAATCTCATATTCTCTTTCTCATTCTGACATTCAGTTTGGAGTTCAGGAGGACAAACACCCCTAAATCCATTGAAGCAACTGCCATGTGATTGGTTGATTAGATAATTGCATTAATGAGAAATTGAACAGGTGTTCCTAATTATTCTTTAGGTGAGTGTATATATATATATATATATATATATATATATATATATATATATATATATATATATATATATATATAATTTACTGTATAAAGAAAAGCACAACCCCAAGATTATGACATTATTATTTCTTGGTTTTGTTACAATGGGTACATGGATGCACAACAAATAATTTAAAGCTTCAGTCTTAAATTGTTATAAAGGCCCTTTAAATGTACTGCAACACCAGATATCTTTAATATAATATAAAACTGTGTAACATTTACAGATTTCTATAGTCAGGTGTACATCCTCTCACCTGCATGTACTGCTTTTCTGCATGACCTCTGCTCTGTGGTATCCAGACAGCTTGCAGAAACCGTCATTACTGTAAACTACAGGCCAGTCCACAATCTGAGCGTTCCCCAGTAAGAAACTTGTCTCTGGGTGTTCAGAGAAGAGGATACAATATAAAAGAGAGAACAGGAATTAGTGACCTGACACACACAGTATATTACTGTCACTTATCACACTGTAACATCTGGTGTAAACTCTAGAAAATGTAGACTTTAAAAACATCAAAAAACAAAACAACTAAAAAAAAAATGCAGAATTTCTGGCCACATAATGTGAATGGGATGTTTTAAAATCTCGTATAATCTCAAATTTCTTTCCATTTTTTATTTATTTTTATTTATTTTATTATTTTTTTGCTCACTTAAACTATCATGTCTTATACACTATCATTCTCAGATTCGTTTTGTTTGTAATGGAGACGGCAAACCAGACACAAACAGCATTACTGTGACAGGAACTAGAGATGCTGCCCCCTCTAGTGGTCATAAACGCAACAGTTCTCTCAAAACAATCAGGCCGACTTCATGCGAGTCCCGAAGAGCTGCTGGCGCATAGACGTGAACTGCAATTACCTACTGTATATTGAATTTATTTTTAATCAACTGAATGAGAAATAAAACAACTGAAAGAAAAATGCGTAATTATAATAAATTATATAGGCCTAATTGGCTACACAATGTCAAATGCGGCTGCTTAACGTTATATTGTCTAGTGGTAAAAATATATTTAAAGATGTTGACAAAACTGTGCTCTACTTTTTTTATATAAAACAACGAAAAATCACCTAACTCAAAATAAGAAATACATTTGAATAAATAAATTCAAATGTATGAATTATATATAGGCAACATACGTTTACATTTTAATATATTTATATACACATGTAGGCCAGCCGCGGCGCTACCATTGGGCCTGGGTGGGCCTGGGCCCACCCATTTTAGGTCCGGGCCCGCCCATTTTGAGCCAGGCGGGTAACTCCTATTACCGTCTGCAGAGACCTCGCAGGCGTACGGATTTTCATTCTCAGTTCATCCAATAAGCAGCCAGAGGAAAACTTTGAGTGAAAGCTTCTAAACCAATCAGCAGCTTCTACCTCACGTGTGGACTCTTAAGCCTGCCCACAGGCTGCATCGTCACCAGCAAGTGATCCAATGAAATGAATGACGTTGGCGCGCAAGATTTTCAATGAGACAGAAACAGTCGGTAGCTATTAGCTAAAATGAAGCGTAATATGGAAAAGCAAAGCAGCTTGTTTTCATTTAAATTTAGCAATAAAAAAATAAAAAACGCTCCGAGGAGCAGGAGGAGGAAACTCCTGCCATTTTTAGTAACGCGGTTACTTCAATGAAGAGTTACCATCCTGCTCGGCCGCCCTCTCTGCATCAAGTCCTCCCGTAACCAACTTATAATTTTTTGCTCATGAATGTGACACTGTGACAGATCGGATGTGTTTGTGACCATGTAAACAGGAAAAAAAAAACGCATGCATTCGGCTATTTCGAGATCGGTTTCAGGCCTCATTCATATGTGGAAATAAATTGGAAATGAATCAGATGTCAATGCATTTAGACCACTTCTCCGCGGTTTAATGACGAGAGCCGACGCGCATCTGCAAAGGGATGGATTGCCCGACAAAACGCCGTAGAGAAAACGTGAATGTTTGTGGACAAACGTTGACGCATATCAACATATCAAAAAGGTTGGCTTGCTCTTCCTAAAATTTCGGACCCACTGCTCCTCGTTAAATCCTATATTTAAACACAATATGCTTCCACCAGTCCTGAGATTTCTCTCGCACACAATAACTGAAGCGCATGCGGCCATGCGCAGGCAGCAATGATGGCACTTTTCGTCGTCCTCCTCCTCAAAATCATGGTAATGTTTGGAGAACTTCGCATAAATTGCAGATTTAGCATCAAGCATGTTTCACGTTCGTAAAACGTGTCTGTAAAAACGTCTGTAAAAAACGTCTGTAAAAAGAGAATTTAACCCTTTAAGCTAGGGTGACCAAACGTCCTGTTTTCCCAGGACATGTCCTGTTTTCACGTCTTGTCGTGGCTGTTTTTTATAAAGTGATGAAAATGTCCTGGTTTTAATTATTTTTCATTGGGCCATTTAAAAAGAAAAACATGAAAAAGAGGAAGAAGAAACCTAAATATATAAACAACTTTTGTTAGTTAGGTTTTTGTTAAGTTTGTGAGAGCTATTTTGGTTCAATTTGGAGGTAGGCTATTTTTTATTTTTTTTTATTTATTTATTTATTTATTTCTAATACAGAAGAGACATTATTTCTATCATTATTTTTGAAACCTGTCATAATAAAACATGTTGAGTAGAGTAGCCTATAACCTCTGAGAAGCCTATCTGAATTTGGTCTTTGGTTATAGATAGTATTTTGTAATGTAACCATTTATATCCGGAGGCATACCCTATTAAATTATTGAAATTAAGGCATCTTTGAGTAAACTTCGAGTATCATTTGAGTATCTCATTGCCGGGCCGATTGTCCTGGTTTTTGATAATCAAAATATGGTCACCCTTTAAGCAAGCGCGATGTTTTTAGATAGGCCTATGGCTATATGGCAAGTGTACTCGGATAAAGTTGAAAGAACGTGTAAACGGACGGTAAAAAAAAAAAAAAAAATCGGAGAAATGTAACAAATTAGAATTGGGCATCAAGACCTGCAGAGTAATCGAGGCCTTTTTTTCAGAATAATAACAATTTAACTTTTTTATTTAATCTAATTATAGGCATATAATTTTTACCACTCTCCACGCCTCCCATGGCATGCTCTGGCTCCCCACTTTGGTTAGATATGTTGTTCATTTAATTATTTCATGTTGGTACAGTTCTTCTATCATTCTGAATAAATAAATAAAAAAACAGTTAAATAATTTTGTATCGTTTTCCTGCTGTTTTTGTTTAGCAGCTGTGTCAGATTCAGTGCTGCTGTTATTTCATGTCGATAAAGTTCTTCTGTCATTCTAACTTTATAAGAAACAGTTAAATAATTTTGGACCGTTCCCTGCCCGTAACTGGAGAGAGAAACAGAGACCCTCCAAAGATATAATTCCGTTTCAGTCTTTTTGTGTATTAAACATTCAAAAGAGATCAATCAAGTTATAGGCTTACTGAGTCGCTGTCCACAGTGCCGCAGAAAAGCGCTGAAACGGATATGAAGGGAATTATTATTATTATTTTTTTTTTTTTTTTTTGCCTTACGGACGGGCCCATCCAGTTTTCTGAAGGCCCACCTACAATCAAAATCCTGGCGCCGCTAGTGATGTAGGCTATATGAATATATAAAAATACACACACATACACACACTAACTAAACGTGTGATATATATATAATAAACGGAAATAAATGCCGTTTGTAAATAATGCCTCAATAACTCAAAAACAAATAGCATATCATTGTGTAAATTATGCATTTAAAAAAAAAAAATCACAATGTGGCTACCCAACACAGCTCAGAAAAAACACTAAAATATAATACGAAGTTAAAGCATTAAACATTACATTAGCATTACAGCGTCCGTGATTCACATCTTAAATGTAATATAAATAGATAATTACGAATAATTGCACAAAAGCAGCTTTCAATGAATTAAACTACCTGTTTTAGTATAATTTAATGATTACTCAGTATGTAAATGCAAAGTAACATGGGCAATGTAACAATAAGTGACCTAATGCATTCCAGAAACCACAAGCGTGCTCCTCACCACTCGAGCGTCTGACGATATTCTCCAGGAAAGTGTTTTGCGGTGCCACCAGCCCTCTCTTTCCCCCGGGCATCGTGCGTCTGTGGCTCTCGCGCTGCTCTCGTCAGGTGGACACTCTCTGCGCGTGGAGTCTCTGCCGGCGGAGTGGGGAGGCTCATGGTAACGTCGCGCGCTGGCTGGCCGGGAGCTTCTGTGTGCCACCCGCGCGCGCTCTGGGCTCAAAGCGACAAGTCTGTGGGCACAGGGAGCTCCCGACGCATGCGCAGCTGCACCGAAGCGCACGGGCAGAAGCTGGGGATCTCCAACGCCGAGCGCGTGCCCAACTCCACTGCCGTGGAAAAACAAAGCATTGTCAAATCTAATATTAAGCTTTATACTATAGCCCCAATACTACCTATCTACTATAGTACCTATAATACCTCCCGCACTACTATAAAAGAATGATTATACGTCGTGCGTTGGTATATAGGCTAACGCTAGTAGTAACCATGAAAATGTATCATTGATTACAGTCAGTAAATATCTATTAACAACACAATGCAATCACTAGTAAGACTTCCTGTTAATAAAGTAGCCTATCTGGTAAAAATCTGTTACAGTATATCAACAATGCATTAAATCACATTAATTAATAAACCAAAACAAATAAAACAAATTAAGTGATGTCTCATGTTTCAAATCAAGTGAAATGCGGGTCACTGGACAGGTGTCCAATCACAACAGACTCCCGGAAAAGGGGTAGTAGCCAGTGACGTTTAAAGTTACTAAAACAGTAAGTCCCGCCCCTCGATTGCCCAAAATATTTTTTTTTCCAGCAAGCAAAAGCAGCAGGCGAAAGCAAATCGAGCGCGAGAGCGTGGGCAATGACCATGCAGAGATGTCATGCGCGCGTAGCCTACGGTTTGAATGAGCTCGCGAGTTCCCGTTTCCACGCATGTAGATCTGTTATCCTCTCGCGAAAAGTCATTTACTGCGCGTTCCAGCATCGGTTGTGCTCTCGTTTATTTTAGTCATTTGCCGCCATACCGGAGCTTTTAAAAGCACCAAGTTCCCTTATGTCCGAACGTATGTCCGTATGTGACATAGGCCCATATGTCCGAAAGAATCTCAGCCAGCTTCTTTACTTCCACAAGCGCATTCTGCATTAAGTGTATGGCAAAACTTTAATAAAATTAATTTTCTCAGAAACAGAGACAACGATTTTAGAAACTGATTCGCTAGTCGGATTGTGCACTATATGAGAGAATACTCTCATACCCTCAAATATTTTTACATATTAGGCCTACATATACACAAATAATTTTTACAAATAAATTGAGATCTGGTGACTGTGGGGGCCATTTTAGTACAGTGAACTCATTATCATGTTCAAGAAACCAATTTGAAATGATTCAAGCTTTGTGACATGGTGCATTATCCTGCTGGAAGTAGCCATCAGAGGATGAGGACATGGTGGCCATAAAGGGATGGACATGGTCAGAAACAAAGCTCAGGTAGGCTGTGGCATTTAAATGATGCCTAATTGGCACTAAAGGGCCTAAAGTGTGCCAAGAAAACATCCCCGACCCCATTACACCACCACCACCAGCCTGGCCTGCACAGTGGTAACAAGGCATGATGGATCCATGTTCTCATTCTGTTTACGCCAAATTCTGACTCTACCATCTGAATGTGTCAACAGAAATGGAGACTCATCAGTCCAGGCAACATTTTTCCAGTCTTCAACTGTCTAATTTTGGTAAGTTCTTGCAAATTGTAGCCTCTTTTTCCTTTTTGTAGTGGAGATGAGTGGTACCCGATGGGGTCTTCTGCAGTTGTAGCCCATCCGCCTCAAGGTTGTGCATGTTGTGGCTTCACAAATGCTTTGCTGCATGCCTCGGTTGTAACGAGTGGTTATTTCAGTCCCAGTTGCTCTTCTATCAGCTTAAATCAGTCGGCCCATTCTCTTCTGACCTCTAGCATCAATAAGGCATTTTCGCCCACAGGACTGACGCATACTGGATGTTTTTCCCTTTTTTCACATTCTTTGTAAACCCTAGAAATGGTTGTGTGTGAAAATCCCAGTAACTGAGCAGATTGTGCAACCATCAGGGTTGTTTTGACCAGGTTGTTTTCTGTTACTTTTGTAAGCTCTCGCTTTTGTAAGATAAAATTGCAAAAAAACATACCACTCTGAAAAAAAATCAGAAAGTCTGTGCATGAAATCATTTCTGCACAATCCACCTGTGTGTTAACATTGTCAGGGTCTGAATCGGGCTCGAATTGACGCCATCCTCAATATTTATGCTAGAGAAGAAGTCGCAGAATATGGAAGGGCGGGACATTTCCCAAACACGCTCTAAGTGCTGCCAATCACAACACATTAGCTCAGCTAACCAATCACAGCACATTTCGTATTTGGCTTCATCGAAATTATTGAGTAAACCATTGGTTTCCCCATGTGTAAAATGTGTTCTGCTAATAATAACAGATACTGATTACTGGTTTGAACAATAATTACATTGACTAAAACTTTACCTTTGGTTTCCTTCATCCTTGAATATTCAGTTCATTGTCTCCTTGTCAGAGGACACAAGACACTTTTCCCAGTTATTCTTTCCTAAAAACAGTGCTGTCAAGACCCATTTGTACACTGGCTTACACAACAGATGACAGCAAGCACAAAAATCAACCAAACTCTGAGTATATTTGCTTCTTTAAGACCCCACATATCAGCTTCAATGTTGTCAGCTTATGCCCTTTAATTTCTATTTAACTTTAAGTACTGAGTAATATTAAGAAACTACATGTACTTAGGGTAGGATTAGGGTTAGTTGCATGTAATTATGCATCATTTGCTGTTATTACTATGCTAAGTACATGTAACATATGTACTGTAACAAGGTCAAGAACACTGTAAAATAGTGTTACCAAATATATTCTAATATTCTAGCCTAAATATTTAAATGTGTTGTATCTCCTGTGGAAGTCTCCAGACCAATTTTTTTTTGTCCATTTACATTCTTTCTGTCTGAAAGAGCTATATAACGTATTGATAGGATGTCCTCCCTGCCAGTCAACATATATATATATTTCCATACCTCCACGCACCCTGCTCACAAAGACAGTCAACGAGTGCCTCCTTTTGCAGTTCCTCCTGAATCAAAACAACAAACTTATGCTGTGTTCATGCCATTGTAACTGTAATTTCAAGATGGCAACCCTTTGAAGATTCACAATCTCATCATTTAATGTTGTTTTTAGTACTATTATTATTTTGTATTAATATTCATAATATGTATCTGTTTTATTACATGTATACACATTATTATTTGTAATCTTTGCATTTGTGATTATAATGTTTTGAAGATGTGGGAGAGAGAGAGACTTTAGGAGACTTTGGGATAAGTTAAACTGTATGAGTGAATGTATGTTGGAGTGAGACTGAAAGTTTATGCAGTGTATAGGGAAACGATATACATTCCATAGTAAATGGAAACCACATGTTCTTGTGGTCATAGGTATGTGTTACTATGGTGATGCAGTTTTTTCTTGGTCAGTGGTATAAAGACTGAGACCCTTTGTTCAAAAAGTAGGAAGAGATGGTAACGATGCAGAATGAAGACCTCTGTTTCTCTTCCTCCTATGTCTTATAAATATTATAAATAAATTCGAGAGATCTCTTGGCAAAATCACTGGTGTCTCTTTTCATGGGGAAAGCAAAATAAGTTTTTTAGATCTACACCTTGATGTTTTACTCAGAGCTGTTCAAGATTTATACTTTCAATGTCAACACTATCAACATCGAAATTAATCTGCAGCAGTCAGTGGTACAAGTAAGAGCTCTGTATTTTTATTATTATTATTATTATTATTATTATTGTATTATTATTGTTATGTAGTACGAATTAATATAACGCCGTCTCTCGAGATGTTTTTGTTCTCTCCCTGCTGTCTGCATTCATGTGTTTTGAAGAAGGCATGGGTTAACACAGTCTCATCCCAAAAAGTCATATAACTGACGTTTTGGGACGTATTTTGACCATACGTCAATATCCGCCTTTTTAGGGCCCCCTTAAACGTCGGTAGATGGCGATCCCGGGCCGTCATAGAACTGACGCTTTACCTTTAACGTCAGTTAGGTGACGGGTTAGGTTTAGGGTTAGGTTTAGGTATGGGGTAGAGTTAGGATCCCATAACCTCATCTACCGATGTTTAAGGGGGCCCTAAAAAGGCGAATATTGACGTATGGTCAAAAGACGTCCCAAAACGTCAGTTATATGACGTCTTGGGATGAGACCGGGTTGCATGGGTTTGGTGACGCTCTAAAAAGGGAGGGTGGGATCTTATGCTTTCAAAGCTAACTTGCTATTTCTATCCTCTCCGCAGTTGCCTACCCTACCTTTAACTAAAATAAATGAATATTTAAAAAAGAAATGTAGGTCTGTTTAGGAATAGGAACATTAATAGTTTTGAAGTCTGTAGTAACACTTTCATCTATGAGCTATTACTTACTAGTTTGTTAATGAGAGTTTTTTTAGTTAGTAGTTACTAGATTGTTAATAAACTTTTTCATTAGTTCTCTGGGAAGCATTAAAAAAATAGTAGTTATGGATTAGTTAATAGTGAACTATCACTTTCATCTGTGCGCTATTACTTACTAGTTCGTTAATCAGAGTTTATTGTTAGTTAATAATAGTTACTAGATTGTTAATTTTGTGTTACTCATTGGTTCTTGTGTAACCGTATTCTAAAGTGTTACCGTGTTTTCTTACAATACTAATGAGAATTTTTAATAAAAGTATATTACAGTATATATATTAAGTTTTCATTTAGACCCTAAATATTAACTTAAATGCACAAAAATGCCATTATATGACCCCTTTAAAATATATATAAAAGCTTTGTCAAATTCAACCAGTTTAAGTCAAGAAAGAGAACTCAGAGAGCTGTCAATCTTCATTCAATCACTACCACACACACCAGCCGGCTCGTACACTTTGTCTTTGCAGTTAGAACAACATGAGAGGCATAAAGCACATATATCACTTTGATGTAAAGAAATAAAATACATAAGAAACAGAGATGGGGGACTTGGGGAAAGGAGAGAGGTGAAGCACAAGGAAGAGAGATACAATCGCCTCAGGTGGGAACTTTAAAGGAGCCCAAAACTCATTCCACATAATCTGATTATTACAGTCCTGTTGGTTCTTTAATGAGCAACACAGTTTAGGCTTTACAGCATGAACCTCACGTCGGTGATCGATATATTCTCAAATGTTTAATAATTCAAGTTTCACTGTAAATGTCAGAGACAGAAAACAGCGGGGTTGTGACCTCATTTTACCTCCAGAGACGGTAACCTGCTGTGTAATTGCAGATGTATTGTACACACTAATTTATTAACACTATTAAACACTAACTACTGTATTCACACATTCACTTAATCTCCCAATCTTGCTCACACACCACAATAAGCCTGGCATGCCTTCATTTCTCTACATCGATTGTGACTGTTAATTAGCTCGTGAGCATATCTCAGTCTTTTTTTGTCTCCCTTTTCGTCTCTCTGTCAGATATCAAAAATTCTTCCTAACTAGAATCTGTTTGAACATCACTAAAAATATCCTGTCGATAAGCCAATAGCCTCTGAATCTAAAATAGGTTTCCCTATAAGCAACTGTGACAGGGTCAAAGAACAAATGATAACTTCACAGACATGATAGATTTTCCTTTGTCATTACACCATTAGCGGACTATGTAGCACTGCCAGATTTCCTATAGAGGGCTGAATTACAGTAATGGCCTTTCCATTAAGTGAGCTAAATAAAGTCAACATTTTACTTGTATTGTGACATATTTCAGAGCAAAATTCAATATTCAAAAAAAAAAAAAGAAGAAAATAAAAAGTAGGGCGGGACGAATGGAACTAGACCTGAATGTCAATTGCGAAGAACTATACCAGAGATGTACACTTTTGAACCACAATGTAGAGGTTGAAGGTCAAGTTCGTATCATAATGGTAACACTTCTTTTTCCTAATATATCATGATTTTATTTTATTATTTGCAACCTTAATTTCATTATTGTTAATTGGGATGTGTTTACTACGGTATTGGTGAATCTTGTCATTTTATATGCCACTGGTACCAAACTGCTGTTTCTACAGAACCAATAGTGTGAGTTTAGCACTGTTTCTGAATAATGGAAGATGAGAGAGAGTTTGAAACTCATTGGCATTAATTTTGCAGACATGTTTGTTGCTACCAGCGGCATAGAAATTACACACTTCACTTTTAAATATTGCATGATTTTAGAAAAGCATTAGCTTTCCCTGTTAGTTAACATTAACCAATAACCCATGCGGCCAAAACAACGTCAGTTGAAAAGGAGATTTTTAAGAGGTGGAGCATCTTGGTACATTTTGAAGAAAAAAATAATAATAATCAATTGATTAATTAATCATGTATAATAAGAGCAGGAACATAAGGAAAGTCGATATGGTCAGTTTTGACCCAATGTTGACTTTGCTTTTGGAAGATTTACAGATTAAATAAACACTAATGCAAAAGAGTGGGTGCTGCTGATACAATGGACATAATTGTCCTCATGCGGAGGCGTTATCTTCCTTAATCAGAGCAGTCAGGTGAGAAGTTTGCCTCATGGTTCCGGCATCTGAGACTGACACACTGGCCAATTCCCAGCAGGGAATGAAAATGAGAAATAACAGGCAACAATCAAAGAGCTGAAGTGACGATTTCTAAATGCAGTAACATGATTTTATTTTCCACAGAACGATACACTTTTGTCTTGATATGAGTTAAGATTTATATTAGGCTGCCTCTATTTTGAAGCAAATCATCGTGTCCCAGGACTGGCCTCAAATGGCTTTAAGTGTTGTCACTCAACGGAATAGTCTTCCTGGAACCAATACGATTAGATGCCATCCTCCTAAGTTGTAATATTTGTTCCCTGAAGTCACTGAGTACATGTCATGAATCTGTTTAAACACAGCCAGATAAAGACATGTCATGCTGCTGCCAGTGCCTAGAGCAAGCCATCCTGATCTCTTTTGTCTCCATGCTTGGGCTTAATTGCAGCTCTGCCCACGAGTAGATTCAAAGCCACATAAACATTTAAGAACAGGAAGCCTTTTGCTCCTAAAAAAACATTCGTTCCCATTAGCACAATAAGAGGAAAGAATATGCACTGTATCAATGATAGGAACCACTGAATTATCAAGAATATCATGCACCAGTGTTGGTGAACAATAACTTGTGAATCCACAAGCTATTTATAAATTAAAGTAGTTCAAAGAGAGTGAGAGCTCAGACTTAGTGGACTTTTTAAAAAGTAGTTAGCTACTGCCATTCAAAAGTTTGGGGTTGGTAAGAATTATTTCTGAAATATTTATAAATATAAATATAGATTTTAATTATTATAATATTCTGAATCTGAAATATTCAATTTTTTTTTAAAAAAAATGTATCAAAATGGAATTCATTCCTGTGATGGAAAGCTGAATTTTGAGCATCATCAGTCCTCACAGTGTCACATGATCCATCAGAAATCATTCTAATATGCCGATTTAAGTATGTGCACAAATATTTTTAATGTTGAAAATAGATGTGATGCTTAATATTTTTGTGGAAACTGTTTAAAATAGTGTAAAAATTTTTGATTTATCGCTATTTAAAATGGTAGGCTATGCAGATGAAACCGGACTTTTTTAAAGGGGACATTTTTCCATGTTTAAATGCTATAATTGGGTTTCTAGTGCATCTACCAACCTAGAAAACGTGAAAAGTGACAACCCAGTAACTTTAACAAGAATAAGGTGATCAGATTTCACTCCCCTTCTGATGAAGGAAGGTACGGTGGCCCAGTAGTGCACAACATAATTAAATTTAAAAGCAACCATAAATTCACAACACAACAAAATTAAGACATAACACAATAAAATAAAGCCACAGCACAGCGGAAATGCTCCCAGATCTCGGAGCGAAACCAATTCACTAAATAGTTTTTAGTTTTATTTATCAAATTATATTATAATAAATTATACATTTTAACCACTTAGTGGACTTTCTAGACATCCCCTTAGGGATCATGCTCTGTGTGGTAGCCATATGGTGGCATTCCCAAAGCATTCTCAGTATAAATATGCAGCTATAATTCATGTAGGAGATTTTAAAGTAATATTTTTCATTGGGTTAATCGTGGTATTGATATGACTAGTCGACTCTATAGAACAATTGCAAGGAAAACTAACTTTACGCAGTAAAGTTTAAGCGAAATCTTAAACTTTAACTTAAACTAAGTAACTTTAAGCGAGTCATTTGACTGAACCTTCCAATTCTAAACAGGAATTATTAGCATGAATCGGATTTGCCTATTTGGACAATATAGGTGAGTGATTGTTTATTAATACATTTGTTTGTTTGGCAGTAAAGCTGTATCTGCAATAGCCTACGCTGTTTTAAAAAAGTTGTCATGCTAATGAAAAATATTTAGTAATGTCGATACCTTTATAGCTCCTCAAGACCCATCTATACTAAATGAATACACCACAGCTGCAAAAAGACAGGGGAAGAGAGTGTGAGGGAGAAAGAGCTCATGAGAGAAAGGGATCCTGATTTGATATGACATTCAGTCAGGCCCTCATTAAATTAGTTAAAACACTCCTGCATTATCCAGGGCTGAAATGTGTTTAATAGTCTCAAATTCTCCCTAATTACAATGAGCCAGCCTCATAGGCACAGAAGTTCAGTAGTTCAAATCATTTTTTACTGTTATTCCGCTCATTAGTCCAAGTGTAAGGAAGAGATATAGCTCTTTCACGGACAGCCACAATGCACAGGTGATGATGATAATATTGCAGAAGCCTCATATAATGATGCCACAGGAAACGGAGGATAAGTAGTTCATATTTGACATTGCCGGCATGTGTCAGCACACTCTATCACAGTTTGTGTTCATGCAGGGTTTTTAAAGAGATAGTTCAGCCAAATTGTGTTTACTCATTTACTCACCCCCATGTTGTTCCTCCCTGTATTGTCTTTCATCTGTGGAAAAAGAAAAGGATACTTTAGGCATGATAAAACAACTAAACAGTAGACTTTTATAGAAAAGAAAATTCAAAGATGAAGTAGAATCAATGAATTATGAATAATTCTGTCATTGTGAGTATAATCGTGAGCTTAGAATTATAAGGTTCTATCTCCGTTTCGGTTAGTTCTGAGATATTGAGCATCAAAGTTTTTACATCCCAGCTGGCAAAACTGTTATGTAGTATAATCTTCTATTATAGCTTTATCTATTAATCTTTTTTTACAAAAATAACACCACACAGGCATTAATAAACACCTAATGGATCAGATTATGTCAAAAACTCAATTTTGACCAAAAGTGGAGATAGAACCTTATAATTCTAAGCTCACGTAATGTAATCACACAATCAATAGAAAATTCTGATTACGAGTATTTTAAAATGCAATAGCCTAAAATCTACGTAATCACAAGAACCGAATTTATGGAATCAGTTTTTGTACTGTAATCAGTTACCACCCAGCACTGGAGAGTTCTTTCAAAACCATAAAAAAAAAAAAAAAAAAAAAATCATAATTATTCCAAACGTTTGACTGTATTTTTGGGTCATAATACATTAGTTGAACAACAGATAAGCCAGAGGTGTATTATATCTGAATCTGTAGGTCCCAGGTTGTTGTTGTCCATTCCCAGTGCCTGTCACTCAAACAGCACACAAGATTTCTTACCTAAATAACACAGTTACATCATCTTCAGACCTTAGTGCTGAATTATGGTGGGTTATTAGACGTGTTTATATTGGTTTATTATTTATAATGTGTTGGAATTAATGAGATCAGGTTGATGGGATTTATTTAAGTCTTTTTTCCACATAAACACGTTTTCCATCTATTTTTGTTTCTCGATCGCTCTCTCTCTCTTTTTCATTCGCAACTGAATATTTAATCAGTATTAATGTTCTTCTGAAGATGTTTAGTGAGCCGGATCTATAACCACTGACACATCAAAGCGTTTCAGTGCAATTAAAATGCTTCAGTGTGGTGCCATCAGACATTTTGATACAGACATTTTGAGATCGAATGGATTACTGATTAAGATAACCGTTTTATTATTTTCTTTTTACTGGTGTGTAACTATAATTGTTTAAGTGACAAGACTTCAAAACAAAACCCCAAATATTAAATAGTTCTGGATGCTTAGCAGTCGACACATCTTTCCAGTTGTTCTAGATACTCAACATAGTAGAACTATTGGTAACACTACAATACGGGTGCACTAATAAGGATTAATTCATGCTTAACTAATACGGAATTAATTTGTAACTAATGATTATCTAAGCTATTCATTAATGATTACCACATTAGGAACTAATTAAGAGTCTATAAGGTTAATGTATTAGTTCATACATGAATTGTTGTTAATTTAATATGCAATTGTGGAATAATTCCATAATAACTCATTTTTTAACTAACAGTGTTAATTAATATGTTTATTACCAGAATGAGCCAAAACCTTGTATTTCAACTTCCAATAATATGACAGGTACACTAATATGCATTAATACATGATTAATTACTTCATTGTTACTGCCAATTCATGTGCAAATTACTACAATTACTAAATGACTAGTTAATAATGATGTGCCCCAACAAGTAAAGTCATAACATAATGATGCCTTTGCAAATCATTAGCTAATGATTAATTAAAGCAGACAACTGGAAGCTGAAGTGCATAGCTTTGACTAATTGTGGTAATTAACAAATTAATTTACACTATTGGTTCATAAAATATGTTCTTAAGGAATTAATACACAATGACACATTGAATTAATAGAAATTCATGTTTTACTTAATCTATTAATTATATAGACTCTTTATTAGTTGCTGATGCAGTAATCATTCATTAATGGTTTAGTTCTTCATGAGTTATACATTAACATTAACAATCAATTGATGCATATTAGTGCAACCGTATTGTAAAATGTTACCAAACTATTCGTCCAGAAGGTATTTATGGTTTGTGTAATCGCACACACAGACCTTAGTCATGTGACTATTAAAAAACTCTGAATAAAACAGCATTTGATCACTGGATTTACAGAAATCATTTCCCCACTTGAGAAGTGTTTTCTCAACATTGCAAATCTAATGTACAAATTAATTATTATTTGAACTATTACTCATTTAACCATGTATTACTGTCTTTGGAAGGCTTTTGTCTTTGAAACACATTAAAATGTACAATCATGTTATTATTTCATATTTACATGCAATGTGATTCCCCAACTTTTTTGAGAGAGCTGAACCTCTTTGACCTAATATATTTACTTGAAGTAGGCCAAGCCCTTACATTTTTTATATTTGCTATATTTTTATAATTATTTTTTAATTATTATTTTTAATTTTATGACTTTTCATTAAAAACATGAACCCCCTGCAGTTCAATCATGACCCACGGTTTGAGAAATCCTGATTTAATGCAATATTTAATGCTTCATGTTGTTATGTCAATGATTTGAATACATTTTCTTTCTCTTTGTGAATTTATATCAATATGGTACAAGATTAACCAATTCAAGTCAATGTGATAAACGAATTAGGTCAAAATTAATCTAAAAGTAATCAAAAAGTAGATTACTTGAATTAGTAATCTATATTACACTAACTACAATTTTTGCTCATGTAATTTGGAATCAGTAACTGACTACAATTTCTTAATTACCTAGTCTTCAGAGTGTCATGATCCTACAAAATTTACTGTAGCCCACGACTTGTTGCACACTAAAGCAAAGCAGAGTTGAGCCTGGTCAGTACCTGGATGGGAAATCTGGGAAAACTACATTGCTGCTAGAAGAGGTGTTACTGAGGTCAGCAGGGGTGCTCACCCTGAGGTCTGTGATGTGGACAGTGAACACTATACTGTAACAAACATATTAGATCTAACCAGCACAATTCTGCATAAAGTCTTCTGTCATCCCCTTTGAACCAACTGCCAAAGCTAAACACACATTAGCGTTTTCTAATAATCCTTACGAAATGATAGCTGTTTTAACAGGGTTCTTCCATGGAGAAATCACAACCCCCCACACACACATCCTCGTCACTAAGATTATGTAAGTCTAATAAAGGGGTGATGAGCTCAGGAGAGTGTAGGAAGACCGTTTTTGTTATCGGCCAATAACAAGACAGATAATTAGGGATTGTCGACAGGTTGCACATTCAGAAGTTTCGCCAAAGACTCATGCAGTGTTACATCATGTTAAAAATAGTGTTATATCACGACATGACATCTCAACAATGTTGTACATAATTTGACTGAAGGTTTTGTTTAGCCTGTGTTCACAACAGAAAACGAGCCATGCAGGGATAAAAGAAAGAAAGAAAGAAAGAAAGAAAGAAAGAAAGAAAGAAAGAAAGAAAGAAAGAAAGAAAGAAAGAAAGAAAGAAGACAATAAATAGACAAGAAACAGTCTCAGAAAAAGAAGAGATGGGGACAGAAAGAGAGACAGTGTGGATGTGTGTGGGCCAGCGCGTTGTATTTTATTTTAGAAACAGGAGTGGGTGGATCTCATGTTGTACATTACCATATTTCATTCAAAGACAATTATTTTTAAAATAGCAGACCCTCAGAAAAATACAAGGTGAGAAAAAGGGTTTGATCAGATAAAACTGTTTTCAATAAAACTGCCCTATATATTTTTTAATATTGCATATAGATTTTCAATATGTATGACATATAAATGAGGTGTCCTTAGATATCTCATCCCCATCTGGGGTAGGGTTAGGATCCGATAACGTCATTTAACCGACATTTAAGGGTACCCTAAAAAGGCGGATGCTGACGTATGGTCAAAAGACGTCAGTTATATGACGTTTTGGGATGAAACTGCGAATGCGTTCATCTTGGAACAAGGAAAGCCCCTCCACTTTAATGCATTAGCTTCAATGTAGACAAAGGTCTAACGGAAATAAAATCACCATGAATCATTTCTCATTTTTTGGTTCGTTCCAACGGTCAGACATGTATTTATCATTGATTCCAGAAAAAGTTTACAATTTTTTTTTAAACATTCTTCCTAGTTCACATTTCACTCAAGTGAACATCAAGTAAACACAAAGAAGTAAAGGCAGAGATAGCTAGCTACTTCCTATGACAAGACCCCTGTTCCAAGATGGTGGCGGTTTTGACGCATGCTTAGAACCCCAAGGTGACGCTAGTGTGTACGTCTATGTCTCATCCCTTAAAGAGTTAGTTCACCCAAAAATGGAAATTCTGTTAAAAACAAAAGCTTTTATTGAAACTAAGATCCCGAAACTGCATCTCCATAGTACAACAAAAAAACTCCTCTACAGAAGATGTTCAACATCTACAAGTCTATTGGACACTTCTAGATCATTGCCTCTTTAGCCCCACCCACCGATTCACACGTCACGTAGTCAATAAGTGAGAAACGCAATAGGATTCCTCCAGCAACAAAACATCTCTGGTTACCTATCATAACCTCAATTCCTTTAGAGGAGGGAACGAGAGATTACGTCAGTAGCTGATGCTATGGGGAACACCCTTCTCCAAAAATACTACTGAAGCCTTATGAAATCTTGTCGACGACAATTCGACTGCCAATAGTGTTTAAGCACGCTCTATAAGGCGGTGCTGAATGCCGTTGCCTCAGAATCAGAGTTGTGCGCTCTGACAAGAAATGTGGTGATGTCATCAACAATATCGCATCAGAGAAGAAAAAAGATGTTCAATGACAATTGAAAACAGACGGAAAATGATGCGAGTTGATCGATGAAAGCACAACAATCAATGGCAAGTCTGTGTTGGTTGTCTGTTTTTGGGCAGCTATTACTGACGCAGAGGAACCAGACACGTTTTTTTGACCTGCTGGAGTTGGATTGGAGCACAGCAAATGTTATCAAACAGACATTGCTGTCAAGCCTTCACAAATATGGATTTGACAACCACTTTTTGGGTGAGTGTTTTGTGGCACTTTGTGTGTGATGGAGCATCAGTCATGCCTGGCAGGAAATCAGGGGTTGCTACACAACTTTTGGCGCTTTTCCACTGCGTGGTAAGGTACGGTACGGCTCGCTTTAAATGAACACACTGCAGATCACTGATTGGTCAGTCAGACAGAATAATCACTACCAGCGTCATTGTTTTTGCGAGACATCAAACCCGCTAGATTTAAATAGCCAGTAACAGCCACCACCGTTTTAAAACTACTTGCTTGACTTGCTTGAAGAAAAAAAGAAAAGAAGAAAACTTCCAAAAAATAAATAGCTGAATTGTGGTCAGTGGAACGAAGTGCAGACGTTCCTCTCGTTGGTTGCCAAGGAGCGGATAAACTATAACGGTCAGACTATAATCCCACCCACTTTGAAGCGGTACTAACTGCAGTGGAAAAGCAAACCGAGCTAAAGCGAACCGAGCCGTGCCACGCCGAGCCTAGTCATACCACACAGTGGAAAAGCGAAGCGAGCCAAACCTGTGCCGAGCCGAACCATACTGAGCCGTACCAGCAGTGGAAAAGCCAGACTGATCTCATGAAGTAGCGTGTGTATGACACGCCAATTCGTATTTCCATTTTTGGCGTGCTATCAAGACGCATAGTCGCTTTTCAGCGTGTTTATGAACGCCGTTGACTTAACATTATTACTGTATAAATATACCTCTTACCTCAACCCCGTCCCTAAACCTAACCGTCACTGGGGTTAATGGCATTTATGAGTGTTCCCCTACCATCCTAGGAAAAAAAAAGATCGCTCCCCAGATGTAGATCTACATTTTGCTTCATTTCGCGTGGACATTTGACAGCGTGTACATACACGCGGAATCACTAGGATGTTAATGGCGTAGACATACACGCATACACGCGGATAGCTCAAAATGCGTAGAGATAACACGCCATCTGACTCGAAAGTGGCGTCTATGTTTACGCAAAAGTCATGATGTCATGTTGGAAAAGCACTGCTATGGCAGTTGGAGATGTTCTTAAAGAGGTGAGTTGACTTCATCATGATTTTCTTTGATAAGCAGTACACTTTATATCATGTCTCAGCAAAAACAAAAGAGAAATGTTCTTGTCATTGGCCCAGGTTTGTCAATTGGCTGGGTGGCTTCAAGTGAGAGGACTGTAAAACTGTTTGGGAGAACTACAGAGTGATTCACTCACTTTTCTAGCGCTGCTAATGACTAGGGTTTAAACCGAGAGCAAAATACAATGGACTCAATGATGTTCTCACCTCTGTGTCCTTTGTGTTTAATCTTGGAGTTATGTATGATGCCCTTACAGAACTCAGCGATCTCTCAAGGATGCTCCAAAAGAGAGGAACCACACTGCCTGAAGCAAAGAAGCTGCTGATTTGACATCAAGCTGAAAGGGAGAAATATTTACAGAATGTATCCCTGCATGATAATCAAAAGATTGGATTGTGAAGATCAATGTAGGCATTCACAGCATGGTTGAAAATATGAAACTCAAGACAGCCACAAAAACTTCCTCTCATGTCAGCACCCCAGAAAACTCCTCACATAGAGGTGAGTTCTGATGACAGACTTACAGGTTCTTCAACCGGACACTTGGCCTGAGGGAAATCTTAACATACTTCACGGTGAAGCAGAGGTGCTTTGATTATTTAAAATAGCATCCAGGGATTGAGGGCATCCTGGTCCCCAACTACCGTCAAGCCTCTTTTTAAAGCTTTCCATACCATTGAAGGCTCTTGGTGGACACTGCAGTTGCATGAATGATGCTGTACTTGAAGAAACTTGCTGTAAAGAGACTGTCCAGCCTGGTTTTCCTGAAAAGCAATGGACCACCATTAGAGCAGTTCAATCCACAAAGTTAACCATTTAGCAGCTGACCGCAAGACCTTCTGGAGCCTTTCCTCATGAGGTTAACATCTTTTGATCTTATAAAATTTAGACTGAAAAAAAGTCCTGATTCAATATTTATGCTTAGGCTATTTTTTGTTTTATCTGTGTTTGGCAATGAGAATGAGTCGCAATAGATTGCAAGTGAATTAATTTACCATTTAATGTGATATCCTAGCAAAATTCCTTCCCACACTGTTGACTAATCTTCTACCTCCGGCTCTGTCTCTTATAGCATCCAGCCTCACTAAGGCAAGGAGACGTGCTGTGTATAAAGTATGAACTGTGTTTTAACATCCGTAACGTATATGTCTATAAATTATGAATAACAATGTTTGTCTTCCTGGAAATTTCTAGTGCCTAATTCAACCCGGTCTCATCCCAAGACGTCATATAACTGACGTTTTGGGACGTCTTTTGACCATACGTCAATATTCGCCTTTTTAGGGCCCCCTTAAACGTCGGTAGATGAGGTTATGGGATCCTAACTCTACCCCATACCTAAACCTAACCCTAAACCTAACCCGTCACCTAACTGACGTTAAAGGTAAAGCGTCAGTTGTATGACGGCCCGGGATCGCCATCTACCGACGTTTAAGGGGGCCCTAAAAAGGCGGATATTGACGTATGGTCAAAATACGCCCCAAGACGTCAGTTATATGACGTCTTGGGATGAGACTGTGTTACCTAATTTATGCTACCATCAAATATTTAATCAGATAATACAGCTTAATTGTCTACTGTTTCTTTGGAATAGCCAATTACTGAATTCACTGCATGTGTATAACAACTAGGTATTTTTCTTTCTGGCTAACCTCCTCTATGTCTGTCTATGTTGTGTGTGTCCATAGGGAATGATATACCGCTTCTGTTCAGATAGATGAGGAGCACATTTGCAGACCTGATGTCTATGACTTTCGTTAACACACAACATCTGGCTCGCTATCTTTCTGGGGACTCTCCATAGACATAATGATTTTTATACTGTCCAAATAGTACACTTCACACAGCATTTTTACATTAAAAAAAAAAAAAAACTCTTTCTGTAAGATTTATAAGCATTTGTACCCATGGGGCAGGGTGGTCCCCACAATGCAGGTGGTCTCAGGTTTTACTATCCTTGTGAATTTAGTCCACACAATGAAATATAAACCGGTACACACACACACACACACACACACAATAGTGTCAAATAAATATATGTTTTTGTGCCCATTCTCACCCCCAAGGTGTCACCTAACTGACGGCTTGGGAAGCATTTTGACCATGCTTCAATATCTGATGCTTTAGGCGCCCTTTAGCTTGAATTAGATGGATCACGTGTAACCCTACCCCCACCCCAGACCTAAACCTACCCGCATCATCCAACTGACGCTTTTCCTTTAGCCGTAGGATCGCGTCATATAGCTGACGCTAAAGGGCGCCTAAAGCGTCAAATATTGAAGCATGGTCAAAAGGTGACGCCTTGGGGTGAGAATGCGTTGCGATGACGGATTCCTGGCTGTTCTTATTACACTAATAATGTCTAAAACCGATCATTTGTGCAGCAGAGTCTGGGCCTAACTGTCAACGGGGTATAACGTGTGCAACTGGAACTGCTCTGAGGTGGGGAGCTGCATGTTAGAGAGCATTGAAATGTGTGAAATGTTTGGATCACATAAAACGGGGAAGTTGCGTCTGCGCATTTACAGAGAAAATAAAATTAACCCATTGTTTCTTCAGAGGCTCGGATGAAGAAACTGAAACTTGAGTGTATTTTGCACACCCGAACTGCCGCACTCGTTTGCAAGCCATGCCCAAATCGCGCACGTGCGATCATACTTACTAGCTCATTTTTTCAAGTCAGAGAAAGATGGCCAAAGCTTGGTTTACACCGATTGGAATTACTAGCCACTTGGGGACCATATACGGGCTAGGAAAACTCATAGCTATTAATGTTAAAAAACCTAAGAAAGTGAAGGGGACCTTTAATGCCTTAAATGTGATTTGATGTTGCATGATAACAAAACAGCAAAGTAGTCTGATTTATATGATCGTTTGCTCCTTTATCTGTTGATGGTTTGAATGGCACATGCATAGGCCTACTGTATTTGTTCAAAAGAGACCCACTTATAGAAGAAACAGTTTCGCATGAAAATGTGTGCCTTGAATTCATTCAATTGTGTTTGACAATCACTAAACTTTTGAAAACACTATGTTCATATGGTACATTTACTTTTAGAAATTCTTGATTTAGTATTTTAGAAAGCTGAATAAGGTATACTATGCTGACAGAAATTTTTCCATACGGTTTACTTTTCCCCCCATGCTTGTCCAGACCTGTAAATTACTCAAATCAGATTCCATGCTTTTCCAAACTGTAGGAATCCTGTGAATTATGATAACACATTTAGATAATTCATCACATTCACTGTGGTCACATTCACTTTTTTTTTTTTTTAAAGTTAGTGAAGAAGACTAATTAAAATCCTGGTGGGAAAAAAAAGCTAGTTTAATGGTCTTAGCTGGGTTAAACTGGTCTCCAGCCAATTAGTTTAGCAGGTTTAGCGATTTTCCCAGCTGACAAGCGTCCAAAACCCCCTAAAACCAACAATCGGGACCAGACTGGGAGACCAACTAAGTCCAGAAATGTACTGGAGCTGAAATGAAAAGAAAGAGTTAGTTATTGTGCGAGATCCTCTTCTCCAATTGCCGCTTTCAGAACTGGTTCACTAAAGCATCAAAAAAGGAGTTCATTAGTGTCTCAATGATATTTTGTGTTGTACATTCACTCATTAAGTATATATTATAATCAAATGATTTTTATGAGAGAATGAGATATAAACTCAATGTGTTCCAAACCATTGGCAAAACAAGAAAGAAAAAAAATCAAGATGTACAGGTTGGGAAAAACGTACATTACAGTGAATGAATAATTTTCAATTTTGGGTGAATAACTCTAAGAACATTTAGCTTTTTCCCCAAAATGTACAGTACTGCTATGCTTGTTTCCAGGTATGATGTTAATTAAAGCAAGTAGTCACCCAAATATGCCCTTCCTTCCTATCTTTTCCTCTCCCTCCAAGTATCTGACACGTTAATGCTCAAACTGAAAGAATAAAGCCAGCATATGTCTTAAGTACATATATACCTGCCAATTTCAGAGCAGCCCCTAAATCCTTTAAACCCCTCAGGAAAAATCCTGCAAGCTCACACTTTAGCAAGCAAACAATTAGGAAAAACAAAATCGACCTTCATCAAAAGACTACGTGCACAAAGGTTGAGAAGAGCTTATGATCCACATCCACAGTTCTCCGCAAAAGTATCATTAGCTGGTTTGCAAAATTGCAAGAGCTCTGTTGCACTCTTGTGGATGAATTTGGTACTGGTGAGTAGAGGGCTGGAAAGAGAATCACAGATTTTATAAACAAAATACACATCTGTACACAATATAAAAAAGTGTCAATAGTAATGGGTCACCTAAAAATGAAAATATTCGTATTTATTACAAAGTTTATGAAATAAAATGATACTCATAGTGGCCAAGTGTTTAAAAAAAAGGTAACAACAATTTAAATTTTTACGTTCTTACAAGTGAACAGTAGCGGTATCAAGTTGACAAAATATTTCAAATATAATGTGGTTGATTGCGTAAAGAATCGTTCTAGGGTGCGTTTCCCAAAAGCATCGTTAGCTAACTATTGTCTAAAGTTCTGCTGAATTGTGTTGATAACTACGGAACTGTGGGAAACGCACCACTGACTGTTTTTAAACCCATTACACACAAGATCACCAATGATGCTTGCCTTTTTGATGAATTCATTAGAAGAACCAGCTCAAGAGAGTCATTCGTTTGACAATTTGTACAACTCATTGCAGCAGTATGACTTGCTAGAGAATTTAAAAAAAGCTCTCAGATTGATTTGACTCAATAACCCAAATTCAACAATGATTCTTGAGTCTTTTTGATCAATTTATTACAAGAACCAGTTCATGAGTCATTTGTGCGACAATGAGTGACACGATTCATTGCTGCCATTGCATTTCTGATTCAGTTCTGTTAGTAAACTAATCATTCAATGTGCGTTTTCCCCAAAGCCAACTAAAGTCACTAATTCTTCTGTTACCAAAACAAAGTTCAACCACAGTTGTTTGATGATTCTTTTGGGAGACGCACCACATATGGGTTTTGTGAACAGATTCAACAGATTCATTGAAAAGATAATCAAAAAGAACTTTAAAGTACGTAAGAACAGTTAACATAACCAAAGATCGCGAAAACAAGAAATTTCTCCATTTCCAACCCTAATAATGCCCAACGTAAAAAGTGTTTTTCACATTTACGCTTTCATCCGCTCACACACGCCACAAAAAAAAAAGCAAATGTGCATTTCATCTTTATCACAAAACAGGTTTAATTTAATATCTCTTTATTTTTTTAAAATAATTAAACATTTGTATTTCTCCGACCCTTTTTAACTTTTGTAATTGTTTGATGTCTGGGGCTTTCTAAAGCACAGGTTCAATTCTGACAATGCTCACCACAGCATCAGTCCTCCACAACCCCCCTCTCACTCCCCCCCCCCCCCCAATCAGCAACTAAGTAAAAAAAGGAAGAGAGAACAAATTCCACTTGGTCAAAAGAAAAAAAACAAAACCAATTCCAGACAGAAAAACTAAACCCAAAACAAATTAGAAATGAAACCCAAGAAAGAAAGAACGAAAAGATAAATCCCAAGAGGCTGTGTTCAATCTTTCCTCATCATATACTGGATTCTCCTAAACAAAAAATACGCTAAAGGTTCTACTAGATACAGAGTATCAAAGTACTGCATTCAGATACAGTATACAGGTACTTAACACTGTAAGAAACTCCCTCACACACTCGAATGCAGAATGTGTGTGTGAACGAACGTGCAGTTCCATTTCTCGTGACAAGCTTCTCTGGTTTTGCTGCTGGAATTCTAGACACTACCTCAGATGTGTGTGTCTCTCATTCACTGGGACCAGTACCGGACTGGTGCTTAAGAGCCCAAATGAGTGTACCGGGCGGCACATTTGGACAGAAAAAGAACGAAAAGGTCGGGGGAGGGAATGAGCTGGTGTGTATTCATGATTCTGTGTCCACTTCCTCTTCTCTGCTGGTTACTGCATAGTGTCCTTTGCGTTCCCTTTGGAGAAGTCTACAATCCAGACCTGCTGCATTTATCCAGATTTTAATGGATAAAGTTATTATTTGCTTTCAAATATTCAGGACACTCAGGTGGCGAATGTTGATCCAATTCAGAGAGCGCTGACATGAAGAGGCAAAGAAAAGGTGGGCGAGTATGGGATGTAGAGATGGGGCAGGAAGTGAGGAAAGAGAGAGAATTGGGCTGGTGTTGGATGGGCGAGGTAAGTCAGATTGGTAGGTTGAGATTCTCCGTTTGTTTGTTTTTCTTAACAGCAGTCGTTCGTTTCAGTCCTACTGTCTATTCAAAGTCCTTCCAACTCCAGTGCGGGTTTCTCTTTTTTTTTTTTTTGCTTTTTCTTTTTGCTTATTTTTCTTTTTTAACTTACTTTTCTAGTCACGTTCTTTTTCGGCATAATATTTTTAAGGGGGAAAAAAAGAGGATAAAATAAAGTTATTTACAGTGCTTTTGAAATAATGAGACTGACGAGGTGAATCTACGGTAAAGTAAGTCGCACAAATACAGAAAAGGGGAAAAAAAAAAAAGTGGCCAACGTTCCGAGCGCGTGGTGGAGGCGTTGGGGAAAAAGCGGTCCAGGAGAGGCGCGTCATTAAGTGGGAATAATTCCGTCACTCTGGAGGCTTCTCTTCAACTCCAGATCCTCCAACCTCTTCCACAGCTCTTCTCTCTCCTTCTCTTTCTTCTTCTCTCTGAGGAATGACAAATAAGGAAAATAAAAGTGAGGAGGTATGTTTAACACCACATGCATAAGCAGCACGCAAACCAGAGAGTAAAGAATCGGAAAAAAAACAGCTCACCTCTGACGATCTGACTTGTAAGTGGACGTGAGTTCATCGAACAAAGTGCTGTTCATTTCCATGAAGGACTTCAGAACATTATAGACTAAAGCTACTATGGCCCTTAAAGTGGAGAAAGAGAAAGAATTAGCCCACTTAAAGCACTTGTTACACTGGAAATGGAAGGACAGGACATGTTTACTCCAGCAGATGGCAATATCCAATTAATGCTGGACAGTGATGACAGTTTTGTGAACATGTATACTGGATCATTACATGAAGGCTGTAAGTGAACACTACCATTTAAAAGTTTGCTCAACATAATTCAATAACTCAAAATACAATTCTGTGTTGGTAAAGCTACGTTTTCAGCAGCCATTACTCTAGTCTTCAGTGTCACATGACCCTTAAAGCTTTTTCAGGATTCTATGATGAATTGAAAGTTCTAAAGTAATTATTTTTCCACACATATTTTTTTGTAACCAGGCTTTACTGTGACTTATGATCAACAATGTATTCTTGCTAAATAAAAGTATTATTTTCTTAAAAAAAAATATATATATATATCCTACTGACCCCAGCAGTGAACTAGCCTGGCTAACGCCAGATCACGTATCATTGAGAATAAGACGTGATCTGGAAACCACAAGTTAATTTTCTCGTATTTGAGGCGTGGTTTACGAATGCCCAGAGCCGTATTATTGGGTGCTATGAATATCTATCAGATGCGCCTGTACGTAGCTCATAGCCAATCGGTTCAAAGATACTAGATGACGTATTTAGAGCGACAGAAAATTAGACGAGGAAGAAGACGATGGGTCAGAGATTTAGTAAAAGTGTACACAAAGGCTGTATCAAAAGATAACTTCGCACTTAACAAACTGCTTTGGTGTGTCGCATATGCGTCGTCATCGTCTTGCTGCTCCCTCCCCGTTCTGGGATTGGTTCCCTATCTCAGGCGAAAATTTGTTCATGGTGTCCAGGCTGCCTAGCAGCGTGAATAAAATCGCGCTGCTGCAAGGCAGCATGGGGAAACCCAGGCTAGTAGTGAACAGTAGTGTGGAAGCTTGTTTCCGCCACAGAATAAAACATTTTAAAAGATAATTGCGACCTTTTCATTTTACAATTGTGGGTTTACATCTCGCAATTCTGACTTTATTTCTTACATTTGCGAGTTATAGTCAGAATTGCGTGATATAAAGTTGCAATTGTGCATTATGAAGAAAGAAATAAACTCGCACTTATTACTTTTTTATTTTTCTCACAATTGCAAGTTTATTTCTAACAATTCCGACTTTATAACACGCAATTACAACTTTATATCACGCAATTCTGACTATCTCGCAATTCTGAAAGAAAAAAAACAGAGTCCGAATTGTGAAATGTAAACTCATAATTGTGAGAAAAAAAAAAGTCTAAAAGAATTTAGAAAAAGTCACAATTCTTTTTTTATTTAGGTGGAAATAAGCTTCCATACAGTAGTGAACATAGCCACTTTGACATAAAATACAAAAAACTAAATTAACTTATCCAATAAAGCATCCACATAAGCAACATCCCATTATCCACTTTTTTATTTATTATTACTTAATTTAAATTGAATCAATTAACAATTATTTAATTAATTAAATACATTTTTATGGGTTTCCCAATAGTGTCCTGAGAGAGTTTGGAAATTGAGGAAAAAGCAGGAAATGTGATTAGGACAAGAGAGGCTCCAACGAACTCTTGAAAGTCTCACAGACTGCCAATGTTGGTGTTCAATAACATCAGAAAAGTGTGGCTTTGACTCACGGGTTCCAGTGTTCTTTGGAGATCCGGTACAGACTTGTGAACATTATGGGAAGAATCACGTTGGAGTTTTCCTCAATCAGACTCATGATGTACTCATTATTCCAGTAGTACAGAGCTCTCTCAGCCACCTGGACACACATAGAAACACATGGAGTCTAAGCCCATAACATGATGTAGTATTTATTTAGCATCTTGATGCAAGCAATTGCTACATGCATTTATAAGCATTTTGATACAGTCAGCTCCATAAGAAAACCTGGTCAAATTGTAGTGAAAACGGATTTGTTGTGAAATATCATAAGAAAATAAAACTAATTCAGTCTTGGACGAGAGGGGGTTTGTGCAGACCTGAAAATGAGGGCTGGAGACACATCTAGAGATCTGTTTGAAAAGAGGCTCCTGGATCTTCACAAACTGCGTGGGCTCAATCACATCCAGAATCTCCTCCAACTCTCCTAGGTACATGACCTACACACACACACACACATCAATGCAGACAATCAGTGTATGAAGAAAAACAGTGAATGCATCCTAAATCGTCATCAACACTTCCACTGTCCTGAAATCATGACCGATCAACCTCTTGCTGTGAATTAGCTCTATTCAGCTCACCTCTTTCTGACTGCAAGTTTTAGGCCAGAATTTCAGCAGACCTCTGATAACCTGTTAAAAGGAGAGGAAAACATGAGACTGGTTAAATGAAAGAGAGATGATCAGTGAAAGGCTTTGTACGTTTACTGCACTTACTGGTTCTGTTAACGCCGGGTCTTTCTCTAGGAACTGTACAATACAATACGCCAGCTGTGAAAACAACAATCATTTAATTGACAGGATCAAGACTGCAGGAAGTAAACCCATCCGAATGTTTTAAAAAGCATGGGCACTGGTACCTGTGCGTGAAAAAGCGAGAGGCTCCTGACGGTGTGAAGAGGAATCAAAACTTTCACCAAAAACTGTTTGTGCTCGGCCTTCAGCGGCAGAGCGAAGCCATTGATGATGCTGACAGGAGACAAACACAACTTTCACTAATAGAGTTCTGATTGGGTAACCCTAAATTTACCTCTACAGTCAGCACAATGCAAAACTCAGTGCCATTTAATCATATTTGAGGGAAATTCCTATAACCTTTCAGTTCTCAAGTTTGACAAAAGCTGCAGCGGATGTCAAGATTTTTAGTGAATAACAATTTAATTACAGCCTGTTCCTCACAAAAAGCTTTTGGCCAAGACTTAGAACAATCACATGAGTATGGACTATTTCTATGGAGCCCTGGAGACTGTATGCATTTACTGTATGGAAACTTCTGCTTGTCATGTGGTTTTACAATAGCATGTAAATAAACATATAAACGGTAAATAAAATACTTTATTTTCAGATGAACCATCCCTCCAATATTTACATGTTTTGGCGATCAAGAATAACTCGCATCTCATGTAAAAGAAAATCCCAGCAGTTAGTTAACTGCAATTATTTATGTCAAGTGACTGATATTGCATACAAAACAATGGAAAATAAAACTAAATGCTTAAAATGCTTTCTTAATGATCTTGAAAAAAGGTTTTGGCTGTATTTTTAATAAAAATGCCATAACTCAATCTTCTGGGACTAGTTGTTCAAAACTATTCGGATTGGATTTCATCGAAACGATTGGATCAAAACTTGATCAAAACAAAAGACAAAAAGGATTCTGAAATCAGATTAAGAGCACAAAATACAATCTTGTTTTGTTCAAAATTTTGTTGTTCAAAACTTTAATAAAAAAAAAAAAAAAAAAACATGATTCTCCTAATCCCAGCAGAAGGGTGGATTTTGGGAACAAAAATGTAATAAAACTGGTTATATCATGTAATTTTATACACAAATTTATATTTTAATTTAGCTCTTGATTAGTTTAACAGTAAAAAATACAAGTACATATTAGGCTACCTATTAAGCTTTTCAGTTTTCAGTATACAGTAAAGTAAAAAAGACAAATTTGGCAAGATAAAATAATCCCCAAAACAGCTGTCATTATCAAAAATAATATATTTAATTTCAGTTTTTTCCAATCACTGAAAACATATTTGCATCCCATATTGATTATTTATTTGCTTGTTTTTGTTGTGGGTCATGGAAACTCTTGAGATGGAAGAAAAACATTTATTTTAATGCTTTAGCGTTCTCACGCAAATGTTTTGAAGCATTAAAATAAATGATTTTTCTCCCACATCATACATTTTGCCCCAACATGTCCCTTTTGTGCCTCCGTAGAGCTCTGATTGTTTAAAGAAAATTTAAAATGGACAAGGATGTTTGTTTGTTTATGTTGTATTCTTTCTTTTTGTAAAATGTGTTTGAAGCACTGCTAATCTAGATTTGGTAATCTGAAAAATTGTGCCTCTGGATCAGCAGCATGATCCAATCCCATCTTGCTTTGAAAAACCAGCACAAAAATAAGATGGATCACTTGATCCTGGATATCAAAACATTGGATTTTCAAATTTTGATTAATCTGACCCAGATTAAACTTTTTGAACAACTGGGCCGAAGTAATAGATCATACTTCTCTCTGGTATGCCAGATTTCTCCAATCATTTGCTTAAATCCTGCCCCTCTCTTACGGCAGAGGTTATGCATTGACGTCATTTTCCCGCCAGAACATGTCCCCTCACCCAGACTGAGTGGCAAAAGAGCTGCAGCCTGACTGGATTTAATAGGGGAAACTGCAAAAATGCGAGTAAAACTGCAATTATCAATTTAATCTGAAGGTTGGACTCGATATAGTGTTCTTTAACCAACCAAAGATCCAGTAATCCATGGATATTGACAAGCAGCCAGGAATCGTGTTAATATCGTGGCAAATATTTAATTGTTGAGTTGTCAATACAATATATAGGGTGTGATTTTACCCCAAAATTCAGCATATTGACACAAAATGATAACTTTCGCTATCTGGAGTCCAGATGTTTCTATAAATTGCAGCGATCCTTTTGCTTCTCTTTTCAGTAGCTTTCAGAAGTCTGTAAAAATATATAAAGATCTCTTGTCAGATCTCGTGTGTATTTATAAAGTCAATCTCAAAGCTCTTTCCCGTTTTAGTTGTGCATTGTGTGTTCAATAGGGTTGCAACGGTATGAGATTTTCACGGTATGATAATCGTCTCAGAAAATATCACGGTTTCACGGTATACGATATTAAAATTATCATTATTATAATCAGCATCAGCTATAATGGCCCTTAAATGAATAAAAACAGATATTGTTTTTGGTTGAACATGGTTTATTGTAACAAAGGTTTTTTCAATAGAGTCTTTATGAAATGTATATTTATTTCCTCAGAAATTCTGGGTTGTCTGAAATAACTGATCTGGATTCTGTGATTGAATACAAAATGTATTTTTGAGAATGCAATCAGATAAAATGTAACAACTTTAGTTTGTCTACACAAGAGAAGTTTAATAAATTAAAACATGGACAAAAAAACTATACACAATAGTAATATATTTTAATCATAGGCTAAACCAAACTTTTTTTTTCCAGGTTGTAGGGAGAGCGGGGCACAACCTAACGCTTTTTGCTTTTGGCTCAATTAATTAAAAAATAATTAGGTTAGATTAATACTTTTTTTTACACAAGCAACATGCACATCTCTGCTACAAATGAACACTTAAAGTTTTTTTCTAGGACCTACCATTTTCGTACAGTTGGACTGAAAGTGACAGAAGTGCAAATGTTACAACTTACCCCATATGCGGGGTTAATTGTAACAGAGAGAGGGGTTAGTTGTAACACTTGTGTGTAACACACATAATTCAGTACTATTTTATTTGTATAGTTTGATATTGTTTGTGCATCTGTATAGACAGATATCCATACATATCCCTCATCCAATCATCCTTCTATTATGGATCAATATCATGGATAGAGACATAGAAAAGGGCTGCATAGTTTTGCAATAAATAATAATAAATAAAATTATAAATATTGTAATTGCAATTAAATTAGATTTGTGTGTGGCAGCTGCATGATGCACAATTTTTATTATTATTAATAATAACAGTAATGATAATACAAATTAGCTTAAAATAAAAATGTAAAGGGTTTATTGCATTAATAACAGGCCATATTTTTAATAAATAAACAAGTTATCATTCATAGAACACTACATTTTAAACATTTTAAATCCCAACATTGTTTGTGAACGTCTAACAAAGTTAAATGTATACTCAAACCTGAAAAGTTGTGTGGCTCCGTTTTCATTTGATTATCATTGTACACTTGGAGGCTTAGTTGTACCACTCTGTTAGAATTAACCCCGCTGTGTATTACATATTTTAAACCTAGCTAACAGTCGCTAGGAATTGCTGACATGTTTCAAAACGGTGCTATGTTTGAGCCAACAAGACGGTGATTAAGGCAATATAAAGTTAGATTTGGAAACGTATACACCCAACTCAGAAACCGAAAAAAACCTATGATGAAAAAAATTACTTTCATGGTGTCAAAACACTCTTTGTCCAGTATCTTCACGAAATACAATCAAAACTTTCCGCAAATTCGCGGGAGACCGTCTTCTGGCAGCAAGAGAAAAATAGCGGAAAGACAGCCTGCTTGATCCTGACGAACTGTGTAAACGGTGTTACATTTAACCCCGCGTTAACACCTACTGAACACCTATGAGTTTCAGTCAGTGTATTTGATGATTATTCTTTAAAAAAATAATTATAAAGTGCACATTAAGTGTTCTCTGTCTAGATATGTTCATGTGTTCACGTCTTCGTAGTGGCTGAGACAGCTTTAAAAACCATGAGCGTCATGCGTACTTGAGTGTGTACTAGATCTACTAGACGAAACGGCGCTGCTCATTCAGAGACACGCTGAAGGGGCTTGCACACCAGTCTTTTTGCGTTGTATATTCACAGACACGCACATCGCGATTTGATTTAGGCTACTGCATAGCTATATTTTGCTTTATTTATCCATCTATCTTTTTAAATCGCACATTTTACGTGGCATCTGTTTTGTAACGCAAAAAGACGCATGTGTGCGTCTTTTTGACAGACCGGGATTCCCTCAGCATGACAGAAATAATATGGCCTTTAGTTATAAAAGTTATGAATAACCTTTATCTTCATGGAGGGATGGTGTTCCTAAATATGGGAGAACATGTTCGACGTGTTTACTCCTTTTGCAGCCACTCTTCGTCCACATATCTTGCAAACTGGATATCCATTCAAGGACAACATCACGATCGTTTTTCGGATATAAGTTACAAAATATTCCCATACTGCAGATTTTATTTATTTTTTTTGGCGGGAGATAGAGATTCGCAGCCTCTGTCTCGGACATTTTCAGCGCTGTACGGATATGGAGTAAGCAGTCAAGCTGAAAGAAGTTGCATGCGGCAGTGCAGGTGAATTCTGTTTTTTTTTTTTTTTTACCGCGGACAAGCAAATGTGCACGATATGATAATCGTACATGTCAATATCGCGATAAACCGTCATACCGGTATACCGTTACAACCCTAGTGTTCAACGTGGCATTCAACGCTGAAAACCAATGCTGCCACTCAAGTCTTTTGCCACTCATTGGGCGTAACCGCAGTCACTCCGGTCGACAGTGACATCACGCAGACATGCACATACTCTCTATTGACTGCAAGCTTACATTCCAATCTGCCTCCAGCCCATTAACAACCGATGGATAGACGGATAGCCTTACATGGTTTCTTTTTCAATAGTCCATTTAACAATACAGAAGAAATGATCTGTAACTACTTTTTATATTGTGACTGAAAAAGTACAAAAGAGGTACAACTCACCTGCCCAAAATCTCCAACAATTCTGCGACTCCATTGAAGTGCTCAGTTTCATAAACAAAACTATGAATGAGAGACACAGAGATAAATGGTTGCGCTGCATTCCCGCATGTGCAAATATAAATGTCAATTGTCATATTAGATCCTCACCGTAGAAAAATATTATTAATTTGTTTTCGTATAAAAGCTCTCAGTCCCAGGAATTTTCCGTAGATTCTGTGTAAGACTGTCTTCAGGTAATCTCTCTCCCGTGGGTCCTCGCTGTCAAACAACTCCAGCAGCTGACAGGACAACAGATGGACGAAAAATTATGAACAAATGTTACAGGGAAAAAGGATTTGAGGAGATTATATTTTAAAAAGAATATCCTCACCTGTAAGACAAATTTCTGGTCTATGTACTTTTTGGCAATGCTGGGTTGAAACTCCTGACTCTCCAAAAAGCGAATGAAGAACTCATACACCAGCTGAGAAGAGAAGAGAGAGAGAAAGAGAGAGAGAGTTTGTGTTATTTGGAGAGTTCCTTAAACTCAGCATGCATGCAGAGAAAATGAAAGGTCAAAGGTTATGGTTCGACTGAGGTTACACAGTCACAGGACACACTGCTACTGCCACCAGTGGTCTTTGCCATTATAAGAGGTTGGAAGAAAAAAAGACAAGGAGCAAATCTGGGAATGTGACTTTCAATATTGGATTTTTTTTTTCCAGATGAGGAAGCAGGGTTTAATAACAATATGAAAGAGAAAAGTTTTACCAGGAAGATTCTCCTTGAGATTTGCATCTCATTTCTAAAGGAGTCCTGGAAGCATACAGTGAGTACACACACACACACACACACAGAGGGTCAGAGTGTGTGCACAAACCCTCAAAAATACACAGACAAATATGCTGAAACAAATAAAACAGACAGGAGCTCTACACAAGGAGAAAGGGACCAAAGTACACAACAATATTCTCAAGAACCTCCACCGCATCCACACACACCTGTAAATGTGGCCACGAGGCCTCTAGAGTGGGTTCATCCTCCTCTGGGTCAAACTCATTACTGTCACTGGGCGGAAGAGTTCGGAATATATTATAGGACACCTGAGAAAGAGAGAGATATAATAACCATGAGACATGGAAAAAAAAACTTAACTCAAAGGTGAATTTGTGTAATATTTAGGAAGATCTGTCGACAGAAATGCAATATAATAGTGGTGTATAAAGACCTTACATAATGAACCGTTATGTTTTTATTACCTTAGAATGAGACATTTCAATCTACATACGCCACGCGGCTCCCTTTACATTGAAATAGCCATTTTGCGTCGACATGTTTCTACAGTAGCCCTCAACGGACAAACACGTTTCGTCACAATGTTATTCTTCATCCAAAGAAGCTAGCTAAAGTCACTATCAGCGAATAAAACACTGACACAATGAAGAAACAAGTAAACAATAACATTCGCAACAGCATCGTTTTACTGAATAATCAAGTAAACCTAATTTCTTAATTTATCTTTGTAATGAAACATCATTGCTTAACTGGCTACTCTCTGCCGTCTCAGACGACGACATCTTTTCCTGTTGGCACAAAACCACCCTATAATGATAAAAATCCATCCAGTGTTTTTTTTTTAATCCCCATAAATCATAAGCACCGTCAATGCGACAGATTTGCACAAGCCCCTCCCACGACTGTTGATGGACACGGAGGTTTTAACGTAGACCCGCCCTGAGTGAGCTAAACACGGTCCGCCATTGTTCCGATGCCGGAGCAGCTGTAGACAAGAATATCTCCTTAAGTGACTGAGGTGGTTTGTTGTTGGATGTAAGAACGAACATAGCAGATTTACTCCAGTTGTTACTCGAGGATGGATCAGTACCAACTGTTCGTGACCCAACTTATAGTCTCAGGAGCAATAGGCCTAAAGTTGATCACGGCAGCAATGAAAGTTAGAGTGTGCACTTTATGACAGCTCATTGAGTCGTTTTATGGATATACAGTGGTGTGAATAAGTTTGGACACCCATGCTAAAGTTGCCTAAAAAGAGGAATAAAAAAATCATCTTTTGGATATTGATCTTAATGCCTTAATTAGAAAAATGAGGAAAACTCCAACCTTTAAGGACACAAATTTTCTTTGTGAATGAATAATGTATCATAAATAAATAAATGTTTTTCCTTAAAATACAGGGTGCATAAGTCAGGGCACCCCTATGTTAAATTCCCATAGCGTCAGGCAGATTTTTAAGTTTAAAAGCCAGTTATTTCATGGATCCAGGATAATATGCATCCTGATAAAGTTCCCTTGGCCTTTGGAATTAAAATATCCCCACATCATCACACACCCTTCCACCAAACCTAGAGATTGGCATGGGGTACTTTCCATAAGATCATCTTTCAATGCAAATCAAACCAGCTATTAGGCTAACTGAAGTAAAACCATGCCAATCTCTAGGTTTGGTGGAAGGGTGTGTGATGTGGGGATACTTTAATTCCAAAGGCCAAGGGAACTTTATCAGGATGCATATTATCCTGGATCCATGAAATAACTGGCTTTTAAACTTAAAAATCTGCCTGACTCTATGGGAATTTAACATAGGGGTGCCCTGACTTATGCACCCTGTATTTTAAGGAAAAACATTTATTTATTTATGATACATTATTCATTCACAAAGAAAATTTGTGTCCTTAAAGGTTGGAGTTTTCCTCATTTTTCTAATTAAGGCATTAAGATCAATATCCAAAAGATGATTTTTTATTCCTCTTTTTAGGCAACTTTAGCATGGGTGTCCAAACTTATTCACACCACTGTAAAGTTTACCTGTTTGAACCCACTGAAAAGGTGTGTATATATTTGTTTACTGTTAGTTGTAGTGTTTTGTGTACTTCACTATGTATGTTGTTGATGATGAAAGGAAGTGTGTTTATAAAACTGTGAGTAGTGAGTAAAGCTGACGCTTCATCTTTTGTGTGATGTACAATAAACTTCATTAAACTCATCAGTATATTTTCTAGGGGTGTAAATATTAATCGATTCGTATCGATCCATCGATTATACAGCCGACTATTTGATAGATTGATACGTCCGCAAGAGTATCGTTTAATGTGTTTATTTTGCTGCCTGTCTATTTTCAGCATCAGCTCCGACATATGCGTACAACCTATTCCTAAACTGCTGATGACGCTAACCTCATTATTGCCCTACTTTGCACGCGTTACTTCAGAGCACTCGAGTTGGCGTCAAGTCATGGGTGTGGAAGTATTTTGGCTTCAGGAGCAGTGGTAAGAGATGTAAACGGCAACAAAAAAGACTGCTATAGTGCAACATATAGTAATATACACATAATGTGAATAGAATACTGTGGCGAGCAGGACGCGGCTCGCCACTTTTCAGAATGCCCCAAGCGCACCGTAGGTCACGTAGCTGATGGTTGCTTAGCAACGACAGACGCCTCCGGAGTGCAGCCACCCTAGCGCTTTGGAAAAAGGAGAACGCGGCCCACCTATCATTTTCTATGCGTTTTTAGGTGCTATATGTGAACACGCCTCAATTTAGCACTGGAAAACAGCGTAAAAAGTAGCCTAAAATGACGCAAGACAATGTTATAGGCCTAATCATTTGTTTGTTCCAGTTCATTCGACAAGGAGTCATTTCACGGTGGCCAATTTGAATGTTACCAGCTAAATGATACAGTACATACTGAGAGTGTATATTTAAGTTTGCTTGAGTAAAAACAATAGGCTACAATTCAGATATTTTATGTGGGGAAGGGGGATTGGTTTGTTAAACTATGAATGTGAAACCACAGTAAAAACAATTGGCGTTGACTTTTTTTCCGTATATTTGAAAGTTATAGGCTAATAAACATGTTGCATTCAATACGGCCTGATTATGTAATTTTTTGAAGTTACATTAGCCTGCCTCCAGTTTTTCTCAACTTGACTAATTCAGAAGCGATATAACAAAAACTCTGTCGGTCACTTTGAACAGAACCATTTTTTTTTCTAGCGGAAACTCTGCGTCTGATGCCCATTTCACACAAAAAGACAAGCTTTTTTGAAATCTCACAGCTTCAACCAGATTGGCTTTGTGCAACTTATGGGAATCAATGTGCACAGGTTAGTAATGTATTAGTCAACCTGGTGTGAGTGCGTGCCTGTAATTTGTCTGTGTTATATTTTATCAGTCAACTATAATTTAGAGTCTTGTATAATGTCTTAAAAATGATCCTAATTTACAGTTTTTGAACAGATGAAAAATCCTTGAAATTTCATGTTTTATGAAGAAATTCTGCTGCATGCCAGTCTATTATTGGGGTATCACTGACTTCAGATGGACACTACCGTTCAAAAGTTTCGGGTCAGTGAGATTTTTTCAAAGAAATTAAAACTTCTTTCAGCAAGTATGCATTAAATGGACTAAACATGCCAAAAAGCAGTCATATTCAGACATATTCAGCAGTGGAACTGTTTTTAACATTGACAATCAACAAATCAGCATTTTAAGACTCTTGCACGCTGAACACTCCTGAGTCTGAAATTTTCATATGTGTTTTTTCTAGGGGTGTAACGGTACATGTATTCGTATTGAACCGTTTCGGTTCGAGGCTTCCGGTTCGGTACGGATACAAACCGAACGATTGCTTGGACCATTTTTCCTGCCGGCAAAATTCGCGCTGACGCGGCCAACACAACGTTGCGCAACATCAAATGGCAAGCGTAATGAAAGCAGAACGAAACTGCGCTCCTCGTTATGTGCTTCATGGATCGTTTATCAGTTCGGACCAGCAACATCTGTGCAGCGCGAGCCGATCTCGATCAAGCAACACTGTTACCACACCGCGCTAAGAGATCCGGTAAAGAAAACATTTGAATTCGCCACTGAGGTAATAACATCGCTGCGAGATCTAGTGAGAAGCATTCACATTTCTCCGTTACAGCGCTGTCATGGAAACCAGGAGAAACATTGTGCCGTGAATGAACTAGTAATAGGCCAACTTTCGTCCACAGACCAGCAACATTCACCATGGATTTAATATAGTAACACTAACTGGAACCAGTTTGGCTGGAATTGTGAAATGCTTTCAAGTACTTCACACATCTTTTTCCAGCACTTCAAAATTCAAATATTATATAAATAAATATATATTTAAATGTTAATTTTAATGTGATGACTGATGACCAAAACATTATTTGTTCATCCTTCAAAGATGACCCCTATTTATAAACCTGAAAGTTTCAAGATCTAGGAAAACTCACACTTATTTAAAAATATATTTTCTTTAAACAAATAGGAAATTTCTCTGGCGTTTCTTTCTTTTTGCTGTATCGAAAACGTACCGAACCGTGACTTTAAAACCGAGGTACGTACCGAACCGTGATTTTTGTGTACCGTTACACCCCTAGTTTTTTCATATTCGTGATTCAGTGGCTCTGAATTGTCAAAACACCATTCATACTGCTTGCTACGGATGCGAAAAACATAGAAACCTATTTTTTATGGCGGACGAAAGTTTCGGAGGCAGTGTACAAGTAGGTAAGTTATGAATTCTGTCCATAGATAGATAATGCATGATGTCACTGAGATTTTTTTTTTTTAAAGCTGGGGTCAAGCAAAGGACTGCTAACAGCAGAACAACCACACTTGGGAACTTATACTATGAAAAAAGTGTTCAGGTGTACTATGAAAAATGTTCAGGTGACTTTTTCACTCACCATTTTGACGACCTCTGGGTAGGCCTGTTCTGTGAGGTATCCTCGGCTGACTGTGACATAATCGACGAGCTCATTGAGGGTTGAGCGCTTGTATTCTTTCATCTTCAGGTCTGACAGAGTGTCCATGAAATCAAAGACAGCACAACACTGCTGAAGTTTCTTCAGGAACAACTCTGGCTGCTCCTGAGCTGAGACGTCTGTGGGCAACCAAACACACACAAATGAGTAACATGAAAAAAAAAGTTCAAATATGCCCTGCTGAAACTTCACGATAAAAGCTTCAGGGGGTGTACTTCCATACAAACACCACCTGACTCGGATAATGCCTGAGAGAAAAGCTAATAAAGGGAATCGTTTTAGTGCGTAAACTTATTAAACACATGCCAGACAAGACAAGATCCCATTTCTATTTAATGAATAGAGGAAAAGATTTGAGGATGTGAGGATTACACCAGGTTAGTCATCAGACGTCACAATGGGCAGTTTTCCATTATTCAAGAACTGAGGACTCCGATATGTAAACTAATCAGTGGACAGGAAAGGAAGGGCGAGAAGCCTAAACTTCCCAGAGTCTTCAAAACCAATTTGCTGACATAACCGCACACATGAGAGAATGCTGATTTAGAAGCACGTTAGTGCTGTGGTTTGAGAATTGGACACTAGTTTAGTTGAGTTAGTACCACCATACTTTAATTTAAAATTTGAACCATCACCATCATTTAGCACTTACAATAAAAACACCCCATGAAATTGTTGGATGAGCAGTTTCCCGCACTGAGATTTATTTATTTTTTAACAAAGGACTGCAAACAGCCCCAAAACAACCACACTTGGGAACTTATACAATGAAAAAAAAAAGGAATTGAAAAGGATGATTTAAAAATTGACCAACTTCCCTAACTGACCCTTTAGAAGGAACTGATGACTGATTAAGGATATAAAGCAGAGGCATTCAATTAAAAAAGTTTCAAGAGGTCCGGTCTCTATATTTTCCTTCTCAGCCGAACAATACTAATTTGGAAAATGTATTTAAAGTTATACACAGATATAAGGTTTGTCAAAATTAACATGTTAAAAAATATATATATTTAATGCAATTAAGGCAGAATCTGTTTTGTTTTTTTCTCTCATCCTTTGGCTGTGCTACATTCAATCAAGTGCTATCAAAAGCCATTCAAGAGCAAAAAAAAGTGCAGTCTGTGAAGTGGCTCTCTGGGAACAAACATCTAAAACAAATGTTCCAGTTTTAATCAGTATCCTCGTAAGCACAGCCTTAAATGAGTTTAAGTGTTAAAGTCCCCGTGAACCGGAAGTTGCAAACGATTTTTCTCCAGTGCTGTGACGTATTTCCAAGTGAAACGGAATATTGAACAGAGGGCAGGGTTGTACTCTAGCGCTCCTCCTCTCCATCTCTCGCTCATAGCAAACTAACGGTTTGAGGGGAGTGGTTAAGCGTTTCCCCACCCAAGCTGTGAAACCTACGTCATCAGAAAAAGAAACCGTTCCAGACCGGAAGTAACTTTTCAGATTTTGATTAAAGATTACCAAGGTAAAACATTTTTTTAATATATATTTACTTGCACGGATTAATTGTTCACCACAAGACTAGTAATATGCACTAACAAAGTAAATAAGTTCAATTTTGATTTCACAGGGACTTTAATCCCTCAGAAGCCTATGGAGGAGTGACACAGCTTTCAGATTGAATCAAAAATATTTTAATTTGTGTTTTCCGAAGATGAGCGAAAGTCTTACGGGGTTGGAACAATGTGAGGGTGAGTATGAACGCAAATGAACGCAAAGAGTTGAGAAAATAGATGTCAGATCCACGTTATGTCAAAGTGACAGCAGCCTAATAAACCTTGCTGTTGTCGGTGATCTGAAAAAAATCACTCACTGCTCTTGACTGAATAACTTTTGTAGCTTTAATAAGGATGAATCTATTTCATTTATGCCGTGACTGCAAAGTGTGAATTCCGCAATTCTGTGATTGCGAAAATTATAGCGCCTTATGGGCTTACAGCATGTGAAGATTGTTATAAGTTCTCTTAAATTAAATGTTCTCTAATTTTTTTAAAATCCAATCAATGCTAAAATCGATAGCTTTCAATTATACAGCAATGTTGAATGGCTATAATTAATGGTAACAATTGAAAAAAAAAAAAAATCTTGTATTCTTGTATATCAGTGATACTGGCCTTCGTTCTAGTGCTTTGTAAAAAAAAGTTGCCAATAACAAAATATTTAAAATATACTGTATTTATGTTCTGTCTACATCATTTTGGACATTAAATGTGAAAGTATTACACCATAAAAATATATTTAAAACTTTAATGTAAGAGTGATTAATTGTGATTAAATACAGATAAATGATCTCCTATTTGAAAAGCCAAGAGATATTTTATACAAACTTGGAGAAAAGGTTCAAAAGATTATAGCTGGACATCAATCTAGCCTGATTATATTAAACATGTAATGTAATGGAGATCATGTGCCTCACAATTGTTTTAAATATATGTATTGTTGCATAATGCCTTCTGTTTCACATTGTCTACAGGTATAATTGTGCAGCATGAAAGAAAGAGACTCAATTCTCAATCTAGTCATGGAATAATAGCCATAAAACTCCAATTTTAGCATCATGAGATCTAGGGATGCACCGAAATGAAAATTCTTGGCCGAAACCGAAAACCGAAAAAGAGGAAACCAAGGCCGAAAACCGAAAACCGAAACACCGAAAGAAATTATGCCAATTATTAGTATCATTGCATTTATGGCTATGACTGTGTACAAACTTTACTAAAATAAAGCCTTTGCAATTGCATAAATTAATATAACATTTTCAAAGAATAAATCAATTACAAATTATGCAAATATATATTTAGCACAATGCACAGTATAAAATAAAATTCAAACTAAAATGTTTAACTCGACCCCACTTATGTGTACACTAAATAATAATCTACTGGCCTGCAGAAAGGTTTTAAAATGAAATGTTCTCTCAAAAACAAAGCCAACCGCAAACTTCTCATCACGTTAGCACCCAGTTTGCACGTCTAAATTTGTTACATTTTAAAAAATGTAGCATACAATAGCATAAAAAGCCCGTATTTAAATAACCCGCTCGGAACCGGAGTGGTCGTCATGGCGGCACGCATTGTTTATAGGTGGATAAACAAGGTTTCCGTCTCATCGCGGGTTCAGATACACTGAAATACGTCCACACCGCAGACATGTTGCTTCAGACAAGCACGTGCAGGTCGCGGTTTCTGTTTGCGTCATCAAAACATTTCGGCCATATTGTTTCGGTGATAAAAGTCTTTCGGCCGCCGAATATTCGGTGCATCCCTAATGAGATCTTAACCATAGAAAAAGTAAATGGCTTCTACAAATGACGTACAAGAATGCACAACTTTAATTGAAAATACAGAACCAACACAGATCTACAGATATTTGACAGATCAACTTGCTCTCTGAAAAACAACGCTGGGTCTACAGAATGTTTAAACCTGAACGCAAGAATGCAAGAAATGCTATAGGTAACCGGGCAGTCAAGAACAGCAGGGAATATTCAGATGAGCTGTTTTCTGTAAAGCACTCTCACATCTAGAGGAAGGACATCTGCACCATTGCTTAATTTAGATGCACTCACAGTCACAATGACAGTCATTTTGGCATAGGTGATTCAATCACTTGCAGTTATTTTCCATTTGTGTCCAGAAGATTGAATGCTTGTTCGTTTAAGAGTCGGTCAGTCCACACACCAAAAGGTTTTGAGATATTAAAGATACAGTCTGAAGCGTAATCAACTAAACAGAAGGTGTGCAGTGAGGTCTTCAGAGACATTAAAGAGAAACAGATCTCCAAGATGCAGGGACACATTCATATAAGGTGATGCCTCATGCACACACATACACACATACACTTTAAAAGCCTGGGTGGGGAAAACCCCCACTTCGATGGAACGGTGGTCTTGGATTACATTAGAGAGACTGTTTGTTTGTTTTAAAATGCACACATACAGAGAGAGAGAGAGAGTGCTGGTTACAAAGTTGTGTGTCTAGTTACTTACACAGAAGTAATGCATGTGCAAGAGTGTGTGCGTGAGTTGTTCCGACAGGTGGAACCAGCAGGTGACATTTGCAGAGCCAGAGACTGAGAAGGAAATGTACTGTATGCATTTAATGCAAATGTGCACATGCACACACACAGTTCCCTGAATCTAAAGAGTCTTTTTCTCTTGGGATGGAAACAGCAAGTCTGCAGTTACAAAAAATGTTAACTTGGTTGTAGTAATGCACAGATTTTAACATTTTGTCCATTTCAAAAAGCTGATATTATGGCCGATAATAAATAAATGGCAGACAAGTACAAATGTAATCTAAACTGTTACAACTGAATGTAATGTAGGCATTACAACAAAGTAGTACAGTATGAAAAATGGATATTCATTTTGAAGTTTTCCAAGTATTACTATATAACAGTGTTATTCAATTAATTTATTAGTGTTTTTAAAAAGAACTTTTTAGCTGAAGCATTAGCTGAACCTATAATAAGGTTAAAACTAAATTGACAAATAGAGAAAATGAACACTGAAACCACAATTAAATATGCAATATCAGGCTCAGCCATATGAGAAATGAACAGATTTAAGTAAAAAAAAAAAGAAAAATATTTTTTTTCAATATTGGTTGGTGCCATTTGTTTATAATGCACAAACACGCAAAGCACAAGGATATCAAAAGGAGGAAATGTATGGTCTTATGGGGTAAATGACTGAGAAAATTAAGTTAGTTTTCGAATTAGAAGGATTATACAGAGTAATTAGTTTATGAAATGGGCAATATTTTCATTTTTGAGTGCTGTCAGACAGATTTTTGCAGTGACGCTGTAGATTGAGCAAGCTGAAGTGACACTCCCGGATAGCTGGTTCTAACCACAGAGTTAGATCATCACCCAAAACACCAAACAACATGCTTAACGACAGACATCAACAGAACGACAAAATACACCATGACCACCCACGCTTCTCCATCACTCACTCAGACAGGTCTCCCTCACTTTCTCTGGGATTCACACTCGTCAACCGCTCCAAGGAAAGGATTTAAAAAAGAAAAAAAAAATCACAGGTGACTGTTTGCAAGCCTTGTGTGTGTGTTGTGTACAGTGCACAGAGCTCCAGAGAGAAGCCCATGAGATCAGGTGTCGGAGCTGAGCCCACGGAAACACGGACGGGCTCTGTGTCTAACTTTCTATTTTCTGCCTTCCTCGTTTTAAACTCAAGCCCACAAGGTCAGAGCCACAGTGCAGACCGTGATGACTTGTCTGCATGTGTTACACTTTACAGGCCTCGCTGTTGGACAACTCGTTGGGCTGGAAATGTATCTATGGCAGCCAGAACATGTGGCTCAACAACACAAGAACAGACCACACAGACTGAGACTATAACTGCAAATGAGTGTTTATAATTAAAAAACATCTACTTTCAATGAAGAATATTTTTCAAGACGTTATTTCTCATTTTTACTAAACTAGTCATCGGGAAAAGTAGTCAACTTGTTGGCGAGGCACTGTTTACCTTGTGTAAAATGACAGATGTCATGCAGAATCAGCAGTCTGACGGCCAGCTGGAGAAAGTGTCCCACGCAGCTGAGAAACAAAAGCTTGCATAGATAGGGCCAGCTCTATTGATGTTGCTTGTGTTGTCACATCCCTCTCACTTATACTTTCTGTTCACCTCTGGACAACATTTGGTTTGTTTTAAGAGTCTCAGGCAATTTGTACAGAACCACCTAAAAGTATGGGGGCAGTTTTTTTTTTTGTATTAATACTTTCATTAAGCAAGGATGCATGAAATTTATAAAAGTAATAGTAAAGACTAGTAGCGTCACAATATACCTGAAGTCACGATAACTGATTTTAAAAATGAAATAACATTATTGTTTTAATTAGGGGTGTGACAATATACCGGTATCAGCAATAACTTCTATACTCTTAAATATGGACAACGATATCAAGTGATCGCTGTAGCTGAATTAAAAACTAAACACAGAGACATTTTGACTGATTAAACTTGATTCTATAGATGTATATCTACTATATATATATTATATATATAAATATATTAGGGCTGTGCAAAAATTAATTGCGATTAATCGCATCCAAAATAAAAGTCTGTGTTTACATAATATATTTGTGTGTGCTGTATATAATTATTTTGTATATATAAATACACACACATGCATGTATATATTTAAGAAAATGTGTTATTCGTATATAAAATATTTATATTTATATAATATATATTATGTATTTATATACATATACAGAATTTAAGCACAAATAATTCTTAAATTTATTCATGCATGCATAGGTATTTATATATAAAAAAATTATTATATACAGCACACACAAATATATTATGTAAACACAGACTTCTATTTTGGATGCGATTAATCGCAATTAATTTTTGCACAGCCCTAAAATATATATGTTTGTGTGTATTTTTTGACAATATATTTAATTTAAAATAAAATCTGCCCCTTTGAACATCAAAGAATCCTAAAAAGATGATAATAAAAATAAATGTTTCTTGACGACCAAATCAGCATATAATGATTTCTGAAGGATCATGTGACACTGAAGACAGGGGTAATGATGCTGAAAATTCAGCTTTGCTATCAGGAACACATTAAATTTCGAAATACAGTATATCACAATAGAAAAGTTATTTTGAATTGTAATACTTTTTAAACACTATTACTGTTTTTACTGCATTCTTTATCATATACTGTAAGTGCAGCCTTGGTGAGGATAGACTTTAAAATCTTACCGACCCTAAACTTTTGAACGGTTGTTCTTATTCTGGCTTGTATGTGAACAAGTCATCACCATGCAAAGCACACAGCAGAGCATTAAATGCAACTGAAGTCACATGATCTGTAACTAGTCAACATAGACTCAACAAAGGATCAACAAGTGTTGAAACTAATAGGTAAAGTCCTCAATTCTTTTCTAAAGGTCCAGTGTTGACAGATAAGAGGAAGTGAGTGGACTAAATACTAAGTACCACATCACTCAATGCCTTTAAAAGCTGCAAATCTCTTTAGGAAAGCAAAGTGATGACAGTGCCATCTACTGTTTGATAGTTTTATCCAAAATGAGTGTACACACATCCAACGACATGACACTATCTAATGCTGTCTGACTTGCTTTTGTTCTTTCCCTCTTCATGATTATTTTGATTGTTCATTTCTTAAAGGAACAGTTCACACAAACACGCACATTTCGTCCTCATTTACTCACATCATGTCATTCATTCACTTTGTGACCGTCTTCTATGGAAGAGGAACATCAAAAGATATTTTAATAAATGTCTCTTTTGGTTTGTTCCCACCAGGATTCTTTAAAAAATATATACTGTATATTTTGCGTCCCACAGAATAATTAAATAAATACAGGTTTAGAATGACGTGAAGGTGAATAAATGATGACAGAACATACATTTTTGGGTGAATTATTCCTTATCATCACAGACACATCAGCATGGCTCAATAATTTTTAGCAATGCATTTTGATACTTGCTAAAAAAAAATCTCTTTACAAAAAGTGGATAATTTGCATGGCTATAATGTCCATAATAACTATGCAAAACATTAGCAAAGCATTCTTCCTCAGACTTTCAAGACAATTTTTTGCAAATTCGGCAAACCCTCATCTACGTCAGCCAGATAGATAACAATATCTTGATGACAAATCAGCAGCCCAATTTTGAATATGTCACAGAACACCAAACGTTTAATAGTCTGCATGGCATAAAATTAGCCCCAAAAGACCACTGACTGACTGTTGCCTATGAACAGGTCTGAAATGTTCACCTTGAGCCACACAGTAATACTTGATGTTGGAGAGTTTTAATATTGAAATGTTTTAGAGATCAACTTGATATTCTGCAAATGAACAGCCCCTGGATCCTTCAGCTCTTACTGATGCATGCCTGAGACGGACAAGTATAGAACTCCGGCGCGAAATAAAACTTTGGTGTAATAACACATCGGTACCTAGTCGACCATTCTCTGAGATTTGTTTTCATGATAATTCGAATGTAAAGAGTTTTATCTCCAAAAACTGTTTAGCGTATACGCTAGTATATGGGGGCATTTAATAGCCCCACACTAACACAGTAACATAATGAGGGTCCCTACATGCAAAACAAAGCATTGAGAACTGGGTAAGTGTACAGACCGTTTAATAAGAAGATACTTTATGAATACAGTTCACTTCGTGTATACAGGCAGGAGCCATCTTTGGAAAACAGTCTCGATAAGTCGAACCACGAACGCCGTTCATACCGTTCAGAAGTTCGCAGAACTTCATACAGTTCAGCTCACTTGGCATGTCGTTCGTGGTTTGACTTGTCGTGACTGTTTTGCAAAGATGGCTCCTGTCTGTATACACGAAGTGAACTGTATTCATAAAGTATCTTCTTATTAAACGGTCTGTACACTTACACAGTTCTCAATGCTCTGTTTTGCATGTAGGGACCCTCCTTATGTTACTGTGTTAGTGTGGGGCTCTTTTGAGCCTTGTTAGTGGTATTAACTAGCGATTACTTTTTACTTATTAAAAGCCCCCAGTACTAGTGTTATACGCTAAACAGTTTTAAGAGATAAAACTCTTTACATTCAATTATCGTGAAATCAAATCTCAGAGAACGGTTGAGTAGGTACCAAGGTGTTATTAGACCGAAGGTTTATTTTGCGCCAGAGTTCTCCTTTAATGAAAACGTTGTTTTTCAGAGGTCAGTACACAACCAAATTAAATACATATAAAATACAGCAACAAACTGAAAATGGTAAATGGTAAATGGACTGCATTTATATAGCGCTTTCATAGACCTAATGGCCACCAAAGCGCTTTAAATATTGCCTCACATTCACCCATTCACACACTCATTCATACACCGACGGCGGTGTCAGCATGCAAGGCGCCATCCAGCTCGTCGGGAGCAACTAGGGTTAGGTGTCTTGCTCATGGACACCTCGACACTTGGTCAGGTGGAACCGAGGAATGAACCACCAACCTTTCGGTTTGTAGACAACCCACATGAACCACTGAGCCACACTAAACAATATGGACAATTAGGCAACAGCCTACATGACCAACCCTCTCTATTTTGTATCTTTGCATATTATGAGAAAGGAACACGAGTTTGTCCACTTTGTCGGGATGAGGTGAGCTCCATGTCTTGCTCACAATGATGCCAGCCTTTGAGAAAATGTGTGGTGATGGCACAGACGTGGAAATCAAGTTAAACATTGTACTGATTTAACTTCCAAAATCCGCAAAAACACATAGAAATGAGCCAAATATTGGTGCACATTTACCAACATTAGACATTATAACATAAGTGGTTATTAGCTAACATTAGGCTTCTACTAACGTGTATAATTCATGTTTGAGGTCACGCATCATCTTTTTGAGGTCATTATTTTGCCGCGTGGACCAGATATGTTTGTTATCTGCCACTGTGTGACTTCGCCAATACCTGTGAAGTTTTTGTTTTCAGCAACTACTAACCGACTAGTTAAAATTTAGTCACCCAAGCATCTTCTTGTTGACTAATGCACAGTCAACTATAAGGGGGCAGCCCTACTACTGTCTATATGGACTTGTATCTCTGTAACAGCTCTGTACCCTGTCTAGTCAGCTTTGAAACATTGACATAATTTGAACTTTTTTTCAATATGCATTAAACCTTATAAACAACACATTATTTAACATATACACAACTGCCAATGTACAGCAACAAAACATTATGCAAAGTTACATATTTAGGCTACCTTTCCAAACTCTAAATCTCAAACTCTATACGTATTGGACATATTATATTTCATGATTGATTATTGTTGTCCTCATGCACATGACTGTTGCTAGGCTACCATGAACCTCATCTTTGCTAAAGCATTACTGCATTATCCAGTCACATAACTCACGACACACACCATCTCTGTGACCTTTGGGGGAGCGACCCCTGGAGCGAGTGAGGTTCTTTGATCCCTTCCCATAATCCTTACTGAGCATTCTGCAGGGGGCAAAGGTCATTGAAAATGCTTTTAGACACTCCTTCGACTACCATAATTGAATAGATTTATCTGAAGTCAATAACTTTAATAATGCATCACAAGTGTTATTTATAGGCTATGTAGTGACAGTCTGACATGAAACAGGCGAGTCTGACAACAGTGTTGTCGTCTGTTCTGGTGAGAGAACGATTGTATTTTGCATTCATTTATGATGAGAGGTAAACAGAGAAAGCCTCTGTGGGAGGGTGGTTACCTCGGCAACAGCCACTCAAGACACACTCTACAAATACTAAATCAACCTGTTTGACCACTGGACCCACTGATATGGACTCAAAGGTTATTTGGTCAAATAAGTCAGTCTCTTTAAACAAACCATGTTTGCAGCAGGGAAAACAGGCTTGCAGTTCTGTCAGGGCTGCACAATCACGATTTTTCATTTGATAATTCAAATTAACTACTGTTCTATAACTCATACTGATGATGGCTTAGGTTGAAACGCGTCTGTGTGGACATGTATGACGTAACACTAGAGTGTGCGGTTTTTCTAGGGCTGTCAACTTTAGTTGTTTAGTCGACTAATCGGTCGATGCCGTCTTGGTCGACTGACATTCTTATTGGTCGACCAATATACATATTTTTGTTTCATTTAGTTTTTTACCAATAGTAAGAAATTTTCATTGATTTACTCGTTGATATTTATTCCTTTATAAGCAGTTATATATTACTGTATTATAAATATACAGTGCCCTCCACAATTATTGGCACCCCTGTTTAAGATGTGGTTGAGGACTTTTAAAAATTCTCCCTTTTTTTTAAACAACATAGAATCCAAATGCAAAAAAAGAGAAAAATCCAACCTTTTATTCAAGTACATTACTTTGGTGGTAAAAAAAAAAATTAAAAATGTAAAAAAATAAAAACTTCAAATCATGTGTCCCACAATTATTGGCACCCCTGATGTTAATACTTTGTACAACCCCCTTTTGCCAACAAGACAGCACTTAATCTCCTCCTATAACATTTCACAAGATTGAAGAACACAGAGAGGGATCTTTGACCATTCTTCTTTGCAAAATCTTTCTAGATCATCCAGTATCCTGGGCCCTCTCTTGTGCACTCTTCTCTTTAGCTCACCCCACAGGTTTTCGATTGGATTGAGGTCTGGGGACTGCGATGGCCATGGGAGGACCTTGAGTTTGTGACTGAACCATTTTTGTGTAGATTTTGCCACACGTTTTGGATCATTATCCTGCTGAAAGACCCAATGACGACCCATCTTCAGCTTTCTGGCAGAGGCCATCAGGTTTTTATTTAAAATGTCCTGGTAGTTCAAAGCGTTCATAATGCCATGCACCCTAACAAGGTTCCCAGGGCCTTTGGAAGAGAAACAGGCCCACAGCATCACAGATCCTCCACCATACTTCACGGTGGGCATGAGGTACTTTTCGGCATACACATCTTTTGTTTTACACCAGATCCACTTAGAGTGTTTGTTGCCAAAAAGCTCAATCTTAGTCTCATCCGACCAAAGCACACGATCCCAGATGAAGTCCCAGTGCCGCTTGGCAAACTCCAGACGTTTACGTTTGTCAGTGTTGGTGAGAAAAGGCTTTTTCCTAGCATGCCTCCCAAACATCTTGTTGGCATGTAGAGAGCGTCTGATGGTTGTTTTGGAGATTTTGTGACCCCAAGATGCCACTATTTGATGCAATTCTGTGACAGTGAGCTTAGGACTTTTTTTTTACTTTTCTTAGCATCCTCCTCACAGTGCGTTGTGGCAAGATAAACTTGGGACCTCTTTCAGCCTTGTTTGTCACTGTTCCTGTTGTTTTAAACTTCTTAATGATTCCTCTAACTTTAGATATGGGCAATATAAGGTGAGTGGCTATTTTCTTGTAGCCATTGCCTGACTTATAAAGGTCATCACACATCTGCCTTACTTGAATGGTGTGTTCTCTTGTCTTTGCCATGTTGACAAATGGGTAAGAGAATTAGGCCTCTGTGTCATGTCATATTTATACCCCAGGGAAATAGGAAGTCATGAATTACTAATTAAAAGTTCCTAGATATCCTGACCAACATTAGCAACTACAGAAAATATATATTTTTTTAAAAAATCAATTACATTTTTCAGCGGAATTGTTAGGGGTGCCAATAATTGTGGGACACAGGATTTGAAGTTTTTATTTTTCTAAATTTTTACATTTTTTTTTACCACCAAAGTAATGTACTTGAATAAAAGGTTGGATTTTTCTCTTTTTTTGCATTTGGGTTCTATGTTGTTTAAAAAAAAGGGAGAATTTTTAAAAGTCCTCAACCACATCTTAAACAGGGGTGCCAATAATTGTGGAGGGCACTGTAATTAGCCGATGTTTTATCCCCAATTTTAAATGCATTAATTTAGGCTATTTTGTAACAGCGCCACAGTTTAGCACACCACATAGAACACTCAGGAACTGCACAGCTGGCTGCGCTGCTGCTTCGCGCTCAGTGAGGAATAGGTAGTTTTGCTGTATTCATTGAATTAGAACGCTACTTATTTTTGCTTTAGTCGACAAAATGTCCAAGAAATCTAAATCTTTTGTCTGGCTGCATTTTCCAAAAAAAAAAAGACAAGACAGTGGAGTGCAAGCTATGCGGCCTAAAGCTAACTTAAACAGCTGAACGACCAATATGGCATTCTAAAAAGTTGAGATGTTTTTATCTCGATGCGGCACGGACATATTTGGGGAAAAAAAAGATGAGTGTGCATAGGCTACCGCGCACCTACATATGAAATAACGAACTTGAGCGTGCAAAAGACACGATATGTGGGCAGGCCCTTTAACGGCTTTATTATGATGACTCAATAGAATGTTTTCTAAAGTTTATGTTTTTATTTGTACACTTGCCACATTTGAAAATACCCTAAATAATGTAACAAAACGAAAATAAACCTATACGCATTACGCTTATTACGCTTACTATACAACCTATTATTATTAAGATTGTTTTTAGGCTGTTTGGGTTTTTTTGTGTGTTTGTTTTAAAACGCCAAGATCAGCAGGACAAAAGTTAACCCATAGCTTTGAAAGTAAAGAAGAATACAGCCTGTATAAACGAGAGCTTTTGTCAGGATATTTCTTTATTTGGCAGTTTTAGCAGTTATATTTTTATAGTGTGTGGTGTGGTCAGGTGCACGATTGTGATTGTCACTATAGACCTAGGACAAAGCTCCTCACTTTGCAGTTAAAAAAAAAAAAAAAATCAATTTTTTTTTTTAGTCGACTGATCGTTGTCCAGGACAAGACTTACTGCCCCAGGTTTTTCATCTCTATTTGATAACTCATGACAAACAGACAACTGACTCAAAGCAGTGCTTTTTATGATTACTTCTATACATATGACTTGTTTTCAATTAAAGTCCTTCTGCTGTCAATAATTCTATCCCTTAAACTCATAGTTGCCGATAAAAATTACATAAATGCTTGAAACAGAAACTGATTCAGAAGAAGAGGAGGAGCAAATTAGACAGGCTCATCTACAAGTCAATGCATCAGAATGATAAGCCTTTAGCTTCACTAAAGTTATCAAACAGCTAATAATGTTAATGCTAATTGCTAATGTTACACAAACCATGTCCCCGGTTGGCAATCTCAGAGTCAGACAGCTGCCTTCTAACAGTCAACATCCTTAGCTTTAAACATCATAGAACATCAATGGAGGGAAGCCGGGTTATAACACGCACATTGACGGGATTGGTTACAAAATTTGTGACGGTAGGGGGAAACGGGTACGGTTTCAACACATTTTTGGTTTGCTGCAGTTAAGGAGAAAATATTCAGCATTAGAAATGGCACTGACTGATGATTTTCCACATGGTTCATCTTAGAGCATATTAAAAACACCACAGTGACATATAAACAAAATTAAAAACATGTTTTTCACCACAGGGGGTCTTTAACAGTCCTAGTTTAAGTGCTGCTTGTTTAACTCTAAAGAAAGAAGAGGAAAAAACATGTCAGAGCAATGGACAAATGTAAGGCACGTGACTGCACACACACCCACGTTTCACTCCATTACACACACTCCACAAAAACAAGCTTCGGCCAACTGAATAACCCAGTAAGCCCCAGCTCTGGTCTGATCACTTGTGCTCTCTTTGAAACAGATTTCTGCATGTCTCTCTCCTTGTATAATTCTGAGACTGCTAGTAACAGCACCACAATTATCAGGCAAGCTTTGGGGGACAAAACATTTGATATGACTCTGCAACTGTTTGTTTTACCATGCAGGTCTCGTTGTCTCCTCCAGCAATTATAGAGGGGGATTCATTAAACAACACACTGTAAAAAATGATCGTGATTTTAACAGTAAAAGAGTGTAAAAATGCTACAGTGAAAAACTGTTAATTGGTTAACAGAAAGTTTCCTTACTATATATGGTAAATAACTGTGATATATATATATATAATGGTACATGTAATTTTACTGTAAAATACTGTTAAATTTACAGTTTTTGGAAGTGAAAAAGAAGAAGTCATTGTATAATTTACAGTGAAAAAATGTAAATTGACTTTCCCACAATTCCCTGCGTGACACTTCACATTTAATGTATTTTAACTGTTTATTCATAATTTTCTTAGTTTTTTCTCATCAGTTATGTTCATTTGGGTTTTATGTTACATTTAACGTTGTTAAATTAATTCTTATTTCATTTTTTAAATTTCAACATGTTACCATGATGGTGTTTAATGTTTGTGTGAATGACACTGTGCAGCTTCTATATAGTAGTATGAACTCTCTTGTGGAATTAATACTTCAAAAATGTCAGTAAATTAACATTATATCAAATAATGAATTACGGTTTACTGCTGTAAAATTAAATACGGTCAAAGTCTGTAAAACCTAAAATGTTGCTACCGTACTTTTAACAGGAAAACTCTGGTAACCATGGCTGCCGGAGTTTTCCCATAAATTTAACAGACTTTTTTTTTTACAGTGCACAGAAACATATCAATATTACAGTGAAATCAACCGTATTTGCATATTATTCACTAGTGGATAATGGAAAGAATGTCAGATCTTCTGCACTTTTGTAAACACTATTAGTCACCCTAAACAAGCACAGACAAGTCAAGATGTACAACTTTACTATATGACAGTTTATTATCTTCCTGAAAAGTTTAACAAAGTCAGTTCAAGTAAATCACACTGCACTTACTGCAGTGTGCAGCATGTACTATACTCTGCACATTTGCCAAATACTCTACCATTTAAAAGTTTAAGAACAGTAATTTAACATTATTATAACTTTATTTATAAATTAATTAACTTTCATTCAGCAAGGAAACATTAAATTGTTCATATTTCAAATAATGCTGTCGTTTTGCAAATTCTTCATGGAAAAAAAATGTATCACAATGTCCACCAAAATATTAAGCAGCATATTAAACTTTTTCAAAATTGATAAGAAATATTTCTTGAGCATCAATTGATTAATTGATTGTAATATTAATTTAGTTAAATCAAGTTACTCCAATTAACTGACACATATATCCATAATTAATCATAAGTTATTATTGATTATTAAAGCTACACTGTGTGATTTTTACCCCCATCTAGGGGTGAAAAGGTATATGACCATCCAGTGAATATCAGTTTCTGTTCCTCTCAATTCCAATTTCGTTTTAACTCCTACGGTGGCCAATATAGTCCAAGATTAACATGGCTTCCAGTTCGACCTCGTCCATGAGTGTTAACTCAAACGTAAACGCGAAAGGCGAAGCTTGAATTAACGGGTATGTCCCTCTTTGGCTAATGTACTTTCAAGATGGAGGGGCAACATGGCGACCGACATTAGAACCCCTTACCCGTATGTATGTTCAATGCCATATTATACATTTACAAGAATACTTTATTACTTGAACGAAGTAAATATGCATTAATGAGCACATATATTTTTGAAAGAACTAAGTGTTTTTAGCTAAGAATAAACTAAAAGAGTTACACGGTGTAGCTTTAATATTCAATAGAGCTAATTTGTTACATTACTCTCCGAAAAAATCTTAGCTTAGCTGTCCGAGATTATTACTTGCTTTCAGTAAGGTTGTTTGTTCCCATTTATAACATCTTATTGCAGCGTTAACCAATGTAGCCAATCACAGACATACATGTTGATTTCTTGACCGCAATGGCCAATGAGATGCATTTAAGTTAAAACTCACACACCGCTCAAAACGCCAGGGTTTTTGTTCAGTGCTGAATTGCCAAAGCCATATCACCCTGTTGCCCAAGACTGGTAGTCAGTAGCTGATGGGAAACCTCTTGAGAAAACTAGGTTGCTGGTGTTTGTGAGGCCAGGTGCTCACAATGTGGTATGTGTGGGTCCTGACACCCCATTATAATGATGTGGACGCTATACTGTAACAAGCACCATCTTTAAGAAGAAGTTAACGAGGTCCTGACTCTCTGTGGTCTTTAAAATTCCCATGGCACTTGTCGTAAAGAGTAAGCTAGTGGTTTAAACCCAGCACATCACCTCCAAATCACCTCCATTAGCCCTAGGGGTGTGCGATATGACGATTTTTAATCGTGGACGATTAAAATGTCTCCACGATCTGCTTTTGAAGAAATATCGTAGTATCGTGTTACAGTGCATTCTATCAGTTCAGTTCTGGCGCCTCCGTCTCTCAACTGTACAACGCGACCTAGCCTACACACGATCACACGTTAAGGAAAAGGTACTGGACACTGCAATTCACTAAAGTTCATTATTTGCATAAGCCTTGCCGGTTAAACATTTAATTCACGCGCTGATGCGCTTTCCTAACATGCGCTTTCCTGAGCGCATAACCCCCGACGCTCACAGGCACTAGAAGTCTGTCAAACAGCGCCTGAATACTGGACTAAGTTATCTCTCGAGTCTTATTATGCTATGCTAATACTGTTAAATACACACAATGTTTACATAAACAGGCTATGTCTAAAGTGAAAGCAAACATTTGAGAGAATATCTGGTGTAATATGCGTCTATATTAAACGCGTCGCGTGCTGGTCTAAAAGCGACAGGAATAAATAGTAGCCTACTGCCGCTTGTCCTTAAAGGGATAGTTCAGAAAAAAAAGAAAAAAAAATCCGTCATTATTTACTCACTGTAATGTTGTTCCAAACCTGTATTAATTTCTTTCTTGTGCTGAACACAAAAGACAATTTTTTTTTTAATGTGGGTAACCAAACAGTTGCTGGTCCCCATTAACTTCCAGGAGAGAACCTATAAAAACTATAGGGGGACCAGCAACTGTTCGGTTACCCACATTATTCAAAATAACTTTTATTTTCAACAGAAGAAAGAAACTTATTCGGGTTTAAAACATCTTGAGAGAGTAAATTAAGACAATTTTCATTTTTGAGGGAACTATCCCTTTAGTGTTAATAAAACAACAACAAAAAAACACAAGGAGAAAATCACTCACTGACTGAGAACTTTAATAGTAGCTTTAATAAGAATCAATTTATTCAGTGAAGTCTATGTAGTGTTTTAATTTCAAATTTGTTCATTTAATTACTTCAATGCTACTGCTAAATACACCTACTGCATCTGAAAAAATAAAGCACTATTTAATTAATATGAATATTATTTGGTGTAATGTTTGTCTTGTCTTATTTTTTTAATAACAAAGAAAATAAAGATTTTTATCTTCGCCACTGGCCTAAATGTGTGGCTTTCTTTTTTCTTTTGTTACCTAAGGCTTTGTTTTTAACATAGGGACATTAGTTTGGCTGTAATGAACAGCCACTTGCAAAATATTAAAACCAACTTGAAAAAGAAAAAAATCGTGATCGTGATTTTGATATTTTGATATGATATGATATGATATTTTTTCCATATCGCCCACCCCTAATTAGCCCTCATCAATCATAGTCTACTAATCATCGCCATCCATTGAATTGGCTCGATCACTCTCTCTCCTCTCCACCCGTAGCTGGTGTGTGGTGAGCGAACTGGCTCCGTTGTACTGTGGCTGCAATCGCATCATCAAAGTGAATGGTGCGCACTGGTGGTGGAGGAGCAGAGATCCCCTGATATGATTGTAAAGTGCTTTGGGTGTACTGTAGTACATATGAAAGCGCTATATGAATGCGTTCATTCATTCAATTCTGCATGCTGGCAAATCCTCTGATTATAACAAACAAAGTGTAGCTATACAAGGTATTGATGAATGTCTCACGACAAAAAGACACACAAGTATAATGGTCCCTTCACTGCTCCGATTACGTTTTCTTCACTCCACATCCTTCCAACATGGAATTGATAAAAAAAACTAAAATACCCATCACTGAGTTTCTTCACACAATAATAATACAATTAAAAAAAGTATAAAAAAATATATAAAATATTGTAAAAATTACACATCTACATACCCACATCTTGGAACCAACCAAAACGAACAAGTTTTCGATTCAAATCGCACATTTAAATACAGTTGACATTCCAGAAACTTGGCATAAAAAATAAATTTGTATTCAGATTGCGAATATGTATTTGGGTAATTAACAGAAAGCAAAATAAGAGTTTTTGCTTAGACTCCCTTTGTCAATCTCTAAAGCACAAGCTCACTAAATTCTGCACTCTCGCGAAAACTCCTTAATTGCACAATGAATCTCTTATTTACATTGCGTACACTTTGTTGGTTAAAAAAAATTAATGAACGTGTTTTAAGTTGTGATAAGCGGATTCTTCTGCCTAACTTACTGACTGGTAGGGCTGGGTAAAAAAAAAAAGTTTTACAAACCGATATCGATTCTTCAAAAGGGTCATATGATGTGAATTCTTGTTTTTGTTTTTCTTTAGTGTTATGTAGCTGTTTGAGCATGTATAAGATCTGCATTCTGCAAAGTTACAAAGCTCAAAGTTTCAAACCTAAAGAGATATTCTTTGTAAAAGTTGAGGCTCAGCCAAACCTTCCTAAAACGCTTAGCTCAAACACAAGTTTCATAACACCATATACGCAAATAAAGTCGGCATTACTTTTATTCTCGCTTTTTGCGTATTATTGTTGCCGCAATATCGTGGAGTAGGGCTGCAACAACTAATCGATAAAATCGATTATAATCGATTATGAAAATCGTTGTCAACGAATGTCATTATCGATTAGTTGGTCTGATTACGTCACGGGGATTGTTTACATGGAACATGCGCTTCTTACATTCGCGCTTCATGAGGCGCACACGCAGTCTCTCTCCCTCGCCGCTCTACCCTGTCTCGCACGCGCAACACGGACGGTTTGGAGCACATTATCTTCTGTCTCGCATGCGCGCTCTTGATTCCGTGAGTTTGAACTAATTTGCGGGCATCAGGAAACCGCTATCAATATGCAGCATACACGAAAATCATTCACCTGTCGGTAAATTCGCCGTTTTGAAACCAAAAGAGGTGACCTACGTTAATCGTGTATACTTTATGAAGCCATACTATAGTATAATGTGAGATAGAAATGTATATTTATGTCATTAAATTCAAGTTAACCTAAGCTTTTCCCTCCACTGCGGCTGTCAGTCATTCTCTATTCGCGTCGCGTTACAACAGTTAACATGATGAAACTCGTTCCAAGATGATTCAATGTTATTACCTATAATTGATCCGTAGATAAAGGTCTATGATGGTTTTTCTATCTTGCTAGACTTTTATTGCTGTAACGTAATCACTTTCTACTGATTGTCTGTTAGATCACAACACTATAGTAGAGTCGGCGCAGTATAATTGTTCACGTGCACAGTAGCCTAACTGAAATTTAAAACTGTTAAGAGAAAAGGCTTAATAAACTATTGCATAGATACTGTATAATACACAGTCAATATGTCTTTCTCTTTCCTTGGTGCTTTTAACTTTAATGCGGCGGACACTGAAGAGCTGCGCGCCGCCCTGTGACTCCGTGTTGCTTCAAGCGCATCATTCAGCGCTCGCGATGCGCATAAGCACTTTACAGCTCTTTAATGATCACGTCATAATACTTTTGCGCAATGAAAGCTTATTAATAGCCTTTCTTGTTCTGTCCTATCTATTATATTTTGCTTCCTTACTAAACAGCTGTGCTTTACATTTAAAACAGTTGTGCATCTGATTTTTACGATGTTTTTCATGAATGTATAACAACAATACAAAGAGCAATGTGTAAGTTTTACCAGAGTTAGTGTTAGTGCTACACTTATTGTCTCTTATTTGTTCCCCACTAAGGAATGTTTTTTTCACTAAATGTTCAGATTTTATAAAATTATTGTGCACTTGTGATATTTCTAGGCTAAGTTTTGCTCAGTTATCCACTAATCTAGTTTACAATAGCATTTTTGTCATAGGTTATGGTCATATATATTTTTTTTATTTGTTGTTTTTCTTTATAATGAAGTTGTCTGTATTAAGTAGATTGTTTAACACACAAAAGTGTGTTTTTTAGGGTTTTATTTTGTTATAATAAACAAAAAAATGGAATATAATTTTTTTATCCGATTAATCGATTAATCGAAAAAATAATCGTCCGATTAATCGATTATCAAAATAATCGTTAGTTGCAGCCCTATCGTGGAGCAACGTATTTCGGCAACGTATTTCGGCTATTTCGGCCGAAATACGTTGTTTGGCCTTCCAAAAGGGGACACAACTATAAAACAGTGGTTACGCTTTATTTATAACAATGTTCCAGGGCAGCACAACCAAAATATTTGACTGTGTGCTGCGCATTTTTCTGAGGACTGTTTCCAGAACCTGGGAGATTACAAGCCCAGCTGTGCACAAAGGCTGATTCAAAAAAGTGTGTCAATTCCTTCTCTGCAAGTACAGTCTGTCGCTTCTGACTCGCAGCCTGAATTTGCTACTGACTATTAAAACGCGAGTTTAAGCAGTATAGAGTAGCGCTTGCTTGTCGTTTCTACGATCACAAATGCAGACATGGTTTTATGTTTAAATAGCTTTCTTCCCCCAGTACCGTGGCACGACGCGTAAAAAGAAGTCATTGAAATAAAACCTTACCAATCTGATATGTTCTGCTCCAGTCGCGCTGGCAAAAGTTGATCAATCAGCTTACCAGATCAGATTCAGGCTTGAATTGACATTATCACATGTCATTATTCCTTTGGGAGGTGATGTTACAAATATGGTAAGGGTCGTGACATTTCCGTCTCTCACTTAAGATATTCCGGCCAATCACAAAGCACTGGATCGCTGGCCAATCAGAGCACACCGCGCTTTCTAGAACGATGAGCTTTGTAAAAATGATCTCGATCAAACGACACTGTTACCACACAGTGCTAAGAGATCCAGGAAAGAAAACATTTGAATTTGCCACTGAAGAAATAACATCGCTGTGAGATCTAGTGAGAAGCATTCACATTTCTCCGTTATTAACCGTAGATCTCTATTAGATCAAACAGCGCTGACGTGGAAACCAGGAGAAACATTGTGCCGTGAATGAACTTCCTTTGATAAGCAAGCATACTACATCATAGAAAGTGCTGAGAATAGGGATGCACCGAAATGAAAATTCTTGGCCGAAACCGAAAACCCAAAAAGAGGAAACCAAGGCCGAAAACCGAAACACCGAAATAAATTATGCCAATTATTAGTATCATTGCATTTATGGCTATGACTGTGTACAAACTTTACTAAAATCAAGGCATTGCAATTGCATAAATTAATATAACATTTTCAAAGAATAAATCAATTACAATATATGCAAATATTTATTTAGCACAATGCACAGTATAAAATAAAATTCAAACTAAAATGTTTAACTTGACCCCACTCATATGTACACTAAATAATAATCTACTGGCCTGCAGAAAGGTTTTAAAATGAAATGTTCTCTCAAAAACAAAGCTGAGCGCAAACTTCTCATCACACTAGCACCCAGTTTGCACATCTAAATTAGTTACATTTTAAAAATGTATCATACAATAGCATAAAAAGCCTTTTTAAATGAACAATGGTCCATGTTTAATACAAATGTACATGAAACTTAATGAAACATGTTTAGTGAATGTAGAAAATATTTAAGAGAGCATTAATTTAGTTCTATACATACATGTTCCCATACATATTTTTTTTGTAATGTAACAAGCAATAATCTCAGGGTTTACTGGGTTTTACATGATTATTTTTGTATTGGTGGTGGAATACTAAAAAATAAACATTGTCATGTATTTATCTGTCTTCTTCTCACCGATTCCTGATTGGTTAGAGGACAGCTACTTGAGTCGTCCCCTGTCGTTTCAAGGAATAGTACAACAAGACGCGCAACGAAGTATAAACGCCTCGATGCACGCGCTGTTTGTGGAGACTCGCGCTGCCTTGTTTACTTTCGCCTGCCTCTGCAGCGCGAGTCTTATTTATAATTTTTAATTGTTTCATCCACCTTTATCTGCTCTAAACAATGCGTGCCGCCATGACGACGAATCCGGTTGTGAGCGGGTCAAAAGCGGTGCGCGCGCTGTCTGTGGAGACTCGCGCTGCCTTGTTTATACTTTCGCCTGCCTCCGCAGCGCGAGTCTCCACAGACAGCGCGCGCACCGCTCTTGACCCGCTCGCAACCGGATTCGTCGTCATGGCGGCACGCATTGTTTAGAGCAGATATAGGTGGATAAACAAGGTTTCCATCTCCTCGCGGGTTCAGATACACTGAAATACTTCCACACCGCAGACATGTTGCTTCAGACAAGCACGTGCAGGTCGCGGTTTCTGTTTGCGTCATCACAACATTTCGGCCGTATTGTTTCGGTGATAAAAGTCTTTCGGCCGAAAACCGAAAATGCACTTTTGGGCCATTTTCGGACGAAAATTTTCGGCGGCCGAATATTCGGTGCATCCCTAGCTGAGAATATTTAATTTCTCATCTTGTTTTATTTCAGACTGTAACGAGTGTAAATAAGGTGTGGCCCCTTTAAGAGATGCGCGCTCCCTGTTCACGCTGAACTGTCTTCAGTGTTATATTATATGTGCGCCTCGAACACCCCATGTGTGCGGGTAATTTCTGTTTGATGCTACTTCTTTTATCTTAAATTGTTTATTAAGTAACGATGTGATGGTAGCACGTGTGACAGACAGTTATACGAGTTTGATTTGTGAGATGTCAATTGCCTCCGTGAGTCTGTCTGGCCTCTGCAATAACTTCAGCTGTGACCTATCCCGTCGCGTAATTGCGTCACTTCATAACGTTCCCATGGAAACTGGAAATGGCTGCTCTTGTGTGAAGCAAACGCAACATTTTTCAACTTTCTGCTAAGATATATGTGACTTTTTTGCAACGAAAAAGATTAAAAATTTATGAATGAAAAAAATTTATGAAATCATGCAAACCCGCGTATTTTGCACGGAAATTGGCAATTTATGTGGCGAAAGTGCGGCGTATTTGAAAAAATGCGGCCCCCGCATAAATATTGATTATGCATTGAATTCAGCGATCGCATAATCACGTTTTTCTGGAGGGACTGAGATCTCTGTCAACGTCGGACCTGATACAATTCAACATGCTCAATTGGCCGAACTTCCACAGACGCAAACCTGACTAGAGCCGACGTGTGGAAAACCAATGCCCACCAATGGCCTCGCAACTGACCGTCGGCTTGGTGTGTCACAGCCCTTACAGACACTACCAAAAAGAGGAAAAGTACAGCAATGCACTAAACTTTTCGTGATATTTCCAGAGGGATGAACAATACACAATAAATAAATAGCAAAAAAAATAAGCAAAAAAATTCTAAAACAAAAACCACAAGCATTTTGACGAGTACTGTTCATATTTGACCTCAGAAAAACATTACATTTACAGCAAAGGCTGTATGCTTATTCTTTTATAAGGCTGTATAGACCACTGAAGCAGTCCGAATCAGAATTGCATTCTACTCTGTATTTCAGAGCGGAATGAAAGCATTTAGTTATTGTGAGTGAGTCACCTTTGAGCAGGGGAAGAGGTGTGAGTTCGATTGGTTTGCCCTGAGAGCGGAACTGTGAGGAACTCTGAGAACGTTTCTGCTTGGCCTTCCGGACAGACTTCCGGGAAAATCCGTCTACTTTATCCACTGATGGAGGAGTGGTGGCTGCGGAGGACATAGCCCTGGAAAAGAGAACGATATATGTAAGATAAGTGATTAACACAAAGTTTGGCACACTGTACCCCAAAACATGTCACATTATTTAAAAAAAACAAATAAAAATAACAATAATCTAATGAATTTCCCATAAATGCATGTGACTGTGTTTGGTATGTAAAGAATATATAATCCTGGGTACAAACATGAGAACATGGGTTATTATAATGTCCCATGTAATATCTTAAATAACCTCAGCTTTCAAAATGAATCACCTCCCAGGATCATATGATCACAAAAATGTAATTATACTTCCTTGAAGTTACCACCGTAGGCTCATTTTGCCAGCATCATTGAGGCCCTTTGTTAAGGGATTAATTTGCTCACTTTTGTTTGGAAACCACCCTGGAAACGCTATAAAAGTGGCCGATTCTAATTGTGCTCATAAGGTTTTGACTTTGCTATTGATCTTCACAAATTACACAGAAATGCTGGGAAAATATTTCCCAATCATAAACTTTAACAGCTTTGTGAAAGAGTGTGCGTGTATGAACCCAGATTTGGTGTAATGATGAATGCAAGTTTAAAAAGTCTCAGAAAGGTTATTATTACAAATGTTTGTATAACCATAATTGCGCATTCATAAGTGTTATTGTTAACATGAGGGATTTTTTAGCTGCATGTAATTACAGAACAGAAATATATTTTTGCATCATTGTCTTGATCCTAATATTTACAAGCCACTCAGCTAACATGCACCAAAATATTTACAGATAAACAAACTCCTTCTGTCAATGACACTAACTAGGCTGCACAATTACATTATGAAATAATGGCAAGTTATTCCTGCAGAACAACAAAGAATGTTGCAAAAATTATTTCTGAGAAAAGCTACTATGAAACTTGGGCTGAAGTAATTAGAAACGGTCTGAAGGAACCTAGTGGGATTGATATATAAAAACAATCATCATAAAAAGCCATTGTTTATATTGGAGTCTTTAGATCAGGAATGTGTATACTATCTTCTAAATCTTTTTTGCAGGACCAATGTAAGCAAGCAGCAATAAAACCAGGCCTGAATGAAGTGAAATTTCAAAGTTTGCAATTCAAAATCAACTGTAATTGGGTCAGTGACGTGCCGCACTGATTTGCACTTCCAGGAGCAATACATATTATATAATAATATAAAATAGGTTTAAAATTATATACATGTTTTAATCTCACATCATCTGTCCTCCTCACTGTTCTTAATTGTGTGAAATTTCAAAAATAGGTAATTTTTAGACTATTAATGTGGTCAAATGTCATACGGACAAACGGAATTCACTTAAAGTTATTTAAGACAATTGTATTTAAAATTATTAAAAATGTTTAAAAATGATACAATTTTTCATTTGGCATATTTTTTCAAGTCTTAAGATAAGCATATTAAAGTATCAGTAAGATAGTCCTTTCAGAAATGTCATTTGTATCTAAAACAAATTGTTCCGCAAAACACATTTTCCCTATGTCATACGGTAAAACAAAGTTTAGAAGCCATTTTGGAACTGGATATTAATGACTTAAGTCATGTGAAATTTGATGACATTACTCAGAGGACCCCTGAAGACCAGCCAAGTTGAAGGCAAGTTTAAGATTTTGCTCCTACATTTGGGGTAATTTCACCTTTTCCAAGTGAGTTACATGTGTCACAGATTTGGGTGTCATATGGTCAAACGTCAAAAAGGGTTTAAAACATTTAAAATTTGAAAAAAATATTTATTTACAGGTGAAATATAAAGTTTAAAAGTCAAGGTAAAGGGTAAAGATGGAAGGAGGTGGCCAATCAACTGCCTGTTATAAATGACACAGCACAAAATTGTCATAAGGGCAAACAAAAAATGTCATACAGACAAACGGTTTTACCGTATGACATGTTGTTATACCATATGACACAGAGCATTTAACTGTTATTTCTTAATAGTTATATAACATATATAGTTTGTATGACTACTATGAATTAATATTAACATATACACTCACCGGCCACTTTATTAGGTACACCTGTCCAACTGCTCGTTAACACTTAATTTCTAAGCAGCCAATCACATGGCGGCAACTCAGTGCATTTAGGCATGTAGACATGGTCAAGACAATCTCCTGCAGTTCAAACCGAGCATCAGTATGGGGTAGAAAGGTGATTTGAGTGACTTTGAACGTGGCATGATTGTTGGTGCCAGAAGGGCTGGTCTGAGTATTTCAGAAACTGCTAATCTACTGGGATTTTCACACACAACCATCTCTAGGGTTTACAGAGAATGGTCCGAAAAAGAAAAAACATCCAGTGAGCGGCAGTTCTGTGGGCGGAAATGCCTTGTTGATGCCAGAGGTCAGAGGAGAATGGCCATACTGGTTCGAGCTGATAGAAGGCAACAGTGACTCAAATAACCACCCGTTACAACCAAGGTGGGCAGAAGAGCATCTCTGAACGCACAGTACGTCGAACTTTGAGGCAGATGGGCTACAGCAGCAGAAAGACCACACCGGGTGCCACCCTTTCAGCTAAGAACAGGAAACTGAGGCTACAATTTGCACAAGCTCATCGAAATTGGACAATAGAAGATTGGAAAAACGTTTCTGGTCTGATGAGTCTCGATTTCTGCTGCGACATTCGGATGGTAGGGTCAGAATTTGGCGTCTACAACATGAAAGCATGGATCTATCCTGCCTTGTATCAACGGTTCAGGCTGGTGGTGGTGGTGTCATGGTGTGGGAATATTTTCTTGGCACTCTTTGGGCCCCTTGGTACCAATTGAGCATCGTTGCAACGCCACAGCCTACCTGAGTATTGTTGCTGACCATGTCCATCCCTTTATGACCACAATGTACCCAACTTCTGATGGCTACTTTCAGCAGGATAATGCGCCATGTCATAAAGCTGGAATCATCTCAGACTGGTTTCTTGAACATGACAATGAGTTCGCTGTACTCAAATGGCCTCCACAGTCACCAGATCTCAATCCAATAGAGCATCTTTGGGATGTGGTCGGAACGGGAGATTCGCATCATGGATTGTGCAGCGACAAATCTGCGGCACACTGTGTGATGCATCATGTCAATATGGACCAAACTCCCTGAGGAATGCTTCCAGCACCTTGTTGAATCTATGCCACGAAGAATTGAGGCAGTTCTGAAGGCAAAAGGGGGTCCAACCCGTTACTAGCATGGGGTACCTAATAAAGTGGCCGGTGAGTGTATAATATATTTCTGCCAATTTTAAGCATTTTTTCACATTATTACAGATGCCTCTTTCTAGTAAGGAGAGGGGTGCACATTTCTGTGCAAAGCTAAGGGCAGATCCTGCAGCTAGAGAGGAGAACCTAGCCAAGAGGAGGGAAAGGGTATATGATGTGAGAGTATATGATGCCAGTTAATGTTAGGATGTGCCCAGTTTAGTCAGTATAGGCAAGTATCCTTATCTTATAGGCCTGAGTTGAAGTCAGCATCACAATGTTTCTGGAAAGTGGCTTTATATACAGTGGGGCCAAAAAGTATTTAGTCAGCCACTGATTGTGCAAGTTTCTCCAACTTAGAATGTTGAGAGAGGTCTGTAATTTTCATCATAGGAACACTTCAAATATGAGAGACAAAGTAAACACTGTAAACACCAGCTACAGTGTGTGCAAAACCTGGTGAAGACTTACAGGAAACGTTTGACCTCTGTCATTGCCAACAAAGTTATGTTACAAAGTATTGAGTGAACTTTTGTTATTGACCAAATACTTATTTTCCACCATAATTTACAAATAAATTCTTTAAAAATCCTAATGTGATTTCCTGGATTTTTTTTTTCTCATTTTGTCTCTCATATTTGAAGTGTACCTTTGATGAAAATAACAGACCTCTCTCATTATTCTAAGTTGGAGAACTTGCACAATCAGTGGCTTACTAAATACTTTTTGGCCCCACTGTAGATATATTATTCACGTGTGTGTGTGGGTGTGTGTGTATCTCACTGTTGTAAATCTAACTGATATTGTCATGTTTTACGTATAGCACGTCCATGTGT